>CAWZYM010000293.1:170000-660000 GCA_963966185.1 Rhabditoides inermis | reverse complement strand
TTGTCATCCCTTCCTACATCCTACACTCTCTTAACCTTTCACATTCAGAACAAGAACTTGCGTAGTCCAATTCATATGTTTCAAGACACTTTCATTAACTCAGAATCCGTTGTGCGGCAATTCCTCATCCGATTTTTTCCCAGAAACTCTTCTCGACGGTCGTCTTTCTCTACTTTGCGTGTCTCCTGCCGGCCATTGCGTTCGGAGTACTTAACGATGACAACACGGGCGGCGGCATAAGTGAGTGATCGATAATCGATCGATAAATCAATCAATACTCGTTGCAGACGTTCGAAAAGTGATCTTCGCGCAGGCGATCGGCGGCATTTTCTTCTCGATTTTCGGCGGACAACCCATGATCATTCTGCTCACCACGGTTCCCTTAGCGATATACATGAAAGGTGAGTCTCTCTCTCTCTCTCTCTCTCTCTCTCTCTCTCTCTCGCAGCCCTCTTTCTCTTTCAGTGATCTACAAGATCTCGCAAGAGCTGGGCTACGACTTCTTCGCGATGTACGCGTGCGTGGGCATCTTCTGTCAGCTGTTCCTCATTCTCTACTCCATGTGCGAGCTGTGCTCACTGATGAAACTCGCCACAAGGTGCGTTCAGCTATCGTTCAAAAAAAGTCATTTCATTGTATGCTCTCTCATATTCTCGAATTCGATACCTGATACTACATTTCCAAAAAAAGAGTATTTTTGTTTTACATTACACACATAACATACGTTTCACTGTACTTGTGTAATCTATGTGTCCCTATTTGAAACAATACGAATCCGCGTATAATTTACCGTTGTTAAAATGAATGTTTAATGTAGTTGTTGATAAAATATAATGATGAAATGAGTTTAGATCTGCCGAGGAGATGTTCTCGCTCTTCATAGCGATAGCCTTTGTCGTCGAAAGTATTCGAGCCATTCACAACAGTGAGTGATTTTTTTTAAAATTTTAAATACAATTCTTTTTGCACGGCTCGGCCGGCTGATCGCTCGCCGCTGTCACAGCGAGTGGCACGCGTCGCATGAGCCCGCGCAGCGCGGCCGCCATTGCAAAGTGCAAAATCAGAGCATGCCGCCTTTGAAGATTCCCACGCGGCGCGGCGCGCGACTGTGACAAGCGATATAGGCGCGCGGCGATGAGCGGGCCGAGCCGTGTTTTGTGGAAAAAAAACTAGTTTGCCATTGAACACGAACAGTATGTCAAATCTTCGCCTTCAAAAACTACCCCTTTTCTTTAAATAAACTCCTTCTTTTCGTAAAATAGATAGTTTGTACGTTTCACTAACTGTATTTTGTTAATATTACGACCAAGTCAACGAATACAAACATTTCATGGTGTTTTCATGGTGTGCAACTACTAAAATGTTACATAATTCTTTTTCATTGAAATTGTAGTCTTTTTTTCTTTTAATTCCGCCAAGATTGTAATGATTCCCGTGTTTTATCGCATGTCAATCCTATATTGACTACTTAAATGCTCCTTTATCTGCAAGCGCTGAACGATACCTATCTGAACCAATGTTTATGCATTTATTCCGTTTGCAGCGTTCAAGAAGAACTACCACGGGTGTGATGAGACATTCGGTCATCGGAGGGCGGCGGAAGACGCGCTGTCTCGACTCAAGAACGGCAGCAGCGAGTTCACACGGCTGGTAGAGAACATCACCAGCAGCATGAATAACGATGTGAGTCGTCCATTTCTCTCTCTCTTTCTCTCTCTCTCTCTCTCTCTCTCAAACTCTCTCACTCTCTCACACACACTCACTGTGTCACTGTCGCTATCGGATTCTTGTAGTTATCATCATAAAGAAAGTGAAAAACGTGATGAAATGTATGCTGAACAACCCAGTTTCGGCTCCTATCACCTGACTGGATTGTTCGGACAGTCTCATGCGAGGCGGAGCACTCATCAGAGATGACCACGCATGAGAGGTTAACACAAACACATAAGACAAGGACAACAACAAACATATACTAGTTAGTAAAGATTATAATATAATGATCAAAACAACAAATAACTCATATGGAAGAGCCGTTGTGAAGAGAATATGTGCGGGGAAGAGTAGATGCGGCAGTGGCAATCGGTGCGTGTTACATTTCACAAACAAGTGAAATGTGAAATGTGATTTTTCGTAATAGTGAGTAATTCTGTTAGAGATAATGAATAATTCAGAATTCATGAAAACGTGCGTTTTACGGAGCTCATTGTTTTTTTTATCCTATCACCTGACAGTTTTACTGTCTCATCTTCATCAGAGTGACAAATAACGTATTCCACATTTCCATTAGCCTAAACTGGTTTGAATAATACAAAACACATATTTTCTGATGTGGTTATACATACATCATCTGCTTGTTGCAGGACCAGGGCCAAGAGTGTCGGCGGGACACATCCATCCTCTACATGCTACTCATGCTCGGCACTCTCTGGCTCGGACTGTTCCTCTACAACTTCCGAAAGACGCCCTACCTCACCAGGTGGGCGCCTACCCCCCTCTCTCTCCCTCTCTCTTTTTTTTTCTCTCTCTCTCTCTCTCTCTCTCTCTCTATTTCTCACACTCTCGTTTAGTTAAACAAAATTTCATTTGCGTCTCTACTATTTCGATTGTTCAATTCTATACGTGATATGATTTAATGTTTGTAATGTATACTGTAAAACGTATGTGGTATGTGAGCCTGATTCTGATTCCGACACGAAACACTGAGTGATGCGGTAGCAGATAGCCCATTACTATCCTACCGGATGTGACGTATGCAAGGGTGTATTAGTTAGCTGGTCGCGGGTTCGTCTTTTTCCTGACCGTTTTTGCGAGAACAACAAGGCTATGATGGTAACGAATAGAAGAAAAAACGCAAACAAAAGACGCGCTAGCATCAGTTGGGAAAACAAAATTCCGACGTGGATATCGAGCGTTCGTGTTTTTACCACGTTACTTTGCCATTTTTCCTACCCCATACTCGTACTAGCATTTTCTCAGGTCGCGTCGCGAGTGGCTTGCCGACTACGCCCTTCCCGCCTCCGTCCTCATTATGACCTTCACCGGAGCATACTGCTTCAGCGACATCGACAGTGAGTAACGCTCCGCCCACTCTTGCCCCGCCCACTCTAACACCCGCCCCTGTTTCAGAGGACATGTTCAAGTTGCGCGAAGAGGTTGCCCTTCTGAAGATCGCCCCGATCTTCTCTCTTCCTCTCCCTGCGTACTTTGTGTGCTGTCTGCTCGGCTTCTCTCTGTCCTTCCTGTTCTTTATGGACCAGAACATCACATCCGCCATCGTCAACAACAGCCAGAACAAGTGGGTTGAGTTTTGCTATTACCAGTTTATGTTGTAAGTAGTAAGTTGTTGTGTTACGTAACGCGATAGGTTACGCAGCTGGAATATAGTAACTTGTTTCTAGACTGTTTTAATACCACGATTGTTCGACAAATAAAAAAAAACAAAAAATACTGCATTGCGTAACATTGAACGTTCCGACGACGAAAAACTTACTTAGTCATAAAAACGACACATAAAACAACAGAAAAAACACAGAGACAGACCGTGTGATGTATTCGCATGCAATGTCCTCTCGATTTGCAATCGTATTCAACTCACTCTTCTCTATGCTTGAAGGCTGAAGAAGGGCCAGACGCAGAATCTCGACCTGTTCGTCGTCGCTCTTCTCAACATGTTCCTGTCGGTCGTCGGACTGCCGTGGATGCACGGAGCACTCCCCCACTCGCCACTCCATCTCAGGTACGCCTACCTAGGCCCCGCCCCCTCTGACCACGCCCCTTTGTTTCAGAGCGCTGGCCGATGTGGAGGAGAGAGTCAGTCAGGGACACGTGCATGAAGTGTGAGTCGATTCGAAAATGAAAAGTGAAAGTTGAAAAATTACAATTTTTCGATGAAAGTCAGCATAGGTTTCACATAATATGTTAGTAGCGAGAGGATTGTTTTGTACATTACTCATCTCGCAAAAATGGTTGTACGTTCAATCAATCAAATATCTGTTTGAACGATGTGATATGATCGTTAGTGAACTGGAAACGTTGAAGATACATAAATAACAAATGAAACTATTTCAGTATCATGAACGTGCGCGAGACTCGGCTGCCTCTCTGATCGCGCCCCCTCTAGCCCCGCCCCCTCCACTCCTCTTACACGGGTCATCCCCTTCTCCCCCTCCCACTCGCCCCCACTATTCGTCCCGTTGTGTTCTCATATGTGATTACCTATTCCGGGGTGATGACGTCACCCACAAAGTGATGACGTCACCCCAATCCACGAAGCGCCTGACGAAAGAATGATGAGACAGAGAGTTCTTCTATATTATATATTCGTTTCCCCTTCGTTATGTTTCTCCCCCCATATTGCCATAGTGGCGTGCGTGTCCGCGGCCATTGTCTCTCAGTGTCCCCCCTTGCCCACAGCAATATGCCCCTCCCATTCTAGCCACGCCCCCTTGCTAGTCCGAGTCTCTAGTCAGCATAGGCACACTGTTTGGCGTCCAGAAATCAATCTCAACACACACACACATTATATTTGCCAATATGTATACAAATCACATGTGAGAATTCTATAATACAGATATTAAGGTGATGAAAAGAGAGAGATAAATGATGTACATAACACTTGTTTGTTTGATGTTTATGCGTGTTTGAAGGCGAGAATTCAGGCACTAAGTGTGCACAACCAGTAATATGTACACGTATCGAGATATTGTGAGTCTACTAGTAATGGATGTTCATCTCCTGCTCCTATCCTCCTGTTCCACTTCCATCTACAGCTCCATTTCCTGTACTGGCTGCTCCTCCGCAGGCTCCGCCTCCTCAGGCTCCGCCTCCGCACGCTCCTCCTCCATAGTTTCCACAGGCTCCGCTTCCGCAGACTCCTCCTCCATTGCTTCCACAGGCTCCGCATCTGCAGGCCCAGCCTCCTCAGGCCCAGCCTCCACAGGCTCCGCCTCCACAGGCTCCGCTTCCGCAGGCTCCTCCTCCTCTTCTCCAAGTACAATGACGTCATCCAATTCCAACACCGCTTCGATACTGTCCACAGCTGGATTGTCCTCCCGCAGGTCCGTCATCTTCTTGCAGAATCTGCGAGTACAGTATTGCAAGCTACAGTAACCTACAGTACGCCCAAGCTTCTAACAGTACCCACCCGCACGCGAGTCCGTTGTCGTTGCCGATCTTGACGATGTTATGTTTGTTGCAGGGGAGGGTGGCGGCGGGTCCGCAGTGCACGTACTCCTCGCCCTGCTTCAGGAGACGCACAGTGTGCACCCGCACGTCCTCCTCCTCCGCCTCCCGACGACGCAAGGTCACCTGCAATGCATCACAGATGACGTACAATAGTGAGGTGATCATGTTGATTTCTATCGGGAGTGTGAGTTCACTGAACAAGTAATGCAGTAGACCCATGTACCGTACCACAGCGCGCTCTCCCCGCTTGCTGGTGAGGTGAAGGACGATGCAGATGCATTCCTTCTTGGGGCACGTCTCCTGCGAGTCGACCGACCAGCCGCGAGTGAGACGCGGGATGCTGGTCTGTGAGAAAGTGTCTTCAACAAAAGTCCATTTCAAAGACAAGGAATCGAATCATCCGTTCCCGACGCTACGATGACGTATTCAGCTCTTCTCGAACATAACTGCAGAGCGTAAGCTAAATTAGATATGTTTCGAGTCCTACTGATAACTGATGACCAACTGTGACGGTTACTTGTATCGGCACTTATAACCCTGAACCACAACGACACTCACCTTTCCGAAGGTCCACATGTTGGTGACGTGCGTCTCGCACACTCGATGTTGTAGAGACGGCCCCCGCCGGACTGCCAGTTCTAGAGAGAGGGGATAGAGAGAGAGAGAGAGAGAGAGAGAGAGAGAGATCCGCTCACCGCACGATCTTGTTGATCTCATACACGGCGTGCTTCTTCACTACCCCCATAATCTGTAGACACTTCAGACTCGGCAGATCCGGCAGCCGCTCCGTGTGACAGTGCATCGCATGCACCAACTCCAGCCCGCACGCCTAGACCACGCCCACTAAGCCACACCCACTTTCAGCCACACTCACCGACTCGCCCCACGCCTGCCTCTCGTAGGGCAGCTTGACGAGGACTGAAATGGGATACTGTAGGAGGTACTGGAGTACGGTAAGTACCCGTGTTGCTGAGGAAGATGCGCGTGCGACAGACGGCCATCATTTGCATAGTAGACGTCACCTGCATTGTTATGAATATAATATGGTGATATTGTTGATTTGTAGTGTTTCGGCCTGATTCCGACTTACAAGGATTATAGATAGGGTAACATACTACATCTTACAAGATAAAAATGCAGTGTACAACGTAGAGTTCAATGAAATCTTAATTATCATATATTCACTCTTGCATTGAGTGAGATTGATATATTCACATTTATTCTCATAATAAAATTCTAATAAAGTGATAAGACAAATCGATAGTGAGATCACCTTCTGTTGCTGCTCCTTTAGAAACGCCGTGTATTTGTCCAACTCCTCGGGCATCGTCTGAAAGAGGTGAGAGTGAGAGAGGGGGGAAGAGAGAGAGAGAAAGGGAGAGAGACTCACAAACTTGAAGTGTTCGGGCAGTTGTTTCTGTGCGAATATGATCTCTGGCACTCGGAGACAGCCTGCAGGAGAGGCGAGCACACGGGAGATAAACAGAGAGTGGAAGTGGGAGGCTGGAGGAAGAGAGGGAATGGGTGGAAGGGCAGCTGTGGTCACATTTCGAGTAGCGAATTGTCCTCGGTACCACTCAGAACTACTCGGTTTCCAAGAAGTGTCAATGTGACGTGACCACAGAACCTATCAGACCTATACGGCTGCGAGTCTGTGCAAAAGTACGCGAGACAGCTGAGCGTCATGGTGAACGTTTATGCCCTACCATGTCAATGACCACTGCCGGCTCGTCCCCCATCTGCAGTGCGAGAGGAGTGTAGAGGAGGAGGTGGTCGACTGCCGACGCGAAGCTGCTCACTGTGTCCGGGGAACAGGCACATCTGAAAGGAAAGTAAAAATAATCTCTCTCTGTTTCTCTCTCTCTTTCTCTCTCTTTCTCTCTCCAAACACCATTCACCCATTGGCAGTATACTCCGGTAGCCAGGACACAGTCGGCCATCGCCCGCACAGTCCACGTGTAGAAGGAGCAACGGCAGTGGCGCCCATACGCCACGTGTAGATCAACTACGGTACACGGTATCAAAGTACAGTACATACCTCATGTTACATGACATTCATGGAATTACGGTAGTCAAACAAAGTACAGTAATGCTATGGAGTACGATAGTTAATCAAAACACAGTACCTCCTGTTTCGTCTTGCTGTTCCAGATGAGTTTACCGCTGGGCCCGTCAAAGCAAAGAGACGTGGGCGACATCCGATCCAGCACGCGCTTCATAGCGCACACCTCGTTCCTGCAAGCACTTAGCTCCTCCCCACTAGCCCGCCCACTCACCCGAATGGCGGCAGGGTGGAGTAGCATAGGAGGTCGGTGGGAGGGAGGTGGAGGAGAGTGTGCTGGTGGAGTTCGGGAGGGAGAGACGGCCAGTCGAACGGGACGTCTGAAACATGGAACCTTTTCTAAAGACGACAAAAAATCGAAAAGACACTGCAGATCCTCCATGCAAGACACTACCAACGCTATACCGTAGTATCATTCACTGCGCGCCCTCGAATGATACCGCGCGTGTCACTGTATTGATTGACCTGGTGTGTATAAGTCTGTGCGTGTTTCTTTCATTTTTTTGTCGCTTTTAACACAGAACCAATCCACTTATGCAATAGCAATGATGTGTTAGGTTAATCAATCATCTAACCAGACTTGCTACATGACTATTCGCAAGGTTATAGACTCTTCTGGTAGACTCACCAGCCGCGTCGTCCATTGCGTCTGGAGTGGAGATGGCCCGACCGGCGAGACGACGAGAGACGAGGGAAATGATAGATTCGGTTTTCGGCCAGAAATCGAAATGAGGCCGCTTCGCGATCTGCATTTCCTCCACTCTCAGCAAATGATTTCATAGCGTTTTACAATTTAAATTCAAAAAAATATTGTTTTAACGGAGGACAGAGTTCCGTTGCTGAGAAGCTGAACGAAGCCATCGTGGTGAAACATTGTTGAATTATTAGGGCGCCACCTGTCAATAACTTTTTCATCACTGTGGGAATGTATGTTCGTCCAAGTAGAACCGCACCTAGAATTCCATAAAAAGTGAAATCCGCCAGTTTTCAAATAACACATTCACACAGAACGTCAAACGTTTTTATTCAAACGAGAAATTTTTTAAACGACAAGCAGAGTTAGGAAGAACTATGTGATGATTAAGTAAGATGTGTGTAAGGCGTATGATGATCAGCTGATCGATGACGGTGATCAGCTGATCGACAGCTGGGCGATCAGCTGATCAGTACTGTGCGCGGGCAGCGTCGCTCTTCTCAATGTGCTCGCGCTTCTCCAGACGCTTGGCCCAGTGGCAGTCCAGGTCGTACGGCTTGTCGTCCACCTAGAGAGAGAGAGAGAGGGTAAGAGAGAGAGAGAGAGAGAGAGAAAGAGAGAAAGAGAGAGATAGAGAGGGAGAGGAAGAGAGAGAGGGAGAGAGGGAGAGGCTCCTTACCAGGTAGTACTCTCCGTTGGGCAGCGGCCGGTTGCAGTGATGGCAGGTGAAGCAGCGCGGGTGCCAGTGGCGGTCCAACGCCAGTAGACAAGTGTCCACCAGAGTGTCCAGGCAGCCTAGCATATCGATTGATTATCGGTCGATATCGATCGATCTACCCACCGGCGCACTTGGGGTTGTACTTCTGGGCGAAGCAGTGCACGCAGTAGGCGTGGTTGTCGGCCGCCTAGGTAAACGGTAAGGGGCCTACGGTAGTCTACCGTATACCTGGTACGTCTGCTTGATGGGGCGCTTGCAGGCGGTGCACACAAAGTGGTCGGGGTGCCAGAGACGGTTCATCGCAACGACGGCCTCGTCGCCGATAGAGCTGAGAGGAGGTAATCGATAATCGATAATCGATCGATAATTATAGTCGACAGGGCGAAAGAGAGAGAGAGAGAGGGGGGGGGGAGAGGGAGAGAGAGAGAGAGAGAGAGAGATACCTGTGGCAGAGTCCGCAGAGGCGGCGGTCAGTGGAGCGGTCCTGGCAGTCGACCATCCTCCGATGGGGAAAGGGAGAGGGAGTGACGGCGAGGGAAGAAAGGAGGAGGGTGGAGAGGGAGGGACATGCTAATACGCGAGTTCGCGATCTGACCGGGTGGGGGCGAATTAGTGGGAATGCGACGGTATGCGAATGTGCGTCTGCAAGTCTTATGCTTCAATTCCTGCCACTGTGTAGTGCCTACAAACCTCTCTCTATCACCTAAGCTCTACACTCATCAATGTGGCGTCCAGCACTTGAGATTGCAAGGCTTACAATCGCTTTGTTTCACTTCAGTATCAGTATATGTATATTTCTGGTGTTTATTTCAATGTATGATCTATGACTTTATCCGTAACTTCAGTCTGATAGGATGTCCAATCTTTGAGATTGTACGGGCCATGCAGCCATGCAACTGAATACTGAAAATGAATTAATTAATAATTAAAACTATTGTACGCATTTTCTGGATCTCATGATCTCGCGTCTTGTTTTGTATGTAGTATGTTTTGTATTGTTTGATTACTAACCGGTTCGGAGAGAAACGATTTCTTCGTTACAAAGTGTGACTCATTTCTTTTTTTTCAAATGTGTTTCCTTTCAGTATTGTTCGGTTTGGGTGTTGAAATGATTTCTTGTCACAATACAATGCATTTTCAGTATAAATGGAACATCTTGATGCAATAATCGTGAGCAGCAATGTTGTTTCTGTTCGCCCTTCTACCATCTGTACTGAGCGATGGATCTTTCTCGTCGCCTCCCGACTTTTTCTATCGCCATATGGCAAACAATCTCGACCACAATGTCAGACCCTGTGACAACTTCTACCGCCATGTCTGTCCGAGAGGCATTAATGACGAAGATACTGTAATGACTGAAACAATCGATCATTTGAATACCTCTGCATTCTTGCATGAAGAATATGAGGAATTCTTTGTAATGTACACGCAAATGGTGGTTCATAGTTACTTTTGTTATTTTTAAATGTTCTTTTTTTCAGGACGAATTGCTAGCACCAGTTATAGAAAAAATTAGGGAAATTGCAGTTACGCAAAGGTGCGGTAACTGTAGAACGGAAGAAATGATCAACACAAGTAACGCACTTATCTCGAATTTCAGTTGTTCTTGCGAGGTGGCAGAAACGCAAACACCCCTCTGTAGTCTATATTGCACCGACGAAAATATGGAAAGGGCAATAGAAATAGGAGTTTTTTCAAATGTGTTTCCTTTCAGTATTGTTCGGTTTGGGTGTTGAAATGATTTCTTGTCACAATACAATGCATTTTCAGTATAAATGGAACATCTTGATGCAATAATCGTGAGCAGCAATGTTGTTTCTGTTCGCCCTTCTACCATCTGTACTGAGCGATGGATCTTTCTCGTCGCCTCCCGACTTTTTCTATCGCCATATGGCAAACAATCTCGACCACAATGTCAGACCCTGTGACAACTTCTACCGCCATGTCTGTCCGAGAGCATTAATGACGAAGATACTGTAATGACTGAAACAATCGATCATTTGAATACCTCTGCATTCTTGCATGAAGAATATGAGGAATTCTTTGTAATGTACACGCAAATGGTGGTTCATAGTTACTTTTGTTATTTTTAAATGTTCTTTTTTTCAGGACGAATTGCTAGCACCAGTATAGAAAAAAATTAGGGAAATTGCAGTTACGCAAAGGCGGTAACTGTAGAACGGAAGAAATGATCAACACAAGTAACGCACTTATCTCGAATTTCAGTTGTTCTTGCGAGGTGGCAGAAACGCAAACACCCCTCTGTAGTCTATATTGCACCGACGAAAATATGGAAAGGGCAATAGAAATAGGAGTAAGTGGTGTGATTCGTAGGTTAAAATGCAAATGTTTCCTAGTATGATTCGGCTTACGGAGCGCTTGCACTGTACAAGATATTCCAACAATACGACGATTTCGAGAATGTTCTCAATACTGAACAGGAAATGATTGCTATTTTCGACAAGTAGAACGAAGAAATGATCAACGAACTGCAGGTGTATTTCTTGTCATATATTTTCAAACATATTTTTGTTGTAGAAATCTCATCCTGGCCTGACAGTACATTCCACCACAATTTGTTGCATGAACTCAGAAACGAGACACTCACACAAATGGTCGCAATATTTCAAGAATTACATTCGAAAAGTTCGAATATAGATATAATGTTTTCTGATCTTATCGATAGTGTTACAAAGTTACATTCACACTTGAGGCAAGTCAATGTTTATGCAAATTACGAACGATGTAATTCATTTTAGGAATAATACTAATCTAGATGGCGCAGACACATTTGTAATGGTGTTCGCTAAAACCATCAACTATTGGCAAAAGTTTCGAGCCGTCTCTCAATTCTCCTACAATGCATGTATGTACTAGTTGTGGATTCATTGAAACACGGTATATCGTATATATTTCAATTCAAGATAACACCATGGATCTATTAAAAGGAGACGAAGTTTATATGCATTCCGGAGCAGTGAACATGTACCTCCAAATACGCAACCCATCCCTACGTGTATGATATCATTTATCTACTAGTGCTAATCATTGCCAGTTCGGCTTTTTGACGGTATTACTGGGACACGAGATTGCGCATACATACACGCGAACATCTTTTGCAAACAAAAGTGGAATCTTTCACGAGAAAGCCGAGTGCATAAGTGACCATTTCGCGAAATCGTGTGATTTGTTCGCAGAGGTAATCAGAAAACATATTATGTGAGAACTGGTGAGACCTTCTGCCTTTTTAGGAAGGGCTGGCATGCCACAGCGGATTCAACCTGACCTTCCAAGAAGACGCCTCGGATATCGTCGGAATTCGCATTGCATACAAAGCCTTTTTGGAAGCTTTCAAAAACAAACTGGTTCGGCTCACTAATACCGTTTTGCTGTGATGTGAATCTCTTTAGAACGACGTGTCTATGCAAATTGAGAAAAACGACAGAACGTTCACAAACAAACAGCTGTTTTTCTATGCCGACGCCGTCACCTTTTGTAAAACTTATGCAGGACATGTCGTAGGAATGTGAGCGTTTTTAACATCTACGATTTCTTATTGTTGTTTTGTAGAAACGGCTATAAAAAGGAACATTCTGGACCGCTATTCCGCGTGAATGCCTACTTGCGTGAGGTGAGGTGAAATATTTAAATAATGATTATAAAGTATATATATAAATATGTATATATGCTCAGTGAAGTACTATAATTAGTTTATATAAATATGTACTTATAAACATTTAAATTGGTCAGATGGCTGCTTTCTCGGAAGCCTTCAACTGTCAGCCGACAGACGCCATGTATCAAGATCCGAAGGAACAGTGCCTTCTTTTCGGGGACGAACCAATGTTGCCTGAATGTTTATCTGGGAATGGGAATGCAATAAAATTGTCATATTCTACAAAAAAACTGTCATATATTTTACGCTAGATATGTTTATGCTTTTTACATTAGATAAAACACAATTTTACACAATATGAGAAAGGCACATTACAATTCCGAATTCGAGTGTCTCACTGCAGTTTTGGTGGCATTGGAATAGAAACAACGATTCCCTTCTTCCTGATTTCCTCTTCTTCACGCAGAATCCTTGCCGATACCTCTGCGGCGATTCTTTCCTGAAAAGTAAAAGTTCGAACCTGTATGACTATTAAAAAGAGAAAAAGGAGAAAAAACTAACCAAATTCTTCATGGTGAGTTCATTGAGGTGCTCCTTGGAGGAACGGATCGCATCGAACCGGCGACGATCTGAATGTGAATTAATTAGTTTCAACATTGTATTATATGATAATCACCAATACTTACAAATAAAAATCCGTGCGAAAAAATAGGTGTACAATTTCGGGTGTTTCGATTCTATTTTTTTATGATTTTATTATAGGCAAATAATATCAATAAGTTTAATTAATTAATCGAACCGGGATATTTTCGGTAGAACTGCTCGACCCATCGAGCGAGCTGTTTCGAAGGGAGGTAGAGGCCAGTGAGAGGCCGGACACACTGAAACAACAAAATAATAATAACTATAATAATATATTAGCAATCGGAGAGGAGGGGACAATATAGAGAGGCAGAGAGAGGGAAAGGGAAGAGATGAGAGAGTGAGTGAGAGAGAGAGAGAGAGAGAGAGAGAGAGAGAGAGAGAAGGGGGAGGAGGAGTCTGACAAGTGGGGGGAAACATATCTCACCCTGGCACAATGGAACCCTCGTCCTTTCTCATCAATGTGGATACTGTTGAAAAAACAGTAGTGCCTCATGTAGGACGTGTGACAGAAGCGACAGAATGCGTGCATACATGGCAACGCTCTGAAAAACATATGAATTATGTTTGTACACTGCTTAATTAAACAATGTAGCAGGGACTTACTGTATAGGGTCGTGTAGAATGTCCATACAAATTACACAAGTGATCACTTCTTCGGTGACTACCACTTCTTGATGAGAATGGGACGCGGAATCTTGATTTGTAGAACTCATAATACAGGGATAAAGATAGGTAGATAGGATGAGATCGAGGATAGAGGAGATAGGAAGAGTGGCCGATGTGACTATGGGAACAGCTGGAAAGACGCTGCCCGTGGCGCTACGAAGTCGCCAAGACTGACCTCATCAGTCAGGTGTGACATGTCATAGAATATAGCTGCGAGCCACAGCCGACGAAGAGATTGCGCGCAAATTGTTCTCTCACTCAAAGAATTGGGGCGAATAGGAAATCACACCATCACACCACCACACCACTCACACCACCAAACTACCACACCATCACATAATCAGTCGTGGTGAATAGTTTGTTTGCGTTAAGTTGTGGTGGTGTGGTGGTGTGGTGGTGTGATGGTGTGAACTCCATATTGCCGAGAATTGGGGAATGACCCTATGCAGAGTTATTGCTTATCAATGCAGATGTACGCGAGAGAGAAAAAATGTAACATTGCTAATCAAATGAAAAATACACTGTATGACATGGTTCATTTTTTGATAAGAACAAGATTTCATTAACATAATGTGAGAGTGATCAGAACTTCAAAACTCCTGCATTTCATACCCCACATCGTCTAATCCCCCTCTCCGCCTCCCCTTTTTGGAAGAATTCACTTCGATGTGCGCGAAAGGTCTAGTTCGTCGATCATCATCTGCCATTCACACATACCCACATATTCATTTCATAATAAATTTATGACTCGTACTTCAACATTCAAATTTGAAAGCCATAATCGCTTTTCATCATTTTTCGTATGTTCGTCATTTGTAACTCGTCGGAATAAGTTGGCGAAATCTTCCATTGAGTAGTTCGAATTTATCATATCAATAAAACAAAGACAATAACCAGCACATACATTGGAGTTAGTCGATTGAATTTTCGGAACACTGTAGTAAACACGTGTGAAATATTCGGAAAAAAAAACGTTGCAGTTCGGAAAGGAGAGGAGGGCCACCCAAGTACGGAAAAGTGGTATTTCATCCAAAGCACAGACACCCAAAAAATGAGATGCGATATGTGGTTTCAAAGAAACACAACGTTCGATTTGAAGCGAATTCATAACAATGATCGATTAAATAAATTTATTCTCATTTAAACTATATAGAATAACATTAGAAATCGCGTAGTGAAATGTGTATATTTAAATATGCGATGATTCAGAGAGACTTGAATTGTGGTGATAGCATAAAATAGCGCTCAACAAAATCATAGCGAATATAAAATCATGGTAATTGGAATAAGTCAGACGAGAGAATAAAAAAAGAAAGAGAACCTCGTTGTCGTCGTCATCATCGTCATCGTCGGACAGTCTCTCCTCCCTGACCCGCTCGATGGCCTCCACGCGGATCTAAGAATGAATACATTGTGACGTCATATGAAATGTCAATGAAAAAATACACATACGTAGAGGACGGATAGGGGATACATCCTCGTCATGTTGTCAGCCTCGAGAACATCGATCACGAGGCAGGTGGACTTCAATGTTGTGCTCCCTCCTAAACATTTTCTTTGATTTTTTTTTAAATTTCATTTGAGTCGTGTAATCGAGTGACTATTTTCCTTAGTTTGGTATATCCAAAGTAGTCTTGTAATGAAACATCCAACTGACCTACAGTATCCTTTCATCGTTGTCCAGATACCGCCGCGGACTTCACCAATGTTTTTCGCACGCCAGCCGTGGACTCCTGTCGCCCACACGAGCTACACTGGTTCTTCTGAAAATACAGCGTTAAACAACTTTTTTTTTAAATCATTTATGAATGAACAATTTGAATATGACTGAGATGCCGACCTTGCTTCTTTGCCTCATCACAGAAGTACTCATAGACCTCGATAGCTCCCTTGACGTCGGTTAAGCCGTGTAGATATACATCTCAATCTGAAACAATGGCATGGTTGATTATAGTTTGTGTGGTGTGAAATGTGCGACATGGGTGAAGTGCGGCCTGGAGAAGCACTTCACAGGTGCACTTCACAGGTCCCACCAGGTGCAGAGAGCGCTGCCTCTGGGTCATGGAACAAGTGGCAGAGGTCGGCACAACCGCAGCTGGTCGCACATGGACAGTCTGACAAACGCGCAGCTCTCTTCACTCGCGACATTACATGGACAGTGCCACTTGTAGGGGGCTGATCTATCTCGCAGAGACACAAGTGACATATCGAGAGCGCGCCATTACATACTTCGACTGTTTGCGATTAGCCTAAGAACCAGAATCGAAATGGTATCAAGGCACTCACCTCACCTGCTGTTTGGCTAGCCACTTCAACCATTCCTCCACTTTCTGCAATATGTGATCATTTCGAAACTGCAACACAGAAGTTCTAGGAAACAAGAAGGTGCGAATTATCTGTGAGACATTTTTCGGTGATATTACCTACGACACAGACCGTCGCAGAAGAAGCAAATAAATCGCACCAGTTATTGTATCCAGGAGTAGACACGGTGATCGATGTAAATGTCAGCCATATCAGAAATATCAGCGAATCAGTTATGATGAATACGGTAAAACATGAACCGCGTCGTCACGTGTATGGTGAATGAGTGAATGAATGGGAGAGTGGGCCGACCTCCGCCCTCTATGGATTACACCATCTGCCATCTGCTCGCATTCGAGTCGCGCGGGGGGGGGAGACAATTAGCGACAGGTTGCAGAGCATTGAATCAAACACTATGTAGGTATGGGAGATACAGTAGCTACAACTATAATACGTTTAATTGTCAGTATTATCACAAAGTCGAAACATCAGGTTCAAAGAAGTTTTTGTTGTTGTTATTGTTATACTGTCGTCTGAAGCGAGTATGTGTATGTGCGAGAGAGAGAGAGAGAGAGAGAGAGAGAGAGAGAGACAGGTGTGACATGTGTCAAGTGTGCTAAGTGATCGCGCGCCATTTGTGCTTTCAGAGAAATGGGAAGTGACCCTCGTATGCACAGTTATTGCTCATCAATGCAGATGTACGCGAGAGAGAAAAATGTTACACTGTAATTCAAATGAAATATACATTTTATGACATGGTTTATTTTTTCATAAGAACAAGATTTCATTAACATAATGTGACAGTGATCAGAACTTCAAAACTCCTCCATTCCATACCCCACATCCACGCGTCTAATGCCCCTCTCCGCCTCTGCCAGTCGCAGCTTCTCCTCCCTCTTCCTCTCCCTCTCCTCCTCCCACTCCCTCCTCTCCTCCTCCTCCCGCCTCCTCTCCCTCTCCTCCTCCCACTCCCTCTCCCTCCTCCCACTCCCACTCCCTCCTCTCCTCCTCCTCCCACTCCCTCTCCCTCCTCTCCTCCTCCTCCCTCCTCCTCTGCCTCTCCTCCTCCCACTCCCTCTCCCTCCTCTCCTCCTCCTCCCTCCTCCTCTGCCTCTGCTCCTCCCACTCCCTGAAAACAGAAAATCCTATCCCATCATTTGACATTAAAACATAACAACATTGAATGTGAGCATTGAGTTAGAATGTCATCATGGTTAGATTACATTTTACTTCCTGGTAAAAGTAGTTGTCTTTAAAAAAACAATTCCTGCTAAACGAAAGTAGTTGTTATTTCAGGGCAATTTCTTTTTTTCAAAATTTATCCTATAAACCCATTTCTTTGATGTTTTGAGAAGGCAGACGTATGATTATATCTAACCTATAATTGTAGCATTCAGCAATATCAATCATGCGTGATTGAATCGCGCTGAGGAATGAACAAATGCTAGCCTTCGGATACATAGTGTCTATCTTGTTTGAGGTGATCATGGATTTCCCATATCTCATAGTAGCGCACAATTATTTTCGGCATTTCTATGATCGTTCTTTTAGTTTTCACGGGTGTTTAGTGAGTGTTGTGTGTTCAGCAAACCGAAAAACTGGAACAAATTTTTTTTTGACAATAAACCAAAAACATATTATAAAAGACAATAATTCCTAACCTAAATATTTTTATCCGTTTATAAGTGATGGTTTTTCGGCTATCTGAGTGAGCGCAGCGCCGGACTGTTAGGCTCCGCCCGCTCGCTAAATCCAGAAGAGCGCAGTAGACGCGACTCCTACTGGTATACAACATATTATGACATCTCGCGTAACTTGATTGGAAACCTATTCAATTATACGTTATTTTATGAAACCGTTTTCCGTCATCGTTTTTTCTCTCTTTCTCTCTCTCTCCCCCCCTCTCTCTCTCTCTTTCTCTCAATCTCACTCCCCCCTTTCTCCTCTCTTCGTAATGATCAGGATTTAGTTTACACATATCATGCACATCTATTTTTGTTCAGCGTAATGCCCAATAATATTACTTTTACTCGTCATCAGTTGGCGGATTTAGCAAAATGGGATCAATTGCAGGTAAACAAAAAACTTTTTATTCATCTCAACAAACACATACAATTATTTCAGCCTAATTAGAGAGGGCGCGCAGCGCCCTCTCTTTTGGCTTAGGATAGGGCTCGCGCCAGAATTTTCCATAAATAAATAGTTTATTACCGTGTTGAGTACTTAACATGTGCATCATAGGAAACATAACAGTGCTTACGGTAGGATAGTAAAATAGGAAAAAGAAGAAGAAACATTCAAAGAGTAGACAATAAGCAAACTACAAATGTCGAATTTTAGACATGGGATGCAAATGGGGATTGTCTACTAAGTGGGATTTCACGTTACTGGTTTTCGCAGATTCAACAATATCAGATGGAAGTGAGTTCCAAACTCCATAAACTCTCTGAAAGAACGCGCTGCTCCGCAAAAACGAGTCATATGATGGCAAAAGGCGATATTTGTGAGATGTGCGCGACCGAGTTGGGACTAATGTAAAAAGACCAGAATAATTAAGAGAGGTGGTTTTAGTAATAACCTTGTGAATGTACACTACGTCACTTATAAAGCGGCGTTGTTCAAGAGTTTGAAGGCCAAGAAGCTGGAGGCGTTGGGGATAGGTGAGCGAGAACAAGCCAGCGCGACCACATATTCGGCGCGTATAGTATCGCTGCACTGACTCGATCAAATTCACTGATCCCACATCCTGAGGGTTCCACAATTCAGTACAATACTCTAGCTTGCAGCGGAAATACGTTGTATAAGCGGTGACAAGAACCTTCAAGTCTCTTGTACGATACACTCTCAAAAAATCATTTATGGCATTTAGGGTGCCTTTAACAATGTTTGCAAAATGGTCTTCAAAAATCAAGGACCCACACATAGTCACACCAAGGTCCCTTACAGAGTTAGCAGGTGCGAGCGTAGTGCCATGTGCTGTATACTCATGTTTGGGATTTCGGCGGCCTATGTGCAGTATCTGCGTTTTCTCAGTGGAGATCTGCAGACCCCATTCTAAAGCCCACTTTGCGACAGCGTCGATTGCTTTTTGAAACATAATTTTAGCCAAATTATCACTCGGATCAAAAGCGAAGTATATTTTCAAATCGTCTGCGTATAGAGCACACTCGACATAATCAGGCAGGCTATCAACAATATTATTGATAAAGATATTGAAGAGTATGGGTCCAAGACACGACCCCTGCGGCACACCACAGTTGACGAGTCGAGGAGACGAGAGCTCATCTCCAACCATAACTTGTTGGCAACGGTCAGAAAGGAAGGCTCGAATCCACCCGAGAACGTTTCCACGAATGCCCAGCGAATGCAACTTTTTGAATAGTAGTTTATGATTGATTGTGTCGAAAGCTTTTTTAAAGTCGAAATAAATACAATCAATAACAAGGCCGTTGGAAATATGTTTCAGCCAGTGACTATAACATTCAATAAGCTGTGCGTTGGTAGACCTATTCTTACGAAAACCAAACTGTCTAGAAGAAATCAAGCTATTGGACTCGAGAAAAGCAGTCAGTTGCCTGACTATAATTCGCTCTAATAATTTCGCTACACTACTAGTTAGGCTAATGGGACGATAGTTGGCTGGATTATCACGAGAACCCTTTTTATACAGCGGTTTTATATAAGCGACTTTCCAAATATTGGGGATAGCGCACACTGATAAAGACATAGAAAAAAGAATCGAAAGCGGGAGACTTATTGTATCAACTGTATTTTTCAAAAACGTGTGAGTGATTCCATCGGGACTGGTATTGATTTTTGAATCCAATTGTTGTATAGTCTTGTGAACAAGTGCATAAGAAACGTCAATCATGGTGAGTTGATTAGAGAGAGAGGGGAGGGCAGAGCCGGTCGGAGCAACACTCCCACCAGAGAATATCGAGTCGAAGTATTTCCCGAACACCTCCGCCTTTTCCCTCGAATCATGGACCAACTCACCATTGTGTGACAGCGAGCTGATACCATCAGCAGGAAACATCTTTTTTCTAACATCCTTGTATAATGCGCGTTTATTGTTACCGTTGATAAGTTTCGCTTCGCGCTTACATTGCCAAGAGAAAATAGCGTTTCGCAGTTTACGCTGCGCCTTATCAGCAGTCTTCGATTCTGGAATAAGTATAGAGTAGCGTAATACACGGCGTTTCAATTTAGAAATATAGAGAGGAATACTGACAGCTTTAGTATGTTTCATAAGGGGAATATACTCGGTAATGAGGTGTTGCATTCGCTGGACAAACACGGAAGTTGCCTCTTCAATATTTAAACCAATAAAAACACGTGTCCAATCAGTACATGCTATAGCCGCGTTGATCTCACCCCACTTAGCCCTCCCATATGCGCGTCGAAGCGGCTCTCTCGCCGCGGCCCCCGCACCGAGTCGCAACCGAAACTCGACAGGGAGGTGATCACATAAAGAGAAACGCCCCAATACACGCGCATGTTGAAAGAGACAAGGGGAGTCAGTCAATACAATGTCAAGAGTATGCGCCTTTTGCCCTGCTCGTCTCACCATCGTCGCCTGGCGAACCATTTGAGTGAGTGAGTGGAGAGAGGCAAAAGTGACTAGGGACCTATCAAAAGCATCGGCTGCCTGGAACGAATCCCAGTCAGCCGACGGTGCATTCAAATCGCCTTGTATAATGTGCATGTGAGAATCGGAAGAAATCAGCTGTTCTAGATGGCGGAATAGTTTACGACCAGCGCATTTTTTATCGGTAGAGTAACCGGGAGTGCGATAAATAGTGATCACACGTAATGGCTTAGAAAGAGGGAATGTTTCAGTCGGCAAGATATCAAGGCACAAAAGTTCGCAGAGATTATCGATCGACAAGGACACAATGTGTTTCACAGAGAGAGCAGACGCGCAGAGTACTAAAACGCCTCCAGCATGCGAGTCTCTATCCGATCGAAAGATAGAGTAACGGCCATTCAAACATAGACAATTCATGTTATCAGAAGGATTACACCATGACTCGGTCAGCGCACATATCAAAGGATTGTTTTGATCGAGAAAAACTTCCAAATCATAGAGCTTGTTTCTTGCGGAGCGAGCGTTTAACAGAATGAATTTGGAATAGGGAACATCACGTATTGATGAAAAAGGCTGCGGAAAACCAGACAACGTAAAACCCACGTGAGATGCGAGATGAGAGGGGGCAGGGGGACAGCTGTCCTACTGGGGCTCGAGAACGGGCGGGCTGGCGTCGGACATCTCTCCGTCGGCTCCCTCCTCCTCCGTGTCGCGGGCCTTCTTCGACGCATCTTCTGCAATAGGAGAGAGGGCAGCTTCGGTAACATTGCGCTTGCCCTGAGAGCGAGCGCGCACAGTGGAGGAGTGAGAGGAGACAGAGCGGGAGGAGGAGGAGGAAGCGGTGCGACCGCGCGCGCCTCGGCTGGCGGGACGGCCACGGCTCTGCTTCCTGGCCCCGCGAGAGGAGAGAGGGGCGAGAGAGTGTGCAGACTCGGAGACGGCAGACGGCCCGGCGGCGACAGGGGACGGCTCGGCGGCGGCAGACGTGGCGACAGAGGGAACGTGGCCGAGAAGAGAGATCTGCTGCGGGTGATTTCTGAACGGCCTCGGCTGCGGCAGGCGATGGGCTCTGCAATCACGGACCACCCACTCCACCTGGCCAGCCTTGTCGTTGAGCGCGCGACACTTGGCCTGCAGGTCCCTCTCAATCGATAGCTCCTCCTCGGTGAGATCTCGGCGCGCGTACGCGAAGACCAGGTGGTTGAGTGACTTGCGGCGACACCTCCAGATGGCGCGCAGGAAGACGTCCCTGACGACACTGTTCTTCGTCTGGATCTTCATCACTCTGTTGGTCGTCGGCGTGCGGCGGAAGTCTAGATGGCGGTGGAAGGAGATACTCCCCCTGGAGTACTCGTCGGCGATCTGGGGGTCGGCGACGAGCTCGACCAGCTCTCGGATGAACATCTCGTCAGCCTTGCGGGTCTCCTCGAACGTGGCGCACTCCGGCCGTCCCACGATGACAAGGCGGGTGGCCTTGTCCTTGATGGTGGCCTCGTCCCTGTGAACGGCCTTGGCGACATCGGCATAGGTGACGGAGGGAGGAGAGGGAGTAGACGGCGCGGAGAGGGAGTAGACTCTCGGCGTTTTCTGCGCGTGTTCTCCAACTAGCACTTTGAGTGTAGTTCGCCTCGCCGCCGCCAGCGTCTAATTCGCGCCGGGTTTGCGTTGTTTTGGGTTCCCGTCATTCTGGCTAGCTCTCTCCCGGCAGGCGGGCAGGGCGCGCAGAGAAATTAACGACAGATCTTGGGAATCAGAAACAGAAGAAATTTCTATGAAATTCAACAAAAGCACATATATTATCTGTTAAAAAGTACTTGCGTAAAGATATTAAGTTTGTCTTGACCCAAATCAACAAAAGCGCATGCATAAAACGTTTACAAATACTAACACAAACCTGCGCATAACGGACAGTGGACACTAACAGATGAAATATAACAATACAAATGAATAACGTCATACGTCCATATTAGAGAGAGAGAGAGAGAGAGAGAGAGAGAGAGAGAGAGAGAGAGAGAGAGAGGAGAGAGAGGGGGGGGAGAGAGGCGCAGGTTTGTGTTAGTATTTGTAAACGTTTTATGCATGCGCTTTTGTTGATTTGGGTCAAGACAAACTTAATATCTTTACGCAAGTACTTTTTAACAGATAATCAACCTTACGACATTTCGATAAAAGTCTTCCTCGCTATTCAAATAATTGCTAATTTTGTCGCTATAGCTTTCGTGTGGCCGAATATTCGAATCATGTTGAAAAGTACGGTCATATTTCAAACGAAAAAGGTCTTATTCTTTCAGTCCAATACATTCACTTCAACCACCGGCTTCTATTTCTGATTCTCTTCTCGCAGAATTACGTTTCCTACGCAGCCACGATTTTTCTAAATGTAACTCGGATTCTAGATAATGCTACAGGTCGGTTTTGGAAGAATGAACTCTTGAAATGCATTTTCAGTTGATTCTTTTGTAATTGGAATATCTGTGATGTTGAAAATGTTCTCTTGGTTCTACCTCACTGTTCACTGCGTTGGCGCTGGATTGGAACGCACTTTCTCGGAACTTTTCATTAAAGGTTTCTATTAATATTAAAATTACACGTAGGAACATTACTCTTCGCAGAGTAGTAATTAGTTTCTTGAATCCTTTATTTTACGATCATTTGTCACACCACGAAAAAAGCTATAATCGCAATACCGTTTTCAGATTACGAATCAAAGCAACGACTGTGGATTCCCGCTGTGATAATCACCGGAACTTCCATTTCTGCAGCGTTTCTAACTCTCGCCTTCGCATTCGGTGTGTTTTGCTACTTAATTACTTATTATAGTAAATAAATATTATAGTAAATAAACTGTCATATATTTTTACGCTAGATATGTTTATGCTTTTCACATTAGATAAGACACAATTTAACAAGATAAGAAAGACACATTACAATTTCGAATTCGAGAGTCTCACTGGAGTTTTGGCGGCATCGGGATGGAAACAACGATTCCCTTATTCCTGATTTCTTCTTCTTCACGCAGAATCCTTGCCGCTGCCTCCGCGGCGATTCTTTCCTGAAAAGTGAAAGTTCGAATTTAGAACGATAAAAGAAATAATAAAACAACTAAAAACTAACCAAGTTCTTCATGGTGAGTTCATTGAGATGTTCTTTGGAAGAACGAATCGCATCGAACCGGCGACGATCTGAATTAATTTGTTTCATCATTGCATAATATGAAAAATCCAAATTGTGACGCCACCCCACAGTTCGGAAAAATAAGTATACAATTTCAGTTTTTTTTTATTTTTATGAATTGGGTTATACACAAATAAAATCAATAATTCATCGAACCGGGATATTTTTGGTAGAACTGCTCGACCCATCGAGCGAGCTGTTTCGATGGGAGGTAGAGGCCAGTGAGAGGACGGACACACTGAAACGGCAACATGAAAATAACTATAATAATATATTAGCAATCGGAGAGGAGGGGGCAATATAGAGGGAAGAGACGAGAGATGGAAAGAGAGTGAGTGAGTGAGTGAGTGAGTGAGTGAGTGAGTGAGTGAGTGAGTGAGTGAGTGAGTGAGTGAGTGAGTGAGTGAGTGAGTGAGTGAGTGAGTGAGTGAGTGAGTGAGTGAGTGAGTGAGTGAGTGAGTGAGTGAGTGAGTGAGTGAGTGAGTGAGTGAGTGAGTGAGTGAGTGAGTGAGTGAGTGAGTGAGTGAGTGAGTGAGTGAGTGAGTGAGTGAGTGAGTGAGTGAGTGAGTGAGTGAGTGAGTGTGTGAGTGAGTGAGTGAGTGAGTGAGTGAGTGAGTGAGTGAGTGAGTGAGTGAGTGAGTGAGTGAGTGAGTGAGTGAGTGAGTGAGTGAGTGAGTGAGTGAGTGAGTGAGTGAGTGAGTGAGTGAGTGAGTGAGTGAGTGAGTGAGTGAGTGAGTGAGTGAGTGAGTGAGTGAGTGAGTGAGTGAGTGAGTGAGTGAGTGAGTGAGTGAGTGAGTGAGTGAGTGAGTGAGTGAGTGAGTGAGTGAGTGAGTGAGTGAGTGAGTGAGTGAGTGAGTGAGTGAGTGAGTGAGTGAGTGAGTGAGTGAGTGAGTGAGTGAGTGAGTGAGTGAGTGAGTGAGTGAGTGAGTGAGTGAGTGAGTGAGTGAGTGAGTGAGTGAGTGAGTGAGTGAGTGAGTGAGTGAGTGAGTGAGTGAGTGAGTGAGTGAGTGAGTGAGTGAGTGAGTGAGTGAGTGAGTGAGTGAGTGAGTGAGTGAGTGAGTGAGTGAGTGAGTGAGTGAGTGAGTGAGTGAGTGAGTGAGTGAGTGAGTGAGTGAGTGAGTGAGTGAGTGAGTGAGTGAGTGAGTGAGTGAGTGAGTGAGTGAGTGAGTGAGTGAGTGAGTGAGTGAGTGAGTGAGTGAGTGAGTGAGTGAGTGAGTGAGTGAGTGAGTGAGTGAGTGAGTGAGTGAGTGAGTGAGTGAGTGAGTGAGTGAGTGAGTGAGTGAGTGAGTGAGTGAGTGAGTGAGTGAGTGAGTGAGTGAGTGAGTAACTTGATTGGAAATCACTTCTTCTGTGACTATCACTTCTTGATGAGAATGGGACGCGGAATCTTGATTTGTAGAACTCATAATACAGGGTTTCAGATAGGTAGATAGGATGAGATCGAGGATAGAGGAGATAGGAAGAGTGGCCGATGTGGGAACAGCTAGAAGGACGCTGCCCGTGGCGCAACGAAGCCGCCAAGACTGATCTCATCCGTCAGGTGTGACATGTCATAGAATATAGCTGCGAGCTACAGCCGACGAAGAGATTGCGTGCAAATTGTGCTCTCACTCAGAGGATTTGAGAATGACCCTATGCACAGTCATTGCTCATTTCAGATGTACGCGAGAGAGAAATGTTACACTGTGATTCAAATGAAAAATACATTGTATGACATGGTTTTATTTTTCCACAGAACAAGATTTCTTTAACATAATGTGACAGTGATCAGAGAGAACTCCTGCATTTCATGCACCACATCGACCCGTTTAATCCCCCCTCCGCCTCTTTGAAAGACTTCGCTTTGATGAGAGGTCTCCTTCGTCGATCATCATCTGCCATTCACACATACCCACATCGCATATTCCTTCTATTATAAATTTTATACTCATATTTCAATTGAAATACATTAAAAATTGAAAATCATAGTTACTTTTCATCATTTTTCGTATATAATCGTCGTCATATTTTTAAATCGTCGGAATAAATTGGCGACTTCCTCTCGCGGAGCGTCGATCGAACGATAGCAGTTGTAGTACGTAGCCAACCATGTCTGAAAAAAGTATTTACATTGAAGAAGAGTGTTGAATAAAAGAACTCACTGCCGCGGACTTCACCGATGTATTTAGCAGAGCAGCTGTGGACTCCTGTCGCCCACCCGAGCTACACTGGTTCTTCTGAAAATACAGCGTTAAACAACTTTTTTTTTAAATCATTTATGAATTAGAGAGGGCGCGCAGCGCCCTCTCTTTTGGCTTAGGATAGGGCTCGCGCCAGAATTTTCAAGAGGCGATATCCAAAGGACATGTTAGCAACAATGTGAAGTCTCCCAATTCATGTTAGTTAGATTTGCACGGTTCCGTAGGGCAGATCACTAATTGACGGCATCTTTGTATATTTTCTTTGAAAGAAGTTATGAGCGATTTCGCGCACCCATGAGTCGGCAGGCCAGCGTGTGGGTGGGTGGGTGTCGTTTCCAGTCACTCGGGCTGCTAGCTCTCTCCTCCGGCAGGCGGCCGGGTGTGAGAGAGAACGCGAGAGAGCGCGCTGTTTTCAGATGCGCAGACGAAGAGACGCTTGCATTTACGCAGCGACAAACGAAAGTACAGAGAGAAGAGTCGTTTCAGAATGTTTCCATACAATACATTGAAAAAACATGGTTGCACATACGCAACAAACCCGACCTGTAGTATGTAGTATATTCAATGATTTGCTACCACCGTCCAATTGTGTCATAAATCATGATTATGTGCATAACAATGAACGAAAGAGCTTGACAATCAGTAAGAGAAGAAATTTTTATGAAATTTAATAAAAGCACATATATTATCTATCAAAAGTACTTGCGTAAAGAGAGTCAGTTTGTCTTGACCCAATTCAACAAAAGCGCATGCATAAAACGTTTACAAATACTATAGTCGGATTGGATCCTATATGCCATCCGTGACATTTCACATGTTGTGCAGTTTTGTGCAACACAACATGCATGCCTTCAAATATCCAAAACGCTTTCAAGAGAAGGAATCGAACCCGTGGGCAGCTCGCAGCGATTGCACGCTGGCGACGCGCTCTACCACTGCGCCATTGAGGCTCGTACTGAGAGGGCATTGCATTTCGAAGTTGTGTTTGCTCGTTATATCTTGTCATCGTGCATTGAAAAGACCAGTGTAGCTACATGTGCTCTCTCTTCGAAGCACTGCCTCTATGGAGCAGTGGTAGTGCGCGCCGCCAGTGCACAATCGCTGCGCTCTGTCCATGGGTTCGATTCCTTCTCATGGAACCTTTTGGATATTTGAAGACATGCATGTTGTGTTGCACAAAACTGCACAACATGTGAAATGTCACGGATGGCATATAGGATCCAATCCGACTATAACACAAACCTGCGCATACCGGACTGTGGAAGTAAAAGATGGAATATGAGAATACAAATAAAGAATATCAATATTAAAGAAAGATAAAGATATATGGACGAGAGAGAGAGAGAGAGAGAGAGAGAGAGAGAGATGGAAGAGAGATAGATGCAGGTTTGTGTTAGTATTTGTAAACGTTTTATGCATGCGCTTTTGTTGAATTGGGTCAAGACAAACTGACTCTCTTTACGCAAGTACTTTTGAGAGATAATGAACAATTTGAATATGAATGAGATGCCGACCTTGCTTCTTCGCCTCATCGGAGAAGTACTCGTATGCCTCGATGGCTCCCTTGACGTCGAGCATTCTGTAGATATACATCTCAATCTGAAACAATGGCATGGTTAGTTATAGTTTGTGTTGTGTGAAATGTGCGACATGGGTGAAGTGGTGCCTCGAGCAGCACTTCACAGGTGCACTTCACAGCGTCTGGGTCATGCAACAGCCGGCAGAGGATGGCACAACCGCAGCTGGTCGCACATGGACAGTCTGACAAACGCGCAGGTTACCGCAGAGACACAAGGGACATATCGAGAGCGCGCCAGTGCATACATGTTTTCGACTGTTTGCGATTAGCCTAAGAATCGAGATCGAAATGGTAGCATTTATCAAGGCATTCTTCTTCTAGGAAACAACAAGGTACGAATTATCTGTGAGACATTTTTCGGTGATATTACCTACGACACAGACCGTCGCAGAAGAAGCAAATAAATCGCACCAGTTATTGTATCCAGGAGTAGACACGGTGATCGATGTAAATGTCAGCCATATCAGGAATATCAGCGAATCAGTTATGATGAATACGGTAAAACATGAACCGCGTCGTCACGTGTATGGTGAATGAGTGAATGAATGGGAGAGTGGGCCGACCTCCGCCCTCTATGGATTACACCTGCCATCTGCTCGATATCGAGTCGCGCGGGGAAGCAAGTAGCGACAGCTTGCAGAGCATTGCAACACTAAGTATGAGAGATACAGTATCTACAACTGTAATAGTTGTCAGTATTATCACAAAGTCGAAACATCAGGTTCAAAGAAGTTTTTGTTGTTGTTATTGTTATACTGTCGTCTGAAGCGAGTATGTGTTTGTGCGAGAATGAGAGAGAGAGAGAGAGAGAGAAAGGGAAGGACATGAAAAATGGCGAGAGTAGATTGTGAAGCATTCCGCGTGGTCTCACCTCATTCCGTTTGGACGTCTGTCCGTTCCAGTTCGCTCAGTCATGCTCATGGGATCGCGCGATCAGTATAGCCGAGGCACATCATGGAATCCGGAAAATTCTGTCAAGTTATGGTCGTTCACGCGTCTTCTTCGCTATGCATTCATATGACCTCATTCATACGATTATCATTTTGTGGGAAGATTGCTATGCAGGATCTTGTTTTGTATAACTTATGATACAGGGTTTCAAATGGGTAGATAGGATGAGATTGAGGATTGAAGAGATAGGAAGAGTGGCCGATGTGACTATGGGAACAGCTAGAAGGACGCTGCCCGTGGCGCTACGAAGCCGCCAAGACTGACCTCATCAGTCAGGTGTGACATGTGCAATATGCTAAGTGATCGCGCGCCATTTGTGCTTTCAGAGAAATGGTAACTGACCCTCGTATGCACAGTTATTGCTCATCAATGCAGATGTACGCGAGAGAAAAAAATGTTACTCTGTGATTCAAATGAAAAATACATTGTATGACATGGTTTCTTTTTTTCATAAGAACAAGATTTCATTAACATAATGTGACAGTGATCAGAACTTCAAAACTCCTCTATTTCATACCCCACATCCACGCGTCTAATCCCCCTCTCCGCCTCGGCCAGTCGCAGCTTCTCCTCCCTCCTCCTCTGCCTCTCCTCCTCCCACTCCCTCTCCCTCCTCTCCTCCTCCTCCCTCCTCCTCTCCATCCGCACCCTCGCCTCCTCGTCCATCCGAGCAATGTCCACCTCTATCCGCACCACTGCACACCTCTTGACCAACTCCCGTCTCTCCCTCTCGCACTCCGGCTCCCACTCGATGCCCGAGAGAGGTTCAGGTGGTGTGACTTCTGCGGGAAACGTATTCTGTGTCTGATCGCGCGGACAACGTCGTCTGGAAGAAGTGGAAAGTAGTTTGTATGGTTTTTTGCAGTCTTTATGAGATTTACCTGTGTCTCCGATTTGTTCGATCAGCAGCTTTGCTGTTTTGTTGGGGAAGACGAGTGGGTGGATGGGTTGAGAGCACTGCAAATGATAATCATTGAACGCGGAAATCTATTCTGCTTTTTAGATTTCGATCTTGAAATGCGAAGCTCTTACCGTATGACTCTCTTGTTTTCAGCGCTATTGTAGCGAACCTTATTACAAGAACATAATTATAAATGAAGTAATGCTCACCTTCGCACACTTTTCCATTTTCGCAATCGCCGTACACTGTCGACAGAACGTGTGCAGAAACGGAACCACACTGCAATGATTTTAGTAACTTGAAAAGAGAAAATGAATACTGTCCCAAACAGGCAATACTACATACTTACTAAAAAAAAAGGTATTCGACTCACTAGACAGGATCCCTTGCTGTCCTCTCGCACAGTGGGCATTGGAGTTCGGTGGATGAGATGGTGATGTGGGGTTCAAGTTCAAGCAGTTCAGGCATGGCTTTGAGACGATCGATAGAGCAGATGAGAAGGGCTGCTTGCAAGTACTCGGGTCAGGACGCCGCCTCCAGCAATGAGCCTCCTCTCTCTCTCTCTCTCCCTCTCTCTCTCTCTCTCTCTCTCTCTCTCTCTCTCTCTTTCTCTCTCTCTCTCTCTCTCTCGCTCTCTATCTCACTCTCTCTCTCTTTTCTTCTTCCCACTGATGGACCCAAAAATTATACATAATACATCGAGATGTGTGTACTGTGTAATTCAAATGAAAAACTATTATGAAAATCATATATGATTTGATGGATTTTTTTTTAAAGATTTTAGTGCTCAAAACACTTTAACTACTTTGCACCTTCTTTCAGCGAGTGCTTCCCGGACCCTATCAATCAATCAATCAATCGTTTATCCGGAATCGTTATATCTGAATATGACAACACAATCATAATGATATGAAGCATACAGTAGTGCCTAAGATGCTAGATACATAATAAGCTAACGCCGGGGAAAGACAGGTAGGCTGACGAGATTAGTGGTGGGAAGACGATACTTGATCGATAATCATTCCTGGACCATTAGAGTACCATTCTTGACGTGAAAAGCTCCGGGGTTTCCTTTGCTCCCGTGCCAATTAGTATCTCCTCGCGCCATAGCTGCTTCCACATGAGTGTACTTCCCGCCGCCTCACTGGTTACTCGGGAAGGATTCTTGTCGATGACCGAACATTCGGCGGCGGTGGGGCAAAATGAGGACCCGACCGCACGCCGCGGGGAAAAGAAGAAGAATCAGACTTCTGAAAACAGAAAATCCTGTCCTGTCATTTGACATTAAATATAGCAACATTAAATGTGAACATAGAGTAAGAATGTCATCCTGATTAGATTACATTTTACTTCCTGGTAAAAGTAGTTGTCTTTTTTCTTCAACAATTTTTGCTATACGAAGTACAGCTAGTTGTTATTTCAGGGCAATTTCTTTTTTTTCAAAATTTATCCTATAAACCCATTTCTTTGATGTATTGAGAAGGCAGACGTATGATTATATCAAACCTATAATTGTAGCATTGAGCAATAGCAATCATGCGTGATTGAATCGCGCTGAGGAATGAACAAATGCTATCCTTCGGAGACATAGTGTCTATCTTGTTTGAGATGATCATGGATTTCTCATATCTCATAGTAGCGCATAATTTCATATTTATATTATTTTCGTGATCATTGGACCTGAAAACAGGAATCGTCTTTTCTCCTTTAACAATAAACAATAAACATATTCATCTAAAATACAATAATTCTTATTTAATCCTACCTAAATATTTCCATACGTTTGTGAGTGACGGTTATTCGGCTATCCGAGCGAGCGCAGCGCCGGACTCTTAGGTTAGGAGTGTTAGGCTCCGCCCTCTCGCTAAATCCAGAATAAGGAGCGCAGTAGACGCGACTCCGACTGGTATACAACATATTATGATTATGACGTCTCGCGTAACTTGATTGGAAACCTATTCAATTATACGTTATTTTACGTAACCGTTTTCCGTGACCGTTTTCTCTCTCTTTCTCCTCACTCTCTCCCTCTCTTTGTGATTATCAGGATTTAGTTTACACAATTCATGCGCATTTGTTTTAGTCCAGCGTAATGCCCAATAATATCACTTTCACTCGTCATCAGTTGGCGGATTTATCAAAATGGGATCAATTACAGGTAAACAATTTTTTTCATCTCAACAAACACATACAATTATTTCAGCCTAATCAACCTTACGAGATTTGGATCAAAGTCTTCCTCGCTATTCAAATATTTGCTAATTTTGTTGCTATAGCTTTCGTACGGCCGAATATTCGAATTATGCTGAAAAGTACGTTCATATTTTTAACAAAAATTTTGTTTAATTTTTTTTTGTATTCATTCAGTCCAATACATCCACTTCAACCACCGGCTTCTATTTCTGATTCTCTTCTCGCAGAATTACGTTTCCTACGCAGCCACGATTTTTCTAAATGTAAACCGGATTTTTGACAATGTAACAGGTCGGTTTCGAAAGAATGAACTCTCGAAATCCTTTTCAGTTGGTTCTACTGTTATTGGAATATCTGTGATGTTGAAAATGTTCTCTTGGTTCTACCTCACTGTGCACTGCGTTGGCGCGGGATTGGAACGCACTTTCTCGGAACTTTTCATTACAGGTTTCTATTAGTATTAAAGTTACACGTAGGAACATTACTCTCCGCAGAGTAGTCATTAGTCTCTTGATTGGGGAATCACCTTTCTTAATTTTTTTTTACATATTCTTCATGTAGTAACATTTGTATAGTTGCACCACAAAAATTCTCATTACCGTTTTTAGATTACGAATCAAAGCAACGACTATGGATCCCCGGTGTGATAATCACCGTAACTTCCATTTCTGCAGCATTTCTAACTCTCGCCTTTGCGTTCGGTATGTATGTTTTGCTACTTAATTACTTTTTTAGTAAATAAATTACAATAATCAACAGAAATATTGCCGCGGTTGACTATCATATTTGTTTTTCTTTTTGGATTTCCTACAATGGTTGTTATCGTAAGTATAAAAGTCTACACAAATACTCATCAATAGTTAATAATCACATTCAATCAGATGTTCATTACTATGTACCTGTTTCTGAAACATACGAAGCAGAGCAGAATTCTCAATAGCTATGCTGCAGCTGAAAACTATTTGAACGTGCGATATCAACAAAGGGAAACCTACGCGTTAGTATTGGTATGTTAGTTTGTAATATTATAACAATGCATCCAAAATGTTATGAACCACTACAAGTTGACCATGGTTCATTTCAGAAAGGTCTTCCAATGATGGTGGCAAACTGCTTCATAATCGCATGCTATGGCGGCTACTTTTGTGTTTCGTTAGCCATTGTCTCACCCACACCCTATCAAGCCTTTCTCCTGACACTAGCTGACACATTCATTCAATTGTGAGATATATAAGTATAAGTTTTAAATGAATTTGATAATTGCAGGTACCACCGGATTGTCTACTCGCTATTCATGTTTGTACTCGGAAAGAACTACTCAGATCTCAAGAACTTTCTCGGTTCTTTGTTTCGGAGAAAGAACGCGATTAAGTGAGACGATTATTGCATAAGCGATGTAAAAGTCGATTATAGATCTGAGAAGTCAACGAATAAAAACTCATTGGTCACCCAAGAAACGGCCGACGCTCATTTCAAACAACTGGCATCACAATGGATGTGACTTGATGATAAAAGTTGCTTGTCACAAACTGTTCCACAATGTTCGCGGACAGTTGTGAATATACATCATAATAATGAATATACATCATAACAAATATTTTCGATCTTATCATGAATATTATGGTGACGATGAAATATCTGCTAGCAGCCTCTGGTCGCCTGCTGCGCTAGTAGAGAGAGAGAGAGAGAGAGAGAGAGAGAGAGAGAGAGGGGGGGGGGGAGGGAAAGAGAGAGAGAGAGGGGGGGGAGAGGGAGAGAGAGATTACGTATATTATAGAGACACATGGAGACGAACAAACTAGATAAAACATATGTTTCACAATGGTCTTTGTTGTTAAAGACATATGTACAGTATGACTAGGGTGACACATGCATTCAAAAGCGGTAGGCGACATGAAACAGTGAATACACCTGAACAACACGTTACACGCGCCACATGAGCGAGCAATATTATAATCATCGGTCTATCATAATCGCAATAATAATAATAATAATATTAGCAGACAAGGTGCACTAGAAACACTGATGATGAACTTTTACTAAAAATTCATCATCAGTCGCATAGCAACGAATGCTAGATTGAAAAAAAGAATCCAAACAAATGAATATAGTGAATGAGCTCAAAAAACCCGGCATCTGATTCCTGATTGGTTTATTTTCTGAATCAGAACCAGAACATTTATCTGGAATCAAGTAGCACACAATATCGATTACGTAAATTACGGTGGGATACGGTAAAATACAGTAATACAATGCCTACTGCGAGTTCCAACAACACGGATTTCGGTTGTTCCGTAGATGCGTACGTGTTGTTGGTGATGCTTGTCATCCCCTGCTTGCGGCTTCTGGGGAAGTTTCGATCTCGGCTGCGGAAAATCCGGGCTTCAGCGATCGATCGCGAAGAGACGTCTCCGAGAGTGTCATCGTCTTCGAGGATTCCTCTCCAGTCTCAATGCCGTAGATGTAGAGAGTAGCAAATCGAGTACCAGTCCGGTTAGTGTTCTCCGCCGCACAGCATAGTTCAGGGGTCGGGAGAATAACGGGAAGGCACGCGACCGGCGCTGGCAGAGAAAAGAAGGAAATATCCGATCAAAACAAGCATAATCAGTGCGGTCTTTTCGATAATCCACTCAAGAGCAAAGAAATAGGGTGAAATCATAGAGACTCTGAACAACGAAGTGGTTTGATTTATGAGATCAAGAAATGCTCACGTGTCGTCTGGGAAAAAATTCAGCCAATAGAAATTGAGTAGACCAGAAAGCAGAAAGTGCGCAGAACGGTAGAGTAGTCTGAAAGTATTAGGAGTAGGGTTCCTGGTTTCAGCAGACTCGAAACTGACCCTAATGATTTCCTTCCAGTGTTTCAAGTACATATCGTCGCGGATTGGGTTTGGTGCAGAGCAGAAAGAGCCTGTCAGATGCACCCAAATAAAGAGTACACGAAAAGAGCCGAGTGTGAAAGAAAAATGGATATCTCAGTCAATGTGGCATCGTCTATTTCGGGGTCACCTGAAAGAGCAGTACCGGGAAAAGAGAGAGAGAGAGAGAGAGAGAGAGAGAGAGAGAGAGAGAGAGAGAGAGAGAGAGAGAGAGAGGGAGGGAGAGGGAGAGAAAGGTGGTCCGTTACCTGTGAAATTGGTTTCAGGATTGAAAGTGAGATTTCGCATAATAATATGAGCTAACCATTTATACTGACCGGGTAGTCGCAACTTGAACAGCTCGAGTCCTCGCACAGTCCACTCGCGCCGGCCAGCAGTGTCGTTGAGTCGAATCGCCTCCCTCCAGGCGGCAGCGTACTTGGCCCTCCGGGCAGTAGTCGGGACGGGCTCTCGCTGGACAGTCTCTCGCGAGACAGTCCTTGTCCATGTTGAATTTGCGGATGAAAGAGGTGGCATCCTCGGGGCAGTTGGAGGAGAGCAGCATGGTGTTGAACTCGTCACCATCACGGTCGGCGACAATTCGGCAATCGGTTATCTTCAGTCAAAACAAGGTAGTGTTTTCGAAAAAGTAGTTCCGGTGGGATCGGGAAACGCGGGTCAGAATGACGCGCTTTCTTCTCTCCTCTCCATCTCCAATAGCTACACCTATTATGTACGATCGCACAACACGGAGGTTGCAAATGATGAGTTTCATTCTTTCTCTTGCTCCTTGATCACGTCTTTTTAAAGAGGTAAATTGTCAGTAACTTTCAGCGATTCGCGCAGTGCAATATTGGAGTATTGAAATTGTTTAGTCAGCTCCAAGTTGCCTGATTTCACCAATCATTGAACATGGGGCGGTCGTGCAAACGATTATCTTCAATCAACGCAGGTTAAGAAAATCTAATGCTCGTGCGAGTGTATAGTTTCGCCCTGCCCACACTGCACAAGGGTCCCTCTCGTCTGCTCTCGCTATGTGACCTCTCTCGCGTTCCAGTCGCGAGAGTCTACTCTGCCGGAGGCGGTGCAGTCTGGCGGGCGACTGCTGGTGTGATTAGATGAACTTCTGAAAAGTCACTCGATCAATTGTGTCTTATTTTCCGATTCAGGAATATACTATATACCATATTTCATATTTCATTGGGATCCGATGAAATTTCACTATCGGAAAATGTTCAGTACTTACTTTCAATTTCAGTTTAGGGCGTAAGTAACTAAGTAACAAGCTATTTATATGAATTTTATGTAGCACCGTTTTCACACGGCTGCTGCATGTTCTGCTCACTCGCCACTCTCGTATCACGCCTGCCCTCCAAGTGACTACCGTACCCTCACAGCCAATGGGAGAGTGACCAGAGTACAGTGAGTGTTGTGTGGGCGGCGCGTCCAGACTACCCCTTACAAACCAGTTCCCGGCAGGTGAGGGCTGAACACATGTGACTTGCGACAGCTACCGTACCCTTCAGACCAGTTATGTTTGAATACTAGTAGTGGTAATGAATGAAACTTGTAGTTTACTCAGCAGTAGTGTAGGTGTATTGTACATTATTCTTACATTATTCTGCTCACTTTTTTCTGACTGTACTGTACGTATCTTCATATTATTGATATGAATAATAAATATCAGTTTCATTCGTTTCACGATTGATCACCGGGGAATAAGTCACTACGGCTAGACCAGTCAAACCCAGATTTAGAATGGTTGCATCTGCAACAGCCTTTCCATGCGGGACCATTTTATAAATGCGCGGGCTGGCGGGAAAGACAGAGAGAGAGAGAGAGAGAGGTCGAACACACGGGCGCGAGTGAGTAGGTCAAACTGATAAGGGCGCGCTCTGCCAGCTTCTCTCTCTCTCTCTCTCTCTCTCTCTCTCTCTCTCTCACACACACACACATCAACGAAGTCGGCACTATCAAAAGCCTGCCATTGTGATACTGAATGTAAAAGATTTCAAAGAGGAATACAGATGTATTAATAAAAATCACAAATATTACCGATACTATAGGCCACTCCCCCCTTTCAGCGTACGGCAATATCGCTGGCTCGCCTGACAGACGAGAATTTTATGCAAATTAGCCCCGATTGTATGTTTTTGTGCTCAAACATGGTAAAAATGACGGAAATCGAAAAATCGAGCACTAGAGATCTCTGAGCATTCTATCTGGGCATCTTCTCCAGAAAACTGGGCGCTGTGCGATAAGTTTGAAGAGAGTAATTAAGTTTCGGAGCTTTCCCATTGGAAATCGAGTCAAAATCAAGGTTTTTGGACTCTAATTAAAAAACGGACGCGAAAACCAAAAATCGAACACTAGAGATCGATGAGAACTACTGATACCCATCACATATCAAAATTTTGTGAAGATTGCTTAATTCTGAAAGGAGTAATTAACTTTGGAAGATGGAGAACTCTGCTTCATTAGACTTGCAAATGACCCTCATTTCCCTAAAAAGAGACCGCCAAGCGCGCGAGTTGCGCGGCCGAATGGTCTCGCACGGGCCGATAACGGTCAATTGCTGCCTCAAATGCTGTCTAGTAAAGATTCGGCGAAATGACTGCCGTACGATGAACGGGGGGAATGCCCTATACTTAAGGTGCGGTCAGTCTCTTCGAAAGCTATTCGGGAGTGTTTCGAAGGCATAGCAAAGCATTCCGAAGTGTTCGGGGGTATTCGGGAGTGTTTCGAAGGCAATTCGGGAGTGTTCGGAGGGCAATTCGAAAGGCAATTCCGAAGTGTTTCGAAGGCATTCGGGAGTGTTTCGAAGAGACTGACCGCAACTTTATGGTTTGTACAGATCTGACCTCACAATCCCCAAAGAACAGACATCATCAAACAAGAACAAAATTCATGGAAATAAATAAACATCATTTATTAAACACAACCCTGTTAAAATTAGTTTTGAAGTAGGAGGGGGATCAAGCAAATGAGAGAGGGGATCAAGCAACGGAGAGCCAACCGCGATCGATCGATCTGCAACACACGCATTTATTCACTCTTCCTGTAGAACGAGTAAGTACTTATTAGTACCATGATAATCATAAACACGATAGTTGTAGCATTTCGATGCAGCATAAGTAATCCAGCTGCATTATCATACATCATTCACACTCACCTCGTCCGTCTGCACTCACTGCCACTCACTGCTCCCGCCAGCCAGACCCACACGGCCCGGCGCGCGTTCACTGATTTGCGTGACGGTAGACGCACGCGACGCACACGCAACGCGTCTCCCATGTTAAAGAAAAAAGGCTCATCATCATTGTCGGTTTCGGAGAATAAGCGAACATGATCTCATGGTCCAGTGGCTAGCGAGCGCGGCCAGTGATCTGTTTATCGCAGGTCCGATTCCTTTCGCTGCCACATGTTTTGCTAAATTGCTTGAGCCAACTGCGACGCGGAACTGATGCGTAGCGTGCGTCTGGGTTCACCGGTCAGTGAACAAATGAGTGACACTACGGCCGGGCCGTGACCCAGCTTGTTCAACAGCTTCGTCGCCGCAAACTGCCGCAACACATTGTTCGTGACCAGCACAAGGATCATAAAACACTGCAAATTCAGAGTCAGTAACCAGTACATAAACAGAATCCAATGAGCACGCACGAATGAAATATAGGGCATTTCGAAAAGTTTTTTTTTTCTATCGCGTGAATTTCAGTATAATTTGAACCATAGTGTTGTGATAAGGGTACACGTTAGTTCTAATTTATTGTTAGTTAAATGAAAACATATACATAACACATACAAACACGAGAAAACAAAAGGAAACAACAAAATGGCCGATCAGCTGATCGCCCTGTGCTGTGCAACAGGCAAGGGACGGAGCGATGGACGGGATCGACTCGTTGCATCATAGCCATTCGGAATCGTAGTAAAATAAACGAATATGCTAATTTTTGAATTCATCTCACAAAATTATAAGTATATTTGAATTTTCCATATACGATTTGCCCCCATCGCCCGCAAGTTCTGTTTTCCCCGGAGATCTTCTTTAAGTTGATATTTTGATTTATACTTTTTACACAGGCCTAATGACATCGAATCAAATTACGATTTTCACAACTGAACTTCTTATCTTTTATTTGATCTCATGATGATGATGATGTTTCCGCTTTTCGTTCTTTATTCACAAACGAAAAACATGAAGGGCATGACATTTCAACTTCCTTTCCGATAATATCACGTTTATATATAGTGATTTTAATTAATTACCATTTCAAATTCAAAACGTTTTTCTGATGTCTAGTGTTCTATTTCTCGTACAAATATGTGCTGACCCATTTTTGTTGAAACTTTTCTTCTAAAGATGTTCGCTGATACAAAATTTGGTTTTTGTCACTTCTTTTTTGCTTCAGCCGTAAATCTAACATAATTGAGACAATAGCGTTTAATCAGAACGCACTATTCAGCAATCAAACCATGCGTGAATTGTAGTCAGGCAATTGCGAATTCGTATAGCTCACATGGACACATCAGCAGGTTATGAATATGCCGCTAATTTGCAATGATGTTTAATCCAACCTCCCTCTCTTCTCCTCCTTTCTAATCTCAGAGCACGGATAAGTACCGTATTCAATTCCAAGCGTATCTAGTTTGTTACGAGAATCTATGACGTTGTTCTCTTTTCTTTTCTTGCATTTTTGATATTTCGACGCGTGTAACAATCAAACAATATGCCATCAAGTCTTTTCCTGATTGTAATTAAAGTGACAATTTCACTTAAAAATGATGTTATACTGATGAAAAGTTGATGAAAACATCAAATGACTTCTACTAAACCGGGAAACTAGAACTTTTTTCATGATTTCAAACTATTTTTTGCCCCAAAAAATAGTTGATTTTGAATGCTTTATGGGTAAAAAGTGAGGTTAGATCACAGCTGAGTGTCTAAAACGTCTTGAATGACGGGAATTTTGAAATAAAATTTTGATATGAAATTCAGTTTCTAGCACAAACTGAAGTTGTACAAGCCGATAAACATATCCCTATGTGATACGCATCTCGAGTTAAATAGTTATAGCCAGAATTTGTTAAGCGCGCCAATTCAAAATTCAATTTTTTTTCCGATTGCGGATCAATAAAATTGTCACTTTAAAGGCGCAGGGGCGTTTAGCGTTACCAAGGTTTATCGAAATTCACTTATGAGATCTTGGCAAAACTGTCGGCACGTAGCGGGAATCGAACCGGCATAGTATGGGTATGGTCCACAAACCGCGAGTTACCACGACACTATAATGAAATGTGCTGACCAACTCATGTCCCACAGAGCTCAACTTTTCGAAAATGTTTTTGGCGTGAAGATCAAATTCGCGTCACTGTGCCTTTAAATTCCATTTTACAATTTCACGATCAAAAATTATTGCAGTATGGGCTCGCCATTTTGGAGTCACGCGTTGCACAATAGTGCGGCCGCGGGCACTTCCGTCGCGTCGTTCCTATTCAATCTACTCCTCGTCGTTGTCATTCTCAAGTCCAACGCACGGAAGGTAACCGTCCAGTTTTCCACTGTCAAGTAGCACCTCACCGGTAGCGAGTGAGCAGCAAAATATTCTGCATCAGCTCAAAAAGAGCCATGGTCAATCATACTGCGTCCAAGTGACCATTTTGCGTTTACAGAGCGTTTACAGCGTTAAAACGGCGATGTCGGTAAACACGCCGCAGACATAACAAAAACAGCATATAATTCTTTATTTGCCTTTAGTGCGCTATTAATTCAATTAGTTCGCTGCTAATTGGGAGAATGTTCAGCGCACACACACACATACACACACACACACACACACACACACACATATATATATATATATATATATATATATATATATATATATATATATATATATATATATATATATATATATATATATATATATATATATATATTTGTGTCATCGGTACCTTGTTTCAGACGATGCGCCACTACAGTCATCTGCTGTTGATCTTCGGCTCGGTGAACCTGTTCTATGCGGTCGTCAGCGTCTTCACCACACCTGTACGTTGCTAACTGATTATTTATTCAAACAATCAGTTAGATAAGGATCCGACTGACACTTTTTCGCTGGTGAAAGAAAATCAGTAAAAAAGATGTTTTTTCCAGTTTTCCAACGGCTCGCTACCGTAACCCAAATCATAAAAGTAGGCAGTTTGATTTATTTGCGATCAATCGCTACTTTTATCGCTAAGATTTGATTATTTCCGGAGACACACATTTTTTGAGATTTCCAATATCCTTTGGTTTAAGTTACAAAAACAGTGAGGTACATACTTCACAAAAAACAATGGTAACAATGGACAAAAACACGTTTTCACTAATATTTTTTTGTTTTTTTTTTCAAACATGTACCGTTTTGTATTTTGTCATATTCATATACCTTTCTACAAATAACATTGACACAAGTACATGAATCCCTTTGAGTATTGAGTACAGTAAAAAAAGAAGAAAGTATGTTGTAATTTTATGGAATTTCATAACAACTGATAATTTACTGAAGTCATTTTGTATGAAATCTGTCTCCACGAGATGTTTCCGAATCATGAAATCTGTACACCTTCATACAAGATAATGGGTTATGCTTGTACGAGCAAACATATGAAAACTAAAACAATTTTTAGCTTTCCGGGCGGCGAGTATCTAGCTTCGTCTCTTACCCGACATTTTTTTTTGTTATTTTCGCACGCAAAGTTGGCATGAAGGTCGGATGAACATGCGATGATAGCAAGAGGCCGATATCAACTCATTACTCCAACATTATTGTAGAAAACAGAAAATTTGCGCTGAATAGAGAGATGAATACAATTGTTGAAGACTGTCATCCGACACATGAGTGAGAAGCGAAAAGTTCCTATTCCAAGGCATCGAGGCACCAATAAATTCGTCTTTCACTTAAATAACAACAATTTGTGGTGGCAAATAGGAAAAATAGATTATGGTATGCAGCTTCTGGTATGTTTTCTGAAAATATCCACGAATATATCGCTGACTGACACGACTACCTAGATTAAAGCAACAGATGCGCTTAGTTTTTGACTTTAGTATATGGCTTTTATTTTACCCATAGAAACACGAAATAATCGTTTTACCCATAGAAACACGAAATAGTTTTTACCCATAGAAACACGAAATAATCAAAGAAAACGCGAAAGAACGGCGTTTCCTCGTTACCTACACGCTTACCACTTACCAAAATGTGCACGTGCGAAGCTTGGTAAGGCGAATTCGAACTTCGCGCCAAAATGCTTATCGTAAAGTTGAGCTCTGGGCGCATATAGTCGATATGAGTTTGTAAGAACAAGTCGTTATAGTGTTGTGGTAACGCTCACGGTTTGTGAACCATACTATGCCGGTTCTATTCCCGCCACGCGCGAACAGTTTTGCCAAGTTCTCATAAGTGAATTTCGATGAACCTTGGTAACGCTAAATTTTGTAACCGAACCTTCTCTTCTTTGTTTGTTCATTACAATTTTCGCATTACAAGTCATGATGGTAGCACCATATTATCGTCATAATAATCGTATATATAATAATAATAGCGATAGACTGGCAGAACACAACATTTACCGTTAGCACTACATATATCTCTCCTTCTCGGAACTGCCGTCAAAACTGCTCGGAAACCTATGACCTATGTTTCGTAGCCGTTTAGAATCCTTACACCATGCTGTGAACGAGGAATGCGACCAACATGATTATCTGTACCGGTATTGCAGGGTTTCAACCGGAACTGGATGCTCCGTCTGTATGTGTCCACTTTCATTCTCTGCCTCGTCTCGCTAACCTTCCAGTTCGTCTACAGATACATCGTCATCTGCAAGTGCGTTATGAGTCACGCGGTGAACACGGTCCACGTCAGTTTACATAATTGAAAATTCCGCGCGCGCAAAATTTCGAATTCAAATCTGATCGCGTGCTCTCGCATGTCTATCGACTTTCGCCGCCTTGCACTCTGTTCACTCTTGCGCTCTCTACTGGCGGCAACTGATTTGCCCACCCACTGTTCTCTTTCAGACCCAACCGGCTGCGCATTCTGCCCTACTACACGTGCATATACATGGTGGTAGCTCCCTACTTCATATTTGCCTTCACATACTTTATGTCGTTCGGAGTGCCAGACGAGGAAACGATCCGGCAGGTGAGACAATCGATCCGAGATCCGGGCTTACTTGTTGTGTTACTTGTTTGTTGTTCAGATCGCACCCTACTTTTGGGAGAACTATGCGACTGTGCTCGACAGCAGCAACGTTATCGGGTGGAGCTTCAAAACTGTAAGTGTACCTCCCCCGGTTCTTTTTTTTGTTTTGCATTTCGTGTAGTAATGCGAGTAGTGACTGTATACGTGTCGTCAGTCTCTTCGAAACAGTGAAGGAAGGCAGTTTTGGAGGCAGTTTCGAAGAGAATGACCTCTACCTGTGTAACTCTCCACACACCACCTTCAGTACTCTGCAAATGGCGCGCGAGAGTGGCACACGTCCGGAATCATCGGATACGCCGGAGCTATCGGACACATGGTGAACATACAATACGTCACATAGACAGTATTCTGAGGGGGAGATATGACATATGGGAACAGTACATAACTATGATATCTACAACTGGATGTACCATAGTACAATACAACGGTGCAGCGTACAACGTTCAGAAAGCATCAGTGCGTTCGGAAAGACTCTCTCGTTGCAATGCGTAAATACGTACACTCCCTCTCTTTCTGCAGGCCTTCCTCCTAGCTGTGATGGTGTACACGGGTCAGGCGATCGTGGCCAAGTTCCTCTCCGGCGACCTCCATCCCGTCTTCCGCCGCGCCCAACTCGCACTCTTCCGCGCACTACTATTACAGGTGGGCGGACAGATTTCTGGGGGATGTCACGCGCAATGCGACCATCGCGTGTGAACTTTCGGTGCTTTATTGAGACGCTTCGAGAGAGAGAGAGAGAGAGAGAGAGAGAGAGAGAGAGAGAGAGAAGAAGAAGAAGAATAAGAAGAAGAAAAGGGCTGGTGAGCAGGGGCGCAATCGTACCGCTTCAGACGCTGATTCCTATGGGCTTCAACTTCGTGCCCGTCTTTTTCATGGTGACCCTGCCGGCGTTCGGGGTCGAGGTGCCGTTGGCCAATGTGAGTTCGTGATCGGGAGGAGGAGAGAGGAGAGTGGTTGAAAGATGAGCGGATGATAAGATGATATGATAAGACCAGTGATTAGAACAGTATTAGCCGGTTGAATCCAGTTATCCTCGTGTTTTTTAAATATATTTTCTGTACCCTTTCAGCTGATCGAGTTCATGGTGTCGATCTACCCCATATTCGACCCGATCCTAATGATCCTGTTCATCAGGGAGCTACGCGAAACTGCCGCCCAGTTGTTATACTTTGACTGCAGTGAGTTTGTCAAATCAATCTGTATGAGATCTCTGTATGTAGCGGTCAGTCTCTTCGACTCCGAAACGCCTTCGAAACACAACCAACACCAAACAAAATAATCCGAAGACGTCTTGAAGGGAGTGTTTTGAAGAGACTGACCACACCTCGCTGAATGTGCTCATGATTTCAGTCGTCTACGCGCACCATGTGCCTGTGTCGAGCAGTGGACACGCCAGCGTAGTCCGCCGCGTCAGTCCAGACCGCGACGAGAGCACCTCCACTACACCGTCTAGCCAGAGATCCCTTCAGCACTTCTCTGTCGACGCTCCGTAGCAACAATGATTAAGGTGTGGTCAGTCTCTTCGAAACAGTCCCTTCAAAACGCCTTCGGAACACGTTGTTTGGTCGTGTACCGAAGGCGTTTCGAAGTCAGTATCGAAGGGAGTTTCAAAGAGACTGACCGCTACTTTAGCACTGCTAACCAGCTCACCAATCACAAACTCATGTTTAAGTACTGCCATATTATGGTTTTGTGTCGTACAATTCAAGTTCACTAATATTGTTAGAGTGTTCTACTTGGTTGCATGTGATCTTGTGCTCACTCGAATGTCCTCACAGATTGGTGGCAATAATAATATGACTATCGACGATTGACAAAGCGACAAGCGAACAGATTTTACAGCGCCAAAACCAACGAGGCAAACCACGTTTCCAGCACCGCTCCAGTTCCAATTAGAAGGAAAGAAAGTGCGGCGCCCGCACAACAGCAAAACAACAGCGGTGCCCATGGCGATAAGCCCCGAGGGGGCGGGGAGAGAGAGGGAGAAGAGGATGGGAAAACTTCCGGAATGGTCTTCCGTGCCAATTTATATTCTAGCTGGTCCTACGACAGAAAAAAAGTGACAGTGGCATATTTCAAATGAGCATACGCTTTAGCACTCTCACTTTCGCGTTTAAAACGTTGTATCTTGGACATTTTCGTTGTAATCGATCCTCAGTTTTTGCATGATTTTTACTCGTGATTGATGCCAAAAGGTCGCAGCGGCAGTTTGTCAGAAGCTGTAGTTACTTGAGAGAAGTTATCATAAACGTGTTTGTCTGTGCAAAAGCGTCGGTGGGTGGGACAGCGAGGGAGAGAGGGGAGAGCGAGGGAAGAGAGAGGAAGAAGAGGATGGGAAAACTTCCGGAATGGTCTTTCGTGCATATTTGTATTCTAGATGGTCCTGCGACAGAAGAATACGAAGTGACAGTGGCAGATTTCAAATGAGCATACGCTTTAGCACTCTCACTTTCTCGTTCAAAACGTTGTATCTTGGACATTTTCGTTGTAATCGATCCTCAGTTTTCGCATGATTTTTACTCGTGATTGATGCCAAAAGGTCGCAGCGGCAGTTTGTAAGAAGCTGTAGTTACTTGAGAGAAATTAGCATAAACGTGTTTGTCTGTGCAAAGGCGTCGGTGGATGGGTAGAGGGAGGAAGAGAGGGGAGAGAGAGGGAGAAGAGGATCGGAAAACTTCCGGAATGGTCTTATGTGCATATTTATATCCGCTGGTCCTGCGACAGAAGTCGAAGTGACAATGGCAGATTTCAAATGAGCATACGCTTTAGCACTCTCACTTTCGCGTTTAAAACGTTGTATCTTGGACATTTTCGTTGTAATCGATCCTCAGTTTTTGCATGATTTTTACTCGTGATTGATGCCAAAAGGTCGCAGCGGCAGTTTGTCAGAAGCTGTAGTTACTTGAGAGAAGTTATCATAAACGTGTTTGTCTGTGCAAAAGCGTCGGTGGGTGGGACAGCGAGGGAGAGAGGGGAGAGCGAGGGAAGAGAGAGGAAGAAGAGGATGGGAAAACTTCCGGAATGGTCTTTCGTGCATATTTGTATTCTAGATGGTCCTGCGACAGAAGAATACGAAGTGACAGTGGCAGATTTCAAATGAGCATACGCTTTAGCACTCTCACTTTCTCGTTCAAAACGTTGTATCTTGGACATTTTCGTTGTAATCGATCCTCAGTTTTCGCATGATTTTTACTCGTGATTGATGCCAAAAGGTCGCAGCGGCAGTTTGTAAGAAGCTGTAGTTACTTGAGAGAAATTAGCATAAACGTGTTTGTCTGTGCAAAGGCGTCGGTGGATGGGTAGAGGGAGGAAGAGAGGGGAGAGAGAGGGAGAAGAGGATCGGAAAACTTCCGGAATGGTCTTATGTGCATATTTATATCCGCTGGTCCTGCGACAGAAGTCGAAGTGACAATGGCAGATTTCAAATGAGCATACGCTTTAGCACTCTCACTTTCGCGTTTAAAACGTTGTATCTTGGACATTTTCGTTGTAATCGATCCTCAGTTTTTGCATGATTTTTACTCGTGATTGATGCCAAAAGGTCGCAGCGGCAGTTTGTCAGAAGCTGTAGTTACTTGAGAGAAGTTATCATAAACGTGTTTGTCTGTGCAAAAGCGTCGGTGGGTGGGACAGCGAGGGAGAGAGGGGAGAGCGAGGGAAGAGAGAGGAAGAAGAGGATGGGAAAACTTCCGGAATGGTCTTTCGTGCATATTTGTATTCTAGATGGTCCTGCGACAGAAGAATACGAAGTGACAGTGGCAGATTTCAAATGAGCATACGCTTTAGCACTCTCACTTTCTCGTTCAAAACGTTGTATCTTGGACATTTTCGTTGTAATCGATCCTCAGTTTTCGCATGATTTTTACTCGTGATTGATGCCAAAAGGTCGCAGCGGCAGTTTGTAAGAAGCTGTAGTTACTTGAGAGAAATTAGCATAAACGTGTTTGTCTGTGCAAAGGCGTCGGTGGATGGGTAGAGGGAGGAAGAGAGGGGAGAGAGAGGGAGAAGAGGATCGGAAAACTTCCGGAATGGTCTTATGTGCATATTTATATCCGCTGGTCCTGCGACAGAAGTCGAAGTGACAATGGCAGATTTCAAATGAGCATACGCTTTAGCACTCTCACTTTCGCGTTTAAAACGTTGTATCTTGGACATTTTCGTTGTAATCGATCCTCAGTTTTCGCATGATTTTTACTCGTGATTGATGCCAAAAGGTCGCAGCGGCAGTTTGTAAGAAGCTGTAGTTACTTGAGAGAAATTAGCATAAACGTGTTTGTCTGTGCAAAGGCGTCGGTGGATGGGTAGAGGGAGGAAGAGAGGGGAGAGAGAGGGAGAAGAGGATCGGAAAACTTCCGGAATGGTCTTATGTGCATATTTATATCCGCTGGTCCTGCGACAGAAGTCGAAGTGACAATGGCAGATTTCAAATGAGCATACGCTTTAGCACTCTCACTTTCGCGTTTAAAACGTTGTATCTTGGACATTTTCGTTGTAATCGATCCTCAGTTTTCGCATGATTTTTACTTGTGATTGATGCCAAAAGGTCGCAGCGGCAGTTTGTCAGAAGCTGTAGTTACTTGAGAGAAATTATCATAAACGTGTTTGTCTGTGCAAAAGCGTCGGTAGGTGGGACAGCGAGGGAGAGAGGGGATAGAGAGGGGAGAGAGAGGGGAGAGAGAGGGAGAAGAGGATGGGAAAACTTCCGGAATGGTCATTCGTGCAAATTTATATTCTAGCTGGTCATGCGACAGTAAAATACGAAGTGACAGTGGCATATTTCAAATGAGCATACGCTTTAGCACTCTCACTTTCTCGTTCAAAACGTTGTATCTTGGACATTTTCGTTGTAATCGATCCTCAGTTTTCGCATGATTTTTACTCGTGATTGATGCCAAAAGGTCGCAGCGGCAGTTTGTAAGAAGCTGTAGTTACTTGAGAGAAGTTATCATAAACGTGTTTGTCTGTGCAAAAGCGTCGGTGAATGGGACAGCGAGGGAGAGAGGGGAGAGCGAGGGGAGAGAGAGGAAGAAGAGGATGGGAAAACTTCCGGAATGGTCTTTCGTGCATATTTGTATTCTAGATGGTCCTGCGACAGAAGAATACGAAGTGACAGTGGCAGGTTTCAAATGAGCATACGCTTCAGCACTCTCACTTTCTCGTTCAAAACGTTGTATCTTGGACATTTTCGTTGAAATCGATCCTCAGTTTTCGAATGATTTTTACTCGTGATTGATGCCAAAAGGTCGCAGCGGCAGTGTGTAAGAAGCTATAGTTACTTGAGAGAAATTAGCATAAACGTGTTTGTCTCTGCAAAAGCGTCGGTGGATGGGTAGAGGGAGGAAGAGAGGGGAGAGAGAGGAAGAAGAGGGTGGGAAAACTTCCGGAATGGTCATTCGTGCATATTTGTATTCTAGATGGTCCTGCGACAGAAGAATACGAAGTGACAGTGGCATATTTCAAATGAGCATACGCTTCAGCACTCTCACTTTCTCGTTCAAAACGTTGTATCTTGGACATTTTCGTTGTAATCGATCCTCAGTTTTCGCATGATTTTTACTTGTGATTGATGCCAAAAGGTCGCAGCGGCAGTTTGTCAGAAGCTGTAGTTACTTGAGAGAAATTATCATAAACGTGTTTGTCTGTGCAAAAGCGTCGGTAGGTGGGACAGCGAGGGAGAGAGGGAAGAGCGAGGAGAGAGAGAGGGAGAAGAGGATGGGAAAACTTCCGGAATGGTCATTCGTGCAAATTTATATTCTAGCTGGTCATGCGACAGAAAAATACGAAGTGACAGTGGCATATTTCAAATGAGCATACGCTTTAGCACTCTCACTTTCTCGTTCAAAACGTTGTATCTTGGACATTTTCGTTGTAATCGATCCTCAGTTTTCGCATGATTTTTACTCGTGATTGATGCCAAAAGGTCGCAGCGGCAGTTTGTAAGAAGCTGTAGTTACTTGAGAAAAGTTATCATAAACGTGTTTGTCTGTGCAAAAGCGTCGGTGGGTGGGACAGCGAGGGAGAGAGGGGAGAGCGAGGGGAGAGAGAGGAAGAAGAGGATGGGAAAACTTCCGGAATGGTCTTTCGTGCATATTTGTATTCTAGATGGTCCTGCGACAGAAGAATACGAATTGACAGTGGCAGGTTTCAAATGAGCATACGCTTCAGCACTCTCACTTTCTTGTTCAAAACGTTGTATCTTGGACATTTTCGTTGAAATCGATCCTCAGTTTTCGAATGATTTTTACTCGTGATTGATGCCAAAAGGTCGCAGCGGCAGTGTGTAAGAAGCTATAGTTACTTGAGAGAAATTAGCATAAACGTGTTTGTCTCTGCAAAAGCGTTGGTGGATGGGTAGAGGAAGGAAGAGAGGGGAGAGAGAGGAAGAAGAGGGTGGGAAAACTTCCGGAATGGTCATTCGTGCATATTTGTATTCTAGATGGTCCTGCGACAGAAGAATACGAAGTGACAGTGGCATATTTCAAATGAGCATACGCTTCAGCACTCTCACTTTCTCGTTCAAAACGTTGTATCTTGGACATTTTCGTTGTAATCGATCTTCAGTTTTCGCATGATTTTTACTTGTGATTGATGCCAAAAGGTCGCAGCGGCAGTTTGTCAGAAGCTGTAGTTACTTTAGAGAAATTATCATGAACGTGTTTGTCTGTGCAAAAGCGTCGGTAGGTGGGACAGCGAGGGAGAGAGGGGATAGAGAGGGGAGAGAGAGGGGAGAGAGAGGGGAGAGAGAGGGAGAAGAGGATGGGAAAACTTCCGGAATGGTCATTCGTGCAAATTTATATTCTAGCTGGTCATGCGACAGAAAAATACGAAGTGACAGTGGCATATTTCAAATGAGCATACGCTTTAGCACTCTCACTTTCTCGTTCAAAACGTTGTATCTTGGACATTTTCGTTGTAATCGATCCTCAGTTTTCGCATGATTTTTACTCGTGATTGATGCCAAAAGGTCGCAGCGGCAGTTTGCCAGAAGCTGTAGTTACTTGAGAGAAATTATCATAAACGTGTTTGTCTGTGCAAAAGCGTCGGTAGGTGGGACATCGAGGGAGAGAGGGGAGAGAGAGGGAGAAGAGGATGGGAAAACTTCTGGAATGGTCATTCGTGCAAATTTATATTCTAGCTGGTCCTGCGACCGAAAAATACGAAGTGACAGTTCCAGATTTCAAATGAGCATACGCTTTAGCACTCTCACTTTCGCGTTTAAAACGTTGTATCTTGAACATTTTCGTTGTAATCGATCCTCAGTTTTCGCATGATTTTTACTCGTGATTGATGCCAAAAGGTCGCAGCGGCAGTTTGTCAGAAGCTGTAGTTACTTGAGAGAAGTTATCATAAACGTGTTTGTCTGTGCAAAAGCGTCGGTGGGTGGGACAGCGAGGGAGAGAGGGAAGAGCGAGGGGAGAGAGAGGAAGAAGAGGATGGGAAAACTTCCGGAATGGTCTTTCGTGCATATTTGTATTCTAGATGGTCCTGCGACAGAAGAATACGAAGTGACAGTGGCAGATTTCAAATGAGCATACGCTTTAGCACTCTCACTTTCTCGTTCAAAACGTTGTATCTTGGACATTTTCGTTGTAATCGATCCTCAGTTTTCGCATGATTTTTACTCGTGATTGATGCCAAAAGGTCGCAGCGGCAGTTTGTAAGAAGCTGTAGCTACTTGAGAGAAATTAGCATAAACGTGTTTGTCTGTGCGAAAGCGTCGGTGGGTGGGACAGCGAGGGAGAGAGGGGAGAGCGAGGGGAGAGAAAGGAAGATGAGGATGGGAAAACTTCCGGAATGGTCTTTCGTGCATATTTGTATTCTAGATGGTCCTGCGACAGAAGAATACGAAGTGACAGTGGCAGATTTCAAATGAGCATACGCTTTAGCACTCTCACTTTCGCGTTTAAAACGTTGTATCTTGGACATTTTCGTTGTAATCGATCCTCAGTTTTCGCATGATTTTTACTCGTGATTGATGCCAAAAGGTCGCAGAGTCAGTTTGTCAGAAGCTGTAGTTACTTGAGAGAAATTATCATAAACGTGTTTGTCTGTGCAAAAGCGTCGGTGGGTGGGACAGCGAGGGAGAGAGGGGAGAGCGAGGGGAGAGAGAGGAAGAAGAGGATGGGAAAACTTCCGGAATGGTCTTTCGTGCATATTTGTATTCTAGATGGTCCTGCGACAGAAGAATACGAAGTGACAGTGGCAGATTTCAAATAAGCATACGCTTTAGCACTCTCACTTTCGCGTTTAAAACGTTGTATCTTGGACATTTTCGTTGTAATCGATCCTCAGTTTTCGCATGTTTTTTACTCGTGATTGATGCCAAAAGGTCGCAGCGGCAGTTTGTCAGAAGCTGTAGTTACTTGAGAGAAATTATCATAAACGTGTTTGTCTGTGCAAAAGCGTCGGTAGGTGGGACAGCGAGGGAGAGAGGGGAGAGAGAGGGGAGAGAGAGGGAGAAGAGGATGGGAAAACTTCCGGAATGGTCATTCGTGCAAATTTATATTCTAGCTGGTCATGCGACAGAAAAATACGAAGTGACAGTGGCAGATTTCAAATGAGCATACGCTTTAGCACTCTCACTTTCGCGTTTGAAACGTTGTATCTTGGACATTTTCGTTGTAATCGATCCTCAGTTTTCGCATGATTTTTACTCGTGATTGATGCCAAAAGGTCGCAGCGGCAGTTTGTCAGAAGCTGTAGTTACTTGAGAGAAGTTATCATAAACGTGTTTGTCTGTGCAAAAGCGTCGGTTGGTGGGACAGCGAGGGAGAGAGGGAAGAGCGAGGGGAGAGAGAGGAAGAAGAGAATGGGAAAACTTCCGGAAAGGTCTTTCGTGCATATTTGTATTCTAGATGGTCCTGCGACAGAAGAATACGAAGTGACAGTGGCAGATTTCAAATGAGCATACGCTTTAGCACTCTCACTTTCGCGTTTAAAACGTTGTATCTTGGACATTTTGTTGTAATCGATTCTCAGTTTTCGCATGATTTTTACTCGTGATTGATGCCAAAAGGTCGCAGTGGCAGTTTGTAAGAACCTGTAGTTACTTGAGAGAAATTAGCATAAACGTGTTTATCTGTGCAAAGGCGTCGGTGGATGGGTAGAGGGAGGAAGAGAGGGGAGAGAGAGGGAGAAGAGGATCGGAAAACTTCCGGAATGGTCTTATGTGCATATTTATATCCGCTGGTCCTGCGACAGAAGTCGAAGTGACAATGGCAGATTTCAAATGAGCATACGCTTTAGCACTCTCACTTTCGCGTTTAAAACGTTGTATCTTGGACATTTTCGTTGTAATCGATGCTCAGTTTTCGCATGATTTTTACTCGTGATTGATGCCAAAAGGTCGCAGAGTCAGTTTGTCAGAAGCTGTAGTTACTTGAGAGAAATTATCATAAACGTGTTTGTCTGTGCAAAAGCGTCGGTGGGTGGGACAGCGAGGGAGAGAGGGGAGAGCGAGGGGAGAGAGAGGAAGAAGAGGATGGGAAAACTTCCGGAATGGTCTTTCGTGCATATTTGTATTCTAGATGGTCCTGCGACAGAAGAATACGAAGTGACAGTGGCAGATTTCAAATGAGTATACGCTTTAGCACTCTCACTTTCGCGTTTAAAACGTTGTATCTTGGACATTTTCGTTGTAATCGATTCTCAGTTTTCGCATGATTTTTACTCGTGATTGATGCCAAAAGGTCGCAGTGGCAGTTTGTAAGAAGCTGTAGTTACTTGAGAGAAATTAGCATAAACGTGTTTGTCTGTACAAAGGCGTCGGTGGATGGGTAGAGGGAGGAAGAGAGGGGAGAGAGAGAGGGTGAAGAGGATCGGAAAACTTCCGGAATGGTCTTATGTGCATATTTATATCCGCTGGTCCTGCGACAGAAGTCGAAGTGACAATGGCAGATTTCAAATGAGCATACGCTTTAGCACTCTCACTTTCGCGTTTAAAACGTTGTATCTTGGACATTTTCGTTGTAATCGATGCTCAGTTTTCGCATGATTTTTACTCGTGATTGATGCCAAAAGGTCGCAGAGTCAGTTTGTCAGAAGCTGTAGTTACTTGAAGGCACAGGGGCGTTTAGAATTACCAGGGTTCATCGAAATTCACCATCGAGAACTTGGCAAAACTGATTGCACGTAGCGGGAATCGAACCGGCATAGTATGGTCCACAAACCGTGAGCGTTACCACAACACTACAAGGACATGTGCTGTCGAACTCATATCGACGAGATGCGCACAAAGCTCAACTTTCCGATAAGCATTTTGGCGCGAAGTTCGAATTCGCCTTACCAAGCTTCGCACGTGCACATGTTGGTAATCGTGTAGGTAACGCGGAAACGCCGTTTTTTCGCGTTTTCTTTGATTGTTTCGTGTTTCCATGGGTCAAGCAATGAAACAAAGTCAAAAACTAAGCGCCCCTGTGTCTTTGAGAGAAATTATCATAAACGTGTTTGTCTGTGCAAAAGCGTCGGTAGGTGGGACAGCGAGGGAGAGAGGGGATAGAGAGGGGAGAGAGAGGGAGAAGAGGATGGGAAAACTTCCGGAATGGTCATTCGTGCAAATTTATATTCTAGCTGGTCATGCGACAGAAAAATACGAAGTGACAGTGGCAGATTTCAAATGAGCATACGCTTTAGCACTCTCACTTTCGCGTTTGAAACGTTGTATCTTGGACATTTTCGTTGTAATCGATCCTCAGTTTTCGCATGATTTTTACTCGTGATTGATGCCAAAAGGTCGCAGCGGCAGTTTGTCAGAAGCTGTAGTTACTTGAGAGAAGTTATCATAAACGTGTTTGTCTGTGCAAAAGCGTCGGTGGGTGGGACAGCGAGGGAGAGAGGGAAGAGCGAGGGGAGAGAGAGGAAGAAGAGGATGGGAAAACTTCCGGAATGGTCTTTCGTGCATATTTGTATTCTAGATGGTCCTGCGACAGAAGAATACGAAGTGACAGAGACAGTGGCAGATTTCAAATGAGCATACGCTTTAGCACTCTCACTTTCGCGTTTAAAACGTTGTATCTTGGACATTTTCGTTGTAATCGATTCTCAGTTTTCGCATGATTTTTACTCGTGATTGATGCCAAAAGGTCGCAGTGGCAGTTTGTAAGAAGCTGTAGTTACTTGAGAGAAATTAGCATAAACGTGTTTGTCTGTACAAAGGCGTCGGTGGATGGGTAGAGGGAGGAAGAGAGGGGAGAGAGAGAGGGTGAAGAGGATCGGAAAACTTCCGGAATGGTCTTATGTGCATATTTATATCCGCTGGTCCTGCGACAGAAGTCGAAGTGACAATGGCAGATTTCAAATGAGCATACGCTTTAGCACTCTCACTTTCGCGTTTAAAACGTTGTATCTTGGACATTTTCGTTGTAATCGATGCTCAGTTTTCGCATGATTTTTACTCGTGATTGATGCCAAAAGGTCGCAGAGTCAGTTTGTCAGAAGCTGTAGTTACTTGAAGGCACAGGGGTGTTTAGAATTACCAGGGTTCATCGAAATTCACCATCGAGAACTTGGCAAAACTGATTGCACGTAGCGGGAATCGAACCGGCATAGTATGGTCCACAAACCGTGAGCGTTACCACAACACTACAAGGACATGTGCTGTCGAACTCATATCGACGAGATGCGCACAAAGCTCAACTTTCCGATAAGCATTTTGGCGCGAAGTTCGAATTCGCCTTACCAAGCTTCGCACGTGCACATGTTGGTAATCGTGTAGGTAACGCGGAAACGCCGTTCTTTCGCGTTTTCTTTGATTGTTTCGTGTTTCCATGGGTCAAGCAATGAAACAAAGTCAAAAACTAAGCGCCCCTGTGTCTTTGAGAGAAATTATCATAAACGTGTTTGTCTGTGCAAAAGCGTCGGTAGGTGGGACAGCGAGGGAGAGAGGGGATAGAGAGGGGAGAGAGAGGGAGAAGAGGATGGGAAAACTTCCGGAATGGTCATTCGTGCAAATTTATACTCTAGCTGGTCATGCGACAGAAAAATACGAAGTGACAGTGGCAGATTTCAAATGAGCATACGCTTTAGCACTCTCACTTTCGCGTTTGAAACGTTGTATCTTGGACATTTTCGTTGTAATCGATCCTCAGTTTTCGCATGATTTTTACTCGTGATTGATGCCAAAAGGTCGCAGCGGCAGTTTGTCAGAAGCTGTAGTTACTTGAGAGAAGTTATCATAAACGTGTTTGTCTGTGCAAAAGCGTCGGTGGGTGGGACAGCGAGGGAGAGAGGGAAGAGCGAGGGGAGAGAGAGGAAGAAGAGGATGGGAAAACTTCCGGAATGGTCTTTCGTGCATATTTGTATTCTAGATGGTCCTGCGACAGAAGAATACGAAGTGACAGAGACAGTGGCAGATTTCAAATGAGCATACGCTTTAGCACTCTCACTTTCGCGTTTAAAACGTTGTATCTTGGACATTTTCGTTGTAATCGATTCTCAGTTTTCGCATGATTTTTACTCGTGATTGATGCCAAAAGGTCGCAGTGGCAGTTTGTAAGAAGCTGTAGTTACTTGAGAGAAATTAGCATAAACGTGTTTGTCTGTGCAAAGGCGTCGGTGGATGGGTAGAGGGAGGAAGAGAGGGGAGAGAGAGGGAGAAGAGGATCGGAAAACTTTCGGAATTGTCTTATGTGCATATTTATATCCGCTGGTCCTGCGACAGAAGTCGAAGTGACAATGGCAGATTTCAAATGAGCATACGCTTTAGCACTCTCACTTTCGCGTTTAAAACGTTGTATCTTGGACATTTTCGTTGTAATCGATGCTCAGTTTTCGCATGATTTTTACTCGTGATTGATGCCAAAAGGTCGCAGAGTCAGTTTGTCAGAAGCTGTAGTTACTTGAGAGAAATTATCATAAACGTGTTTGTCTGTGCAAAAGCGTCGGTGGGTGGGACAGCGAGGGAGAGAGGGAATAGAGAGGGGAGAGAGAGGGAGAAGAGGATGGGAAAACTTCCGGAATGGTCATTCGTGCAAATTTATATTCTAGCTGGTCATGCGACAGAAAAATACGAATTGACAGTGGCAGATTTCAAATGAGCATACGCTTTAGCACTCTCACTTTCGCGTTTGAAACGTTGTATCTTGGACATTTTCGTTGTAATCGATCCTCAGTTTTCGCATGATTTTTACTCGTGATTGATGCCAAAAGGTCGCAGCGGCAGTTTGTCAGAAGCTGTAGTTACTTGAGAGAAGTTATCATAAACGTGTTTGTCTGTGCAAAAGCGTCGGTGGGTGGGACAGCGAGGGAGAGAGGGAAGAGCGAGGGGAGAGAGAGGAAGAAGAGGATGGGAAAACTTCCGGAATGGTCTTTCGTGCATATTTGTATTCTAGATGGTCCTGCGACAGAAGAATACGAAGTGACAGTGGCAGATTTCAAATGAGCATACGCTTTAGCACTCTCACTTTCGCGTTTAAAACGTTGTATCTTGGACATTTTCGTTGTAATCGATTCTCAGTTTTCGCATGATTTTTACTCGTGATTGATGCCAAAAGGTCGCAGTGGCAGTTTGTAAGAAGCTGTAGTTACTTGAGAGAAATTAGCATAAACGTGTTTGTCTGTGCAAAGGCGTCGGTGGATGGGTAGAGGGAGGAAGAGAGGGGAGAGAGAGGGAGAAGAGGATCGGAGAACTTTCGGAATTGTCTTATGTGCATATTTATATCCGCTGGTCCTGCGACAGAAGTCGAAGTGACAATGGCAGATTTCAAATGAGCATACGCTTTAGCACTCTCACTTTCGCGTTTAAAACGTTGTATCTTGGACATTTTCGTTGTAATCGATGCTCAGTTTTCGCATGATTTTTACTCGTGATTGATGCCAAAAGGTCGCAGAGTCAGTTTGTCAGAAGCTGTAGTTACTTGAGAGAAATTATCATAAACGTGTTTGTCTGTGCAAAAGCGTCGGTGGGTGGGACAGCGAGGGAGAGAGGGGATAGAGAGGGGAGAGAGAGGGAGAAGAGGATGGGAAAACTTCCGGAATGGTCATTCGTGCAAATTTATATTCTAGCTGGTCATGCGACAGAAAAATACGAAGTGACAGTGGCAGATTTCAAATGAGCATACGCTTTAGCACTCTCACTTTCGCGTTTGAAACGTTGTATCTTGGACATTTTCGTTGTAATCGATCCTCAGTTTTCGCATGATTTTTACTCGTGATTGATGCCAAAAGGTCGCAGCGGCAGTTTGTCAGAAGCTGTAGTTACTTGAGAGAAGTTATCATAAACGTGTTTGTCTGTGCAAAAGCGTCGGTGGGTGGGACAGCGAGGGAGAGAGGGAAGAGCGAGGGGAGAGAGAGGAAGAAGAGAATGGGAAAACTTCCGGAATGGTCTTTCGTGCATATTTGTATTCTAGATGGTCCTGCGACAGAAGAATACGAAGTGACAGTGGCAGATTTCAAATGAGCATACGCTTTAGCACTCTCACTTTCGCGTTTAAAACGTTGTATCTTGGACATTTTCGTTGTAATCGATCTTCAGTTTTCGCATGATTTTTACTCGTGATTGATGCCAAAAGGTCGCAGCGGCAGTTTGTCAGAAGCTGTAGTTACTTGAAGGCACAGGGGCGTTTAGAATTACCAGGGTTCATCGAAATTCACCATCGAGAACTTGGCAAAACTGATTGCACGTAGCGGGAATCGAACCGGCATAGTATGGTCCACGAACCGTGAGCGTTACCACAACACTACAAGGACATGTGCTGTCGAACTCATATCGACGAGATGCGCACAAAGCTCAACTTTCCGATAAGCATTTTGGCGCGAAGTTCGAATTCGCCTTACCAAGCTTCGCACGTGCACATGTTGGTAATCGTGTAGGTAACGCGGAAACGCCGTTCTTTCGCGTTTTCTTTAATTGTTTCGTGTTTCCATGGGTCAAGCAATGAAACAAAGTCAAAAACTAAGCGCCCCTGTGTCTTTGAGAGAAATTATCATAAACGTGTTTGTCTGTGCAAAAGCGTCGGTAGGTGGGACAGCGAGGGAGAGAGGGGATAGAGAGGGGAGAGAGAGGGAGAAGAGGATGGGAAAACTTCCGGAATGGTCATTCGTGCAAATTTATATTCTAGCTGGTCATGCGACCGAAAAATACGAAGTGACAGTGGCAGATTACAAATGAGCATACGCTTTAGCACTCTCACTTTCGCGTTTGAAACGTTGTATCTTGGACATTTTCGTTGTAATCGATCCTCAGTTTTCGCATGATTTTTACTCGTGATTGATGCCAAAAGGTCGCAGCGGCAGTTTGTCAGAAGCTGTAGTTACTTGAGAGAAGTTATCATAAACGTGTTTGTCTGTGCAAAAGCGTCGGTGGGTGGGACAGCGAGGTGCATATTTGTATTCTAGATGGTCCTGCGACAGAAGAATACGAAGTGACAGTGGCAGATTTCAAATGAGCATACGCTTTAGCACTCTCACTTTCGCGTTTAAAACGTTGTATCTTGGACATTTTCGTTGTAATCGATTCTCAGTTTTCGCATGATTTTTACTCGTGATTGATGCCAAAAGGTCGCAGTGGCAGTTTGTAAGAAGCTGTAGTTACTTGAGAGAAATTAGCATAAACGTGTTTGTCTGTGCAAAGGCGTCGGTGGATGGGTAGAGGGAGGAAGAGAGGGGAGAGAGGGAGAAGAGGATCGGAAAACTTCCGGAATGGTCTTATGTGCATATTTATATCCGCTGGTCCTGCGACAGAAGTCGAAGTGACAATGGCAGATTTCAAATGAGCATACGCTTTAGCACTCTCACTTTCGCGTTTAAAACGTTGTATCTTGGACATTTTCGTTGTAATCGATGCTCAGTTTTCGCATGATTTTTACTCGTGATTGATGCCAAAAGGTCGCAGCGGCAGTTTGTAAGAAGCTGTAGTTACTTGAGAGAAATTAGCATAAACATGTTTGTCTGTGCAAAAGCGTCGGTAGGTGGGACAGCGAGGGAGAGAGGGGAGAGAGAGGGAGAAGAGGATGGGAAAACTTCCGGAATGGTCTTTCGTGCATATTTGTATTCTAGATGGTCCTGCGACAGAAGTCGAAGTGACAGTGGCATATTTCAAATGAGCATACGCTTTAGCACTCTCACTTTCGCGTTTAAAACGTTGTATCTTGGACATTTTCGTTGTAATCGATCCTCAGTTTTCGCATGATTTTTACTCGTGATTGATGCCAAAAGGTCGCAGCGGCAGTTTGTAAGAAGCTGTAGTTACTTGAGAGAAATTAGCATAAACATGTTTGTCTGTGCAAAGGCGTCGGTGGATGGGTAGAGGGATGAAGAGAGGGGAGAGAGAGGGAGAAGAGGATCGGAAAACTTCCGGAATGGTCTTATGTGCATATTTTTATCCGCTGGTCCTGCGACAGAAGTCGAAGTGACAATGGCAGATTTCAAATGAGCATACGCTTTAGCACTCTCACTTTTGCGTTTGAAACGTTGTATCTTGGACATTTTCGTTGTAATCGATCCTCAAATTTTGGCATGATTTTTACTCGTGATTGATGCCAAAAGGTCGCAGCGGCAGTTTGTCAGAAGCTGTAGTTACTTGAGAGAAATTATCATAAACGTGTTTGTCTGTGCAAAAGCGTCGGTAGGTGGGACAGCGAGGGAGAGAGGGGAGAGAGAGGGGAGAGAGAGGGAGAAGAGGATGGGAAAACTTCCGGAATGGTCATTCGTGCAAATTTATATTCTAGCTGGTCCTGCGACAGAAAAATACGAAGTGACAGTGGCATATTTCAAATGAGCATACGCTTTAGCACTCTCACTTTCGCGTTTAAAACGTTGTATCTTGGACATTTTCGTTGTAATCGATCCTCAGTTTTCGCATGATTTTTACTCGTGATTGATGCCAAAAGGTCGCAGCGGCAGTTTGTCAGAAGCTGTAGTTACTTGAGAGAAGTTATCATAAACGTGTTTGTCTGTGCAAAAGCGTCGGTGGGTGGGACAGCGAGGGAGAGAGGGGAGAGCGAGGGGGAAGAGAGGAAGAAGAGGATGGGAAAACTTCCGGAACGGTCTTTCGTGCATATTTGTATTCTAGATGGTCCTGCGACAGAAGAATACGAAGTGACAGTGGCAGATTTCAAATGAGCATACGCTTTAGCACTCTCACTTTCTCGTTCAAAACTTTGTATCTTGGACATTTTCGTTGTAATCGATCCTCAGTTTTCGCATGATTTTTACTCGTGATTGATGCCAAAAGGTCGCAGCGGCAGTTTGTAAGAAGCTGTAGTTACTTGAGAGAAATTAGCATAAACGTGTTTGTCTGTGCAAAGGCGTCGGTGGATGGGTAGAGGGATGAAGAGAGGGGAGAGAGAGGGAGAAGAGGATCGGAAAACTTCCGGAATGGTCTTATGTGCATATTTATATCCGCTGGTCCTGCGACAGAAGTCGAAGTGACAATGGCAGATTTCAAATGAGCATACGCTTTAGCACTCTCACTTTTGCGTTTAAAACGTTGTATCTTGGACATTTTCGTTGTAATCGATCCTCAAATTTTGGCATGATTTTTACTCGTGATTGATGCCAAAAGGTCGCAGCAGGAGTTTGTCAGAAGCTGTAGTTACTTGAAAGAAATTATCATAAACGTGTTTGTCTGTGCAAAAGCGTCGGTAGGTGGGACAGCGAGGGAGAGAGGGGAGAGAGAGGGGAGAGAGAGGGGAGAGAGAGGGAGAAGAGGATGGGAAAACTTCCGGAATGGTCATTCGTGCAAATTTATATTCTAGCTGGTCCTGCGACAGAAAAATACGAAGTGACAGTGGCATATTTCAAATGAGCATACGCTTTAGCACTCTCACTTTCGCGTTTAAAACGTTGTATCTTGGACATTTTCGTTGTAATCGATCCTCAGTTTTCGCATGATTTTTACTCGTGATTGATGCCAAAAGGTCGCAGCGGCAGTTTGTCAGAAGCTGTAGTTACTTGAGAGAAGTTATCATAAACGTGTTTGTCTGTGCAAAAGCGTCGGTGGGTGGGACAGCGAGGGAGAGAGGGGAGAGCGAGGGGGAAGAGAGGAAGAAGAGGATGGGAAAACTTCCGGAATGGTCTTTCGTGCATATTTGTATTCTAGATGGTCCTGCGACTAGCGCTCCGGCGCGCTATCGCGCGCCTCCGCACTAGGTATACAAGAATAGAAAAATAGAAGAATAATTCATCTTGCAATTTTATCACTGATTATACTTTCTAATTACAACCAGCGCGGCAGCGCTGGTTGGTTTGTGTTAACCCTAGTCGCGCGCTAGAATCGGCAAAAGGCGACTGAACGAAAGGTCCCTTAGAATCTTTACGAGAACAATGTGATGCTGATAGATGTTATCAGGATGTTAGAAAATGGTTAAGTTTCGATTTTGGTAACGCTAGCTGTTGTAGGAAGCGAGATACGCGCGCGCGCCCCCTGAGGGGCAGGCAATCCCCCGTGTACGGAACGTTTTCTAGGGGGGGGGTGGCGCGCACCGGCTGCCCCCAGCAGACAGGAGGTGCACAATTCGCACTGCCTGTGGATTGCACTGATATCGTTTAGATCGCGTGCTCGTCGTGCGCACAGTAGTGTTGTGGTTAGCGATTGCGCCCGTTGAGACACATGGCTCGAGTTCGGTTCCGGCTGGTGGCAAACCTTTTGTAATATATGATTTTACATAGAAATGACATTGGAATTGTAAATTTTCCCATCAGCATTACCTAAACTCTTTTTTTGCAAATTTTATACAATTTTGGACTCAACAAGGTGGGTGAACTGTTGGATTTCTTTTAAAAAAATGTTTTGTGGTTCATGTTAATGTAGATGGATTTATATGAAATCCAATAAAAGTACATTCATTATCTTTTAAAAGGACTTCCGTAAGAGAAGAGTTTGTGTTACTCAACGTAATGCAACAAAAGCTCATGCATTTTATTATCAATCGAAATAGTACACAAACCTGCTCCAATAGTTCAACAAGTTATATATAATCGATCGGATAACGAAATCAATTTCCCGACATACAACATTTGCTCGCATTAGTTTTAATTGCAGAAAGAGCAGGTTTGTTTACTATTTCGATTGATAATAAAATGCATGAGCTTTTGTTGCATTACGTTGAGTAACACAAACTCTTCTCTTACGGAAGTCCTTTTAAAAGATAATAACACTTGCGAAGAGAAGTATCATTTATCAAGTTCACTACCTCTCCTACTTCTTTGTCCTTTTTTATATTTCACTCATTCATAGTCATCTCTCTCAAATTCACTCACTCTCTTGTTATCTCTCTCTCTCTCGCTCTCTCTCATAATTCTATGAGAGATAGTTCTATGTGTTCTTCTCTCTACTGTCGTTTCCTCTGTTCTCTCACTCATTCACTCACTCTCTCCATCTTCTCACTCTCCTTCTCTCACCCTCTTCTCTCTCTTTCTCTCTCTCTCTCTCTTTCTCTCTCTCCTTCTTCTTTCTCTACCTCTCTCTCTCACCCTCTTCTCTCTCTCTCCCTCCTTCTCTCTCTCTCTCTCGTCTATTCTCACGTCTCCGCTTTGATGACAACTTTCTAGAGACAGTAGTTCGCTCTCTTCTGTCTACTGTCACCTCCCGTCTACTCTTGCACTTGCCACTGCGACTTTTGAGAGACAGTTATGTCTACTCTCCCTCCTCTCTCCTTCTTCTTCTTCTCTCTCTCTCTCTTTTTATTTCGTAAACTTTCACTTATCCGCTGCGGTGACAACAACTTTCACAACTTTCTAGAGACAATGATATACTTACTCTCTTCTGTCTACTGTCTCTGCTGCGGTGAAAACTATTTTTATACAAAAAGTACCACTGTTGTCTGTCTACTCTTCCTACTGTCTACTTTTTCACGTTCTAAAAAATAAATTTCGACCGCCTGTGCATGCCAAATGACATGTAAGGTGAAATCGATGCTCACCTCACCTCACTTCCACTCGTCACTGTACTGCATCAAAACGCGTAATTTCAGACTGAATATGTAAAAGTAATAAACTCGAAAACCTAGTTTCAATGAACAAAAAAGAAAACAGTTAATAATTCTATATTACGTCTACAATGACTTCGAGAAGACACTGCTGTAAGAAAAAAGGCCGGCTGGCGCGCCCTAACACGTTGTGCGCACGTGTGATGGCATTTGAAACAGTTTGAAGTTGTTTTGATCTTTACAAAGCGTTCTCTAATGACTGAACTCGTCATCAAACACTTTCCCTGTCTTTTCCAATCTTGAACTGTTCATTTCGTCGAAGTTATTCGTCGAAGCCCGAAATTTTGTCTTTTTGTAACAGAATCAATCCATTATTGTAATATTCACACATGTTTCTATTGAAAAATACATAACTGTGGGGATATGGGTTAGTACTTGCGAATGCCAACTATTCGATATCGATCTGTTGACTTTGCGGCTGGTAGCGAGCAAGCCGGTGGGCGCGACTCCAGCAAGTAACGCGCGCTCAAAATATGTCTAATACGGTATGAAGACAAAGTCCGATCGATCTGAAATTTTGACAGAAGGGCTTTTATGCCCAAAAAAGCTTAAGTTTACAAATTGGACACTCTATCTCGTCTGTACGAAAAGTCGATCATATTTGCCATATTTGGTGACTTTTCAAAAAAGGAAACCAATTTCTATAATCTCTTGTACGTAATCTATCTTCCATTCAATTTTTATAGAAATCGAAGATCATGAATTTTGGGTGCATTTTGGGTACATTCGCCTATTTGGGCATGAAGATGAGGTCACAGGCCGCTGGTATCGCGGCTATCGACTTTTTCTAGGTCGATTCACCTACCCTCCAAATTTCGTTCTAATTGAAGTATTTTGAAAATTTTCTCCATAGTTAAGAGATTAGGTGATAACTATGATCAGGAGATCGCTATTGACGAGATATTTGGAATTTTGCGTTCTCGGGTATTGAAGAAACTTTCTAGAGAAAATTAGCAAATAGGGTATACTTTGAAAAGAGATATCTCTCCGGAAAGAATGACAGACAGACACACGCCATAGTAAATAATAGTCTAAAGGGGGGACAGAAGAATACGAAGTGACAGTGGCAGATTTCAAATGAGCATACGCTTTAGCACTCTCACTTTCTCGTTCAAAACTTTGTATCTTGGACATTTTCGTTGTAATCGATCCTCAGTTTTCGCATGATTTTTACTCGTGATTGATGCCAAAAGGTCGCAGCGGCAGTTTGTAAGAAGCTGTAGTTACTTGAGAGAAATTAGCATAAACGTGTTTGTCTGTGCAAAGGCGTCGGTAGGTGGGACAGCGAGGGAGAGAGGGGAGAGAGAGGGGAGAGAGAGGGAGAAGAGGATGGGAAAACTTCCGGAATGGTCATTCGTGCAAATTTATATTCTAGCTGGTCATGCGACAGAAAAATACGAAGTGACAGTGGCAGATTTCAAATGAGCATACGCTTTAGCACTCTCACTTTCGCGTTTGAAACGTTGTATCTTGAACATTTTCGTTGTGATCGATCCTCAGTTTTCGCATGATTTTTACTTGTGATTGATGCCAAAAGGTCGCAGCGGCAGTTTGTCAGAAGCTGTGGTTACTTGAGAGAAATTAGCATAAACGTGTTTGTCTGTGCAAAGGCGTCGGTGGGTGGGACAGCGAGGGAGAGAGGGAAGAGCGAGGGGAGAGAGAGGAAGAAGAGGATGGGAAAACTTCCGGAATGGTCTTTTGTGCATATTTGTATTCTAGATGGTCCTGCGACAGAAGAATACGAAGTGACAGTGGCAGATTTCAAATGAGCATACGCTTTAGCACTCTCACTTTCTCGTTCAAAACTTTGTATCTTGGACATTTTCGTTGTAATCGATCCTCAGTTTTCGCATGATTTTTACTCGTGATTGATGCCAAAAGGTCGCAGCGGCAGTTTGTAAGAAGCTGTAGTTACTTGAGAGAAATTAGCATAAACGTGTTTGTCTGTGCAAAGGCGTCGGTAGGTGGGACAGCGAGGGAGAGAGGGGAGAGAGAGGGGAGAGAGAGGGAGAAGAGGATGGGAAAACTTCCGGAATGGTCATTCGTGCAAATTTATATTCTAGCTGGTCATGCGACAGAAAAATACGAAGTGACAGTGGCAGATTTCAAATGAGCATACGCTTTAGCACTCTCACTTTCGCGTTTGAAACGTTGTATCTTGAACATTTTCGTTGTGATCGATCCTCAGTTTTCGCATGATTTTTACTTGTGATTGATGCCAAAAGGTCGCAGCGGCAGTTTGTCAGAAGCTGTGGTTACTTGAGAGAAATTAGCATAAACGTGTTTGTCTGTGCAAAGGCGTCGGTGGGTGGGACAGCGAGGGAGAGAGGGAAGAGCGAGGGGAGAGAGAGGAAGAAGAGGATGGGAAAACTTCCGGAATGGTCTTTTGTGCAAATTTGTATTCTAGATGGTCCTGCGACAGAAGAATACGAAGTGACAGTGGCAGATTTCAAATGAGCATACGCTTTAGCACTCTCACTTTCTCGTTCAAAATGTTGTATCTTGGACATTTTCGTTGTAATCGATCCTCAGTTTTCGCATGATTTTTACTCGTGATTGACGCCAAAAGGTCGCAGCGGCAGTTTGTAAGAAGCTGTAGTTACTTGAGAGAAATTAGCATAAACGTGTTTGTCTGTGCGAAAGCGTCGGTGGGTGGGACAGCGAGGGAGATAGGGGAGAGCGAGGGGAGAGAAAGGAAGATGAGGATGGGAAAACTTCCGGAATGGTCTTTCGTGCATATTTGTATTCTAGATGGTCCTGCGACAGAAGAATACGAAGTGACAGTGGCAGATTTCAAATGAGCATACGCTTTAGCACTCTCACTTTCGCGTTTAAAACGTTGTATCTTGAACCGACCACTCTCGGCCCGCTTTGCCCGCCGAGAGTGGTCGGTTCTCAATATTTCTTTCTGTCGGCTCATCGCGCTCCCACCAATTGCCAGCCGGACGGATCAACGACCACTTCTGTGCCGTAGGTTTAGCACTTTTCCTATAAATTATAAAAAGTGCTGCATTTGTGAGTAAGATGACGCCTGTGTCCCCTCCAAATCCCCTCGGAATCACCTTCCCTGATGACACCCCGCCCTGGGTGCGCATCATGATCCAGTCGCAGCAGGCACAAATCGATATGATTCAACGCGTAGTCAGCGATAATAGTGTGAGCGTGCGTGCCCTCAATGAAACTGTTATCCGTCTGGGTCAGCTAATTGAGGGCCTTGAGAAGAAACAGACTCAGTCTTGCGCCGCCTTGCCCACCTTTGCCGACATCGTCAAGGTGTGTGTCACCAACAAGGATCTCATCGCCGACAAGGCTACCAGGGCCGTCGTTGTTGGACGCCCCGAGCTCTCCGATCCTGTCGCCGCTGCAGCTGACGACAAGGAGTTCTTGAAGAAGCTGGTCGAGGCCATTGGATCCAGTGAGATACGCGATCTGTTCAACGCCGGTCAGATCTCCGCCCGCCGCCACCCCGACAAGAAGCCCGAGGGCAAGCCGAACTACCACCGTATCCTGAAGGTGCAGTTCCCCTCGCAGGACACACGTGATTCGTTCATCTCCTCGGTCCGCCGTGCCCGGTACTCTACTCTGGAGACCGAGGTGTTCGCCTTCATCCGCCGAGACCTGACAACTGAGGAACTCAACCAGGAGAGGAGACTTCGTGCGGAGACGCACGAGTACAACATCAAGCAAGGCATGGTGTGCAAGGTGGTGCGCGATTGTAGACTGGTAACGCTCTCGCACCCGCGCGCTTTTGTCAATGACCCCGCGGCGATCTCTCTCTCTGCCCCCGCGCTTGCCACCCAGGGCGGTTCGCCCGAGCCGCCGCAGCAGAAGAAGCGCAAGCAGGCACAGGCCAAGCCCAAGCCCGCCACTGTCACTTTCGCCAAGATCCCCGCCGCGCGGCGCGCCGCCCCTCGCAGATCCACTCGCAAGAGTGGAAAGAAGATCATCGCTGCCACCCCCATTGCAGTGTCGCCGGCAGCCGGGACGAGCCAGCAGTCGCAGGAGGCCGAGAACGCGGAGGAGCTGGCAGCAGACGTGTCGATGAGCGAGCTGCACCCCCCGCCTGATACCGCCCCCGTGCCCCACATCGTCGCCTAGGCCATTGGATCCAGTGAGATACGCGATCTGTTCAACGCCGGTCAGATCTCCGCCCGCCGCCACCCCGACAAGAAGCCCGAGGGCAAGCCGAACTACCACCGTATCCTGAAGGTGCAGTTCCCCTCGCAGGACACACGTGATTCGTTCATCTCCTCGGTCCGCCGTGCCCGGTACTCTACTCTGGAGACCGAGGTGTTCGCCTTCATCCGCCGAGACCTGACAACTGAGGAACTCAACCAGGAGAGGAGACTTCGTGCGGAGACGCACGAGTACAACATCAAGCAAGGCATGGTGTGCAAGGTGGTGCGCGATTGTAGACTGGTAACGCTCTCGCACCCGCGCGCTTTTGTCAATGACCCCGCGGCGATCTCTCTCTCTGCCCCCGCGCTTGCCACCCAGGGCGGTTCGCCCGAGCCGCCGCAGCAGAAGAAGCGCAAGCAGGCACAGGCCAAGCCCAAGCCCGCCACTGTCACTTTCGCCAAGATCCCCGCCGCGCGGCGCGCCGCCCCTCGCAGATCCACTCGCAAGAGTGGAAAGAAGATCATCGCTGCCACCCCCATTGCAGTGTCGCCGGCAGCCGGGACGAGCCAGCAGTCGCAGGAGGCCGAGAACGCGGAGGAGCTGGCAGCAGACGTGTCGATGAGCGAGCTGCACCCCCCGCCTGATACCGCCCCCGTGCCCCACATCGTCGCCTAGGACTCGTGCCAGCCGCACTCGCTTGACCCCGCCCCTCCCCAGGTATCGATTGGTGACGTGTATTTGCAGGCGGAGTACTAGTCTTGGTGTCCTCTGGTCTCTCGTGTGTCCTAGTCGAGTGCGTGCATATTGATGATCTGTGTGAGATTGTATGCCTTGATATAAGTCGGTATCATTTGTGTTTTTCGAGCATTTTGAAAAGCACTTCGTTTATTGAGGAATTCGATGAGTACACCATGAAAATTAAGTTCATGAAAAATTATGACATTATCAAATCGCATTCTAACAAATATGCTGCTAGCACTTTCGATAAAATAGACAATTTTGCATTCTGACACGTGTTGCGATTTCGTGCAGAGAGTTTTTCTGAAAAATTATGAATGCGATAAAATCTGCGCACAAGATCGGCAGAATTTGGCTGACGGCAGTCGCTGATCTTTGTTGACTCTATCAGCGAATTTGGGCGGCAGAATTCGCTGAACTTCTTGTTCCTACTCCGCGAATATCTCTACGCTGTGTGAACAAAAATTCTGCCACCGAGAGGAATCGAACCGGTGCCCCCCGTTCACCACCGTATCTTACCAATATCTCCGCTATTCGCATTCTCAGCCGCTGTGAACTGGAGAATGTGTCCGGTATCTATGTAATTGATGCACATTGTTTAGCATTTTCCAAAAGGAAGCACTTCTGTTGCTTTATTAAAACTTAGATGATATACCATCAACAGTCGTTTGCAACTTCTTTTTCAAATCATGATGGCGCAACAACGGTTTAGTGTAAGCTGTCATATTGTGAAAGCTGTCATTCATTGGTAACATTCACGCTTCGTGATCGAGGGACGACGGTTCGATCCCCTCACCGGCCGAACTTTTGTGAAAGCGAATTTGATCCATCGCTTTTCAGCGAATTTGGCCATCGCTAAATTCGCGGAAAACACACAAAGTTCAGCGAATTCTGCCGTCGCCAAATTCGCCGAAACCATGCCAATGAAGTTCCACGAATTCTGTCATCGCAATATTTGCAGATTTGAAAAAGAAGTTTTTTCTTCGCCCGCGAATGTTTTGATAATATTTTGACAACACAAATTCCCCATCCGAATTTTGCCGATCACATCGTTTTGTTAAGCATGTTTCGAAATCTGCTACAATGCTGTAGAGGGCGATGAAAGGTCCCGGATAAGGTTGAAAGTAGCACTGTAGCGATACTCTCGAAAATCACAAATGATACCGACTTATATTCTACCCTCTGCCAGTCTCCAGCTTCAGCAACCTCTCCGCGTTATAGCTGTCTACCGCACACCCGGTGCCACTCGCGCAGTGAGGGCCGCCGGTGAGCGAATGATTGCATCACTCCGCTCTCTTTTTCGCCCCGACTCGCGCGCGCATATTCTAGCCGGCGATTTCAACTTCCCGCATATTGACTGGCGCTCACTCACAGCGATCCACTCTCTCGACCGCTCATTTATCAACTTTACCGCCACGTTTTCGCTATCTCAACTGGTCCATAAACCCACTATGGTCCACCGGCCCGGGCAAACTCCCCACATTCTCGATCTGATACTGACTGACAAGGTTGATCTCTTCTCACACATTTCCATTGGCTCACGTGTTGCGTTGTGTGATCACCTCCCAGTGATTGCCTCTCTCTCTATTCGCCAAACGCAGCGCTCTACCCTCTCACCTCGCTTTGATTATGCCAAGGCGGACTGGCCCGCCATCAACTCGCGCATTGCCTCCATTGACTGGACTCTCACATTCGCCGGACGGACACTCGCTGAGTGTTGCAGTTTGTTCCAAGATTGTGTCGCATCCTGTCAATTGGACTTTATTCCACTGAAACCGCAGCGCAGTAACAGCCAGAAAGCTCCAGCATATATCCAGCGTCTGAGTGCGAAAGCGACGCGCCTTGCCGCCAGGCGACCCTATTCCCGCGACACTAAACGAGCACAGAAAGATCTGAGACGCGCGCTGTACGCATGGAACACCAAGCTTGAGTCGAGTCTGCTCTCTAAGGGACAGAGAAAATTCTTTCAACACGTTCGATCTAGGCTGAACCCCGCAGATGGAATCGGCCCAATAAGCTCTGCTGATGGCGTGTACATTCATGATGAGAGTGAGAAGGCAGAGGCTTTTTCAGAGTATTTTGACTCAGTGTATTCTAATCTACCAATCCCGTCTGGTGCGCCACTCACTGATTCTTCCCATTCAATCAATCAATTTCACATTACCCACATTCTCATTGCCAAAACAATACGCTCACTCGCGCCAAAAATCAATACGTCACCAGATGGGATAACGCATATTTTCTTGAAGCACACTGTAGACTCTGTAGTCACTCCAATCTTTCTCCTCTTCCAGCAGTCTCTTTCCGCGTGTGTCGTTCCTCCTATATGGAAGATAGGGTATGTGAGACCCATCCACAAGGGTGGGTCCCAGAGTGAGGTAGTCAACTACCGTCCCATTGCTCTCACTGCCACACTTTCCAAACTGCTGGAGAGGATTTGCGCGGCGCAGATGACAGAGCACTTTGAAAAACACTGCCTTCTCACCTCTCGCCAATTCGGTTTCCGCGCGGGCCGATCCACATGCGCACAGCTCGTTGAGTGTCATGCCCAGTGGTCGCGTGATCTCACCGACGGGCTAGTAGTCGACTGCCTTTATGTAGATTACAAAAAGGCGTTTGATTGCATAAATCATTTCATGTTGTTCAAGAAGCTCCACTCACTTGGTGTTCGCGGCAGTGCACTCGCGTGGATCAAATCTTTTCTGTGCGATAGAACAACGCGTGTACTTGTCAGTCAGTGTCTATCCTCCCCACGCACTGTGAATTGCGGTGTTCCTCAGGGGAGCTGTCTCGGGCCTCTTCTTTTCAATGTATTTATTAACAACATTGTCGACTGTTTGCCGGACTATGTTCGCTGCGCATTGTATGCTGACGATTTGAAAGTGTCCTACGCGTTCTGTCCCCTCGATCTCACCGCGCGCACTATGTTTCAGCAAGCAGTCGACTGTGTTTCTGAGTGGTCGATTGAGTGGGGTCTCACCATATCTGCTAGCAAAACACAGGTTCTTCACTTGGGCAAGCGAAATCCGCTGTATGCATATTCTCTTGGCACAGTGACTCTAGAAACCCCTGAGTGTGTTAAAGATCTTGGTGTGTATATCTCTACTTGCCTTTCTTTCGATGACTACATTAAACGCATTGTCGATCGCACACTTTGGGGAATCAATGACTTCCTAAGAGCATACCGTACTCGTAGCTTAGCCGTTCTTTGCAAAGCATTTGTGACATATTATCGCTGTAAGCTGGAGTACTGTACTGAGCTCTGGAATCCCACCGATGTGCGCTCAGTGAATCTTATTGAGGGCGTTCAACGGTATTTCACCAGACGAATCTGCCATAGAAATGGCATTTTCAATCTAGGATACTCTGCCAGACTCTGCCTGCTAGGCTTGGAGACTCTCGAGTCACGACGAGCAGTCAATGATATCTCCTTTTCTACTAAAATGTCCTATGGTGTCCGTACGTCATTCCAGAGTCATAACTAGCTTCAAACTCAACCAATTCGCATGAAACTTGGTAGAAAGTTGTGTTCTCTTCCAAGGACGACATCAAAATTCAGGCACCTCTCAACTCCCCCTCTACGCCCATATTTGGTCGAAAAACCACCGAAATTGACCATTTTTGCACTTTTTCGTGTCTGTCCGCGGTCATAACTCCGTTTCTACCGAACCGATTCGCGTCAATCTTTGCAGAAAGTTTACATATTACTTCAGGATGCAGTCCACTTCGTGATTACTCTCCAAATACACTCATTGCCTTTATTTGGTAGAAAAACCTCAAAATTCGTCGATTTTGGTGCTGTCCGCTGCAAAAGCTTCTCACCTAAGAAACAGTTTCGCTTCTTGTTTTGTATTTACTTTCAACAAATAGTTATATCACTAACCTGCAAGTTTCATCATCATTGGTTACGGTGTAAGGAAAATATAGCCAAATTAGCATGAGCCGCGCGCGCGCTCTCGCCTCACTTTTGCGATTTTTAGTATTTCCGCGGTCATAACTCGATTCATACAGAACCAATTTGCATTTAACGTTTGAAATAGTTGCGTTTACGTCTTCTGATGCAGTCCACTTTGTGATAGTTCTCAATTTTGTCTTCATTTCCTCTATTTTTGGTCGAAAAACCACCAAAAATGATCACTTTTGCACTTTTTCTTGTGTGTCCGCGGGCATATCTCTGTTTCTACTGAACCGATTTGCGTGAAACTTCTCAGAAAGTTCACATATTACTTCAGGATGCAGTCCACTTCGTGAATACTCTCCAATTACACGCATTGCCTATTTTTGGAAGAAAAACCACGAAAATCATCGATTTTGTAGCTGTTCGCAGCGAACGTGTCTCATCTAAGAAACATATCCGCTTCATTTTCCGTAAATACGTTTGACAAATAGTTTTTCAGCGTACCTGCGAAATTCAGCGTTATTGCTTACGGTGTGAGGAACATATTGTCAAATTATCAAAAGATGCGCGCGCCCTCGCATTTCTTTTGCGATTTTGATTAGTTCCGCGTTCATGACTTGATTCATACGAAACCAATTTGTATGAAACTTTGCAGATAGTTGAGTTCACGTCTCCGGCTGTAGTCCACGTTGTGATAGTTCTCAATTTTGCTTTCATTATCCGGTTAAAAAACCATCACAATCTCGCTGTCCGGCAGCGGAAGCTCCATGTCCAAGCAAAAGTTTTACTTCAATCTCTAAAAATGCTTTGACAAAGAACGGAGAGGGAAGGAAAAAAAGTTAGAGAGAAGCATATAGATATATATATATATATAGAGAGAGAGAGAGAAAGGCAGTGTTAGAGCGAATAAGAATAATGTTGTCGTTGCATTGACAATAGAAAAAAATGCGAGAGGAGACTTGAGAGAAGGAAAAAGAGAAAGAGAGGAAAAAAGAGGAAGAGTTAGATAAAAGAAGGAAGGGAGAGATAGAGAGAGACAGAGAGAGAGAGAGAGAGAGAGAGAGAGAGAGAGAGAAAGAGAGAAAGAGAGAGAGAGAATGCGAAAATGAAAGAGGAAGAGAGGTTGCAGTAGCAAAGCTCTCTGTTTTCGTAGCATTAACACTAAAAGAAACACGAGGAGAGAGAGGGAGAGAGAGGGAGAGAGAGCAGAGAGAGAATAGAGAAAGAGAGAGAGTGAGAGCAGAAGCAGAGAGAGAGAGAGGAGATGAGAGAGAGGGAGAGTTTTTATGAGCAAAGGAAAGTATAGTTCAGAAAAAGAAATGTATAATTATTAACATTGATCTATGTATTCATATACATTGATAGCGGAAGCGCGCAGCAGCGTGCGGGTCTCTTTCTGTATAAGAGAGGATTCAAGTTCAGAAACATGCATAGATCTACTGACTTGTACAAAGGAGGTGCGCGGCAGCTAACCAAATCACTTGCAGACCAGGTATTATTATTATTGCATCGCCTCTAGAACACATACTTATCAGTGCAATCAATACATCATTCGACTAATTTTCTCTACTAAAATAAACAAAATAAACTTGTAAATAAACAGTAATATTGATCATAACAAAAACTTGTATGAATTCTATTCTTCTCATTTCCATGATCTAGCGCGGAGGCGCGCGACAGCGCGCCGGAGCGCTAGTTGCCTACATACATAAAATTGTACACGGTCGCACCGTCTTTGACTCATCCGCCATCTATAATATCATATCCACATCATCGAGACACTCTCACTGCCACCGAATCGTACCCTCTTTTGATCCGTCCGTTAGAACACAGACATTCATTCACCGCAAGTTTCGAATATGGAATTCCTTACCATCTAACATTATAGCTATCAGAGACACCGGTTCTTTCAAAGAGAAGGTTAGAAAATGCATGATTGAACCATCTCGCATCCGCGCTTCCTGATCGATACGGGTACGGGCTCCCCAGTATATGTAACAGAGTACATTCATTTCATATACATATGTCTGTTGTATTGTCCCATACGCATTTGTATCTGTTTTACCATTCTTTGATTTGATCTCAATCACAAATACGTTGCACCACTTATTACAGCCACATATTTTTGTCCCCATATGTTTTCTGAATACGCAATGATAAATAATTGAAATCTTGGACATTTTCGTTGTAATCGATCCTCAGTTTTCGCATGATTTTTACTCGTGATTGATGCCAAAAGGTCGCAGAGTCAGTTTGTCAGAAGCTGTAGTTACTTGAGAGAAATTATCATAAACGTGTTTGTCTGTGCAAAAGCGTCGGTGGGTGGGACAGCGAGGGAGAGAGGGGAGAGCGAGGGGAGAGAGAGAGGAAGAAGAGAATGGGAAAACTTCCGGAATGGTCTTTCGTGCATATTTGTAATCTAGATGGTCCTGCGACAGAAGAATACGAAGTGACAGTGGCAGATTTCAAATGAGCATACGCTTTAGCACTCTCACTTTCTCGTTCAAAACGTTGTATCTTGGACATTTTCGTTGTAGTCGATCCTCAGTTTTCGCATGATTTTTACTCGTGATTGATGCCAAAAGGTCGCAGCGGCAGTTTGTAAGAAGCTGTAGTTACTTGAGAGAAATTAGCATAAACGTGTTTGTCTGTGCAAAGGCGTCGGTGGATGGGTAGAAGGAGGAAGAGAGGGGAGAGAGAGGGAGAAGAGGATCGGAAAACTTCCGGAACGGTCTTATGTGCATATTTATATCCGCTGGTCCTGCGACAGAAGTCGAAGTGACAATGGCAGATTTCAAATGAGCATACGCTTTAGCACTCTCACTTTCTCGTTCAAAACGTTGTATCTTGGACATTTTCGTTGTAATCGATCCTCAGTTTTCGCATGATTTTTACTCGTGATTGATGCCAAAAGGTCGCAGCGGCAGTTTGTAAGAAGCTGTAGTTACTTGAGAGAAATTAGCATAAACGTGTTTGTCTGTGCAAAGGCGTCGGTGGATGGGTAGAGGGAGGAAGAGAGGGGAGAGAGAGGGAGAAGAGGATCGGAAAACTTCCGGAATGGTCTTATGTGCATATTTATATCCGCTGGTCCTGCGACAGAAGTCGAAGTGACAATGGCAGATTTCAAATGAGCATACGCTTTAGCACTCTCACTTTCGCGTTTAAAACGTTGTATCTTGGACATTTTCGTTGTAATCGATCCTCAGTTTTCGCATGATTTTTACTCGTGATTGATGCCAAAAGGTCGCAGCGGCAGTTTGTAAGAAGCTGTAGTTACTTGAGAGAAATTAGCATAAACGTGTTTGTCTGTGCAAAGGCGTCGGTGGATGGGTAGAGGGAGGAAGAGAGGGGAGAGAGAGGGAGAAGAGGATCGGAAAACTTCCGGAATGGTCTTATGTGCATATTTATATCCGCTGGTCCTGCGACAGAAGTCGAAGTGACAATGGCAGATTTCAAATGAGCATACGCTTTAGCACTCTCACTTTGGCGTTTAAAACGTTGTATCTTGGACATTTTCGTTGTAATCGATCCTCAGTTTTCGCATGATTTTTACACGTGATTGATGCCAAAAGGTCGCAGCGGCAGTTTGTCAGAAGCTGTAGTTACTTGAGAGAAATTATCATAAACGTGTTTGTCTGTGCAAAAGCGTCGGTAGGTGGGACAGCGAGGGAGAGAGGGGATAGAGAGGGGATAGAGAGGGAGAAGAGGATGGGAAAACTTCCGGAATGGTCATTCGTGCAAATTTATATTCTAGCTGGTAATGCGACAGAAAAATACGAAGTGACAGTGGCAGATTTCAAATGAGCATAAGCTTTAGCACTCTCACTTTCGCGTTTGAAACGTTGTATCTTGAACATTTTCGTTGTGATCGATCCTCAGTTTTCGCATGATTTTTACTTGTGATTGATGCCAAAAGGTCGCAGCGGCAGTTTGTCAGAAGCTGTGGTTACTTGAGAGAAATTAGCATAAACGTGTTTGTCTGTGCAAAGGCGTCGGAGGGTGGGACAGCGAGGGAGAGAGTGGAGAGAGAGGGGAGAGAGAGGGAGAAGAGGAAGGGAAAACTTCCGGAATGGTCATTCGTGCAAATTTATATTCTAGCTGGTCCTGCGACAGAAAAATACGAAGTGACAGTGGCATATTTCAAATGAGCATACCGTTGTGTGTGTAGATGCGTTTGTAGGACTGTGTGTTGTGGGAGGCTCCGCCCACCCTGCCGCGCCTATATAACGGGCTGGCGGGAATGCGCGGGGCCGACTGCGAGATATGTTATCTAATCCGCAGAATAAACTCATGCACATCATATGAGTTTCGGTCTATATTGGGGAGGAGAAGGATCGGACTATTCGTCCGATTACGTGGATGTCCCGGCTCGAAATGAACTTTCGCCGTATATTGCTACCGCTACACCATCAGTTCCTTCTCCCCTTTATATTCCTATCGGCCCTGCGACAACGGATTCTATATTCCCGACTATGTTTCATTGTTGCCGCAATCTGAATTCGTTTCTGTCGACTCGTCGAGCTGTTCTTCCATCGCTCTTCGATCCGCCGTCGCAGCCGCAGCAGTCCAACATCGCTCGAGGCTTCCTTCGATCCAGAAAAAGAGACTGGTGACCTTCTTTCTGTCCCCGAATCGTCTCGTGCCGTGGCAACATAGCTTTATTGGATGCTGCTATACGAAATCGATGACGCGAGTACAACACTGCAACCCGCTATCGCCGCATCGACTCACACATTCATCAATACTCAGTCGCGTAGGGAGACGACAGCTGCTCGCACCCAATACGCGACAGCTCGCGCCCGCGCGTGATGAATTGGAGAAGACTCTCTCAGGAAGTCGAGAGCGGGCCGGACAGCCGCTGACGCAACTCCGCCCGAGGACACAGGAGTCCGGGCAGTGGATCGAGCAAGAGTCTACAATAGACTTGGAAATGTGATGAGCCGAGAGCCGCCTCAATGGAAGAGGGACAGGCTGGCCACACCGACGTCTGCCGCAGCCAAGGAGCGCCGCTGACCCGCCGATACCACTTATTATCTGCCGCCAAGGAGCCGCTATCGAGTTCGCCGCCTGCTGTCGCCTGGATTTCGACGACCACGAGGGCAACTGCACGTCGACTAGGAGAGAATCCCTTCCGGTGAGCCGTGTCGCACCATTTTACAGTAGATGTCAGGGTACTAGGAAGAGCCACACGGCCTCCTGACAAAGTAGCATACAATGGTGTCTCTAGCAAGAACACGAGCCAAGACCCGGATTGACAAATTGACTGATACAAAAAGATAGCGCAGTCGGATTCACTTGTGAATAGTTGTGTAGACCCTTCGTTAGATATTACATTGTTGAGAGACGTCTCCCCCACCCCTCCCCCACCCCGGTTCTTAGATGAGCCGGAGCTTTCATCTTGTAAGGAGGGGGGACGTTGTGTGTGTAGATGCGTTTGTAGGACTGTGTGTTGTGGGAGGCTCCGCCCACCCTGCCGCGCCTATATAACGGGCTGGCGGGAATGCGCGGGGCCGACTGCGAGATATGTTATCTAATCCGCAGAATAAACTCATGCACATCATATGAGTTTCGGTCTATATTGGGGAGGAGAAGAATCGGACTATTATCCGATTACGATACGCTTTAGCACTCTCACTTTCGCGTTTAAAACGTTGTATCTTGGACATTTTCGTTGTAATCGATCCTCAGTTTTCGCATGATTTTTACACGTGATTGATGCCAAAAGGTCGCAGAGTCAGTTTGTCAGAAGCTGTAGTTACTTGAGAGAAATTATCATAAACGTGTTTGTCTGTGCAAAAGCGTCGGTGGGTGGGACAGCGAGGGAGAGAGGGGAGAGCGAGGGGAGAGAGAGGAAGAAGAGAATGGGAAAACTTCCGGAATGGTCTTTCGTGCATATTTGTAATCTAGATGGTCCTGCGACAGAAGAATACGAAGTGACAGTGGCAGATTTCAAATGAGCATACGCTTTAGCACTCTCACTTTCTCGTTCAAAACGTTGTATCTTGGACATTTTCGTTGTAATCGATCCTCAGTTTTCGCATGATTTTTACTCGTGATTGATGCCAAAAGGTCGCAGCGGCAGTTTGTAAGAAGCTGTAGTTACTTGAGAGAAATTAGCATAAACGTGTTTGTCTGTGCAAAGGCGTCGGTGGATGGGTAGAGGGAGGAAGAGAGGGGAGAGAGAGGGAGAAGAGGATCGGAAAACTTCCGGAATGGTCTTATGTGCATATTTATATCCGCTGGTCCTGCGACAGAAGTCGAAGTGACAATGGCAGATTTCAAATGAGCATACGCTTTAGCACTCTCACTTTCTCGTTCAAAACGTTGTATCTTGGACATTTTCGTTGTAATCGATCCTCAGTTTTCGCATGATTTTTACTCGTGATTGATGCCAAAAGGTCGCAGCGGCAGTTTGTAAGAAGCTGTAGTTACTTGAGAGAAATTAGCATAAACGTGTTTGTCTGTGCAAAGGCGTCGGTGGATGGGTAGAGGGAGGAAGAGAGGGGAGAGAGAGGGAGAAGAGGATCGGAAAACTTCCGGAATGGTCTTATGTGCATATTTATATCCGCTGGTCCTGCGACAGAAGTCGAAGTGACAATGGCAGATTTCAAATGAGCATACGCTTTAGCACTCTCACTTTCGCGTTTAAAACGTTGTATCTTGGACATTTTCGTTGTAATCGATCCTCAGTTTTCGCATGATTTTTACTCGTGATTGATGCCAAAAGGTCGCAGCGGCAGTTTGTAAGAAGCTGTAGTTACTTGAGAGAAATTAGCATGAACGTGTTTGTCTGTGCAAAGGCGTCGGTGGATGGGTAGAGGGAGGAAGAGAGGGGAGAGAGAGGGAGAAGAGGATCGGAAAACTTCCGGAATGGTCTTATGTGCATATTTATATCCGCTGGTCCTGCCACAGAAGCCGAAGTGACAATGGCAGATTTCAAATGAGCATACTCTCACTTTGGCGTTTAAAACGTTGTATCTTGGACATTTTCGTTGTAATCGATCCTCAGTTTTCGCATGACTTTTACTCGTGATTGATGCCAAAAGGTCGCAGCGGCAGTTTGTCAGAAGCTGTAGTTACTTGAGAGAAATTATCATAAACGTGTTTGTCTGTGCAAAGGCGTCGGAGGGTGGGACAGCGAGGGAAAGAGTGGAGAGAGAGGGGAGAGAGAGGGAGAAGAGGAAGGGAAAACTTCCGGAATGGTCATTCGTGCAAATTTATATTCTAGCTGGTCCTGCGACAGAAGTCGAAGTGACAATGGCAGATTTCAAATGAGCATACGCTTTAGCACTCTCACTTTCTCGTTCAAAACGTTGTATCTTGGACATTTTCGTTGTAATCGATCCTCAGTTTTCGCATGATTTTTACTCGTGATTGATGCCAAAAGGTCGCAGCGGCAGTTTGTAAGAAGCTGTAGTTACTTGAGAGAAATTAGCATAAACGTGTTTGTCTGTGCAAAGGCGTCGGTGGATGGGTAGAGGGAGGAAGAGAGGGGAGAGAGAGGGAGAAGAGGATCGGAAAACTTCCGGAATGGTCTTATGTGCATATTTATATCCGCTGGTCCTGCGACAGAAGTCGAAGTGACAATGGCAGATTTCAAATGAGCATACGCTTTAGCACTCTCACTTTCTCGTTCAAAACGTTGTATCTTGGACATTTTCGTTGTAATCGATCCTCAGTTTTTGCATGATTTTTACTCGTGATTGATGCCAAAAGGTCGCAGCGGCAGTTTGTAAGAAGCTGTAGTTACTTGAGAGAAATTAGCATAAACGTGTTTGTCTGTGCAAAGGCGTCGGTGGATGGGTAGAGGGAGGAAGAGAGGGGAGAGAGAGGGAGAAGAGGATCGGAAAACTTCCGGAATGGTCTTATGTGCATATTTATATCCGCTGGTCCTGCGACAGAAGTCGAAGTGACAATGGCAGATTTCAAATGAGCATACGCTTTAGCACTCTCACTTTCGCGTTTAAAACGTTGTATCTTGGACATTTTCGTTGTAATCGATCCTCAGTTTTCGCATGATTTTTACTCGTGATTGATGCCAAAAGGTCGCAGCGGCAGTTTGTAAGAAGCTGTAGTTACTTGAGAGAAATTAGCATGAACGTGTTTGTCTGTGCAAAGGCGTCGGTGGATGGGTAGAGGGAGGAAGAGAGGGGAGAGAGAGGGAGAAGAGGATCGGAAAACTTCCGGAATGGTCTTATGTGCATATTTATATCCGCTGGTCCTGCCACAGAAGCCGAAGTGACAATGGCAGATTTCAAATGAGCATACTCTCACTTTGGCGTTTAAAACGTTGTATCTTGGACATTTTCGTTGTAATCGATCCTCAGTTTTCGCATGACTTTTACTCGTGATTGATGCCAAAAGGTCGCAGCGGCAGTTTGTCAGAAGCTGTAGTTACTTGAGAGAAATTATCATAAACGTGTTTGTCTGTGCAAAGGCGTCGGAGGGTGGGACAGCGAGGGAGAGAGTGGAGAGAGAGGGGAGAGAGAGGGAGAAGAGGAAGGGAAAACTTCCGGAATGGTCATTCGTGCAAATTTATATTCTAGCTGGTCCTGCGACAGAAGTCGAAGTGACAATGGCAGAATTCAAATGAGCATACGCTTTAGCACTCTCACTTTCTCGTTCAAAACGTTGTATCTTGGACATTTTCGTTGTAATCGATCCTCAGTTTTCGCATGATTTTTACTCGTGATTGATGCCAAAAGGTCGCAGCGGCAGTTTGTAAGAAGCTGTAGTTACTTGAGAGAAATTAGCATAAACGTGTTTGTCTGTGCAAAGGCGTCGGTGGATGGGTAGAGGGAGGAAGAGAGGGGAGAGAGAGGGAGAAGAGGATCGGAAAACTTCCGGAATGGTCTTATGTGCATATTTATATCCGCTGGTCCTGCGACAGAAGTCGAAGTGACAATGGCAGATTTCAAATGAGCATACGCTTTAGCACTCTCACTTTCGCGTTTAAAACGTTGTATCTTGGACATTTTCGTTGTAATCGATCCTCAGTTTTCGCATGATTTTTACTCGTGATTGATGCCAAAAGGTCGCAGCGGCAGTTTGTAAGAAGCTGTAGTTACTTGAGAGAAATTAGCATACACGTGTTTGTCTGTGCAAAGGCGTCGGTGGATGGGTAGAGGGAGGAAGAGAGGGGAGAGAGAGGGAGAAGAGGATCGGAAAACTTCCGGAATGGTCTTATGTGCATATTTATATCCGCTGGTCCTGCGACAGAAGTCGAAGTGACAATGGCAGATTTCAAATGAGCATACTCTCACTTTGGCGTTTAAAACGTTGTATCTTGGACATTTTCGTTGTAATCGATCCTCAGTTTCCGCATGACTTTTACTCGTGATTGATGCCGAAAGGTCGCAGCGGCAGTTTGTAAGAAGCTGTAGTTACTTGAGAGAAATTATCATAAACGTGTTTGTCTGTGCAAAGGCGTCGGAGGGTGGGACAGCGAGGGAGAGAGTGGAGAGAGAGGGGAGAGAGAGGGAGAAGAGGAAGGGAAAACTTCCGGAATGGTCATTCGTGCAAATTTATATTCTAGCTGGTCCTGCGACAGAAAAATACGAAGTGACAGTGGCATATTTCAAATGAGCATACGCTTTAGCACTCTCACTTTCGCGTTTAAAACGTTGTATCTTGGACATTTTCGTTGTAATCGATCCTCAGTTTTCGCATGATTTTTACACGTGATTGATGCCAAAAGGTCGCAGCGGCAGTTTGTCAGAAGCTGTAGTTACTTGAGAGAAATTATCATAAACGTGTTTGTCTGTGCAAAAGCGTCGATAGGTGGGACAGCGAGGGAGAGAGGGGATAGAGATGGGATAGAGAGGGAGAAGAGGATGGGAAAACTTCCGGAATGGTCATTCGTGCAAATTTATATTCTAGCTGGTAATGCGACAGAGGGAGAAGAGGATACTTGAGACAAATTAGCATAAACGTGTTTGTCTGTGCAAAGGCGTCGGTGGATGGGTAGAAGGAGGAAGAGAGGGGAGAGAGAGGGAGAAGAGGATCGGAAAACTTCCGGAATGGTCTTATGTGCATATTTATATCCGCTGGTCCTGCGACAGAAGTCGAAGTGACAATGGCAGATTTCAAATGAGCATACGCTTTAGCACTCTCACTTTGGCGTTTAAAACGTTGTATCTTGGACATTTTCGTTGTAATCGATCCTCAGTTTTCGCATGATTTTTACTCGTGATTGATGCCAAAAGGTCGCAGCGGCAGTTTGTCAGAAGCTGTAGTTACTTGAGAGAAATTATCATAAACGTGTTTGTCTGTGCAAAAGCGTCGGTAGGTGGGACAGCGAGGGAGAGAGGGGATAGAGAGGGGAGAGAGAGGGAGAAGAGGATGGGAAAACTTACGGAATGGTCATTCGTGCAAATTTATATTCTAGCTGGTCCTGCGACAGAAAAATACGAAGTGACAGTGGCATATTTCAAATGAGCATACGCTTTAGCACTCTCACTTTCGCGTTTAAAACGTTGTATCTTGGACATTTTCGTTGTAATCGATCCTCAGTTTTCGCATGATTTTTACTCGTGATTGATGCCAAAAGGTCGCAGCGGCAGTTTGTCAGAAGCTGTAGTTACTTGAGAGAAGTTATCATAAAAGTGTTTGTCTGTGCAAAAGCGTCGGTGGGTGGGACAGCGAGGGAGAGAGGGGAGAGCGAGGGGGAAGAGAGGAAGAAGAGGATGGGAAAACTTCCGGAATGGTCTTTCGTGCATATTTGTATTCTAGATGGTCCTGCGACAGAAGAATACGAAGTGACAGTGGCAGATTTCAAATGAGCATACGCTTTAGCACTCTCACTTTCTCGTTCAAAACTTTGTATCTTGGACATTTTCGTTGTAATTGATCCTCAGTTTTCGCATGATTTTTACTCGTGATTGATGCCAAAAGGTCGCAGCGGCAGTTTGTAAGAAGCTGTAGTTACTTGAGAGAAATTAGCATAAACGTGTTTGTCTGTGCAAAGGCGTCGGTGGATGGGTAGAGGGAGGAAGAGAGGGGAGAGAGAGGGAGAAGAGGATCGGAAAACTTCCGGAATGGTCTTATGTGCATATTTATATCCGCTGGTCCTGCGACAGAAGTCGAAGTGACAATGGCAGATTTCAAATGAGCATACGCTTTAGCACTCTCACTTTCGCGTTTAAAACGTTGTATCTTGGACATTTTCGTTGTAATCGATCCTCAGTTTTCGCATGATTTTTACTCGTGATTGATGCCAAAAGGTCGCAGCGGCAGTTTGTAAGAAGCTGTAGTTACTTGAGAGAAATTAGCATAAACGTGTTTGTCTGTGCAAAGGCGTCGGTGGATGGGTAGAGGGAGGAAGAGAGGGGAGAGAGAGGGAGAAGAGGATCGGAAAACTTCCGGAATGGTCTTATGTGCATATTTATATCCGCTGGTCCTGCGACAGAAGTCGAAGTGACAATGGCAGATTTCAAATGAGCATACTCTCACTTTGGCGTTTAAAACGTTGTATCTTGGACATTTTCGTTGTAATCGATCCTCAGTTTTCGCATGACTTTTACTCGTGATTGATGCCGAAAGGTCGCAGCGGCAGTTTGTAAGAAGCTGTAGTTACTTGAGAGAAATTATCATAAACGTGTTTGTCTGTGCAAAGGCGTCGGAGGGTGGGACAGCGAGGGAGAGAGTGGAGAGAGAGGGGAGAGAGAGGGAGAAGAGGAAGGGAAAACTTCCGGAATGGTCATTCGTGCAAATTTATATTCTAGCTGGTCCTGCGACAGAAAAATACGAAGTGACAGTGGCATATTTCAAATGAGCATACGCTTTAGCACTCTCACTTTCGCGTTTAAAACGTTGTATCTTGGACATTTTCGTTGTAATCGATCCTCAGTTTTCGCATGATTTTTACTTGTGATTGATGCCAAAAGGTCGCAGCGGCAGTTTGTCAGAAGCTGTGGTTACTTGAGAGAAATTAGCATAAACGTGTTTGTCTGTGCAAAGGCGTCGGTGGGTGGGACAGCGAGGGAGAGAGGGAAGAGCGAGGGGAGAGAGAGGAAGAAGAGGATGGGAAAACTTCCGGAATGGTCTTTCGTGCATATTTGTATTCTAGATGGTCCTGCGACAGAAGAATACGAAGTGACAGTGGCAGATTTCAAATTAGCATACGCTTTAGCACTCTCACTTTCTCGTTCAAAACGTTGTATCTTGGACATTTTCGTTGTAATCGATCCTCAGTTTTCGCATGATTTTTACTCGTGATTGATGCCAAAAAGGTCGCAGCGGCAGTTTGTAAGAAGCTGTAGTTACTTGAGAGAAATTAGCATAAACGTGTTTGTCTGTGCGAAAGCGTCGGTGGGTGGGACAGCGAGGGAGAGAGGGGAGAGCGAGGGGAGAGAAAGGAAGATGAGGATGGGAAAACTTCCGGAATGGTCTTTCGTGCATATTTGTATTCTAGATGGTCCTGCGACAGAAGAATACGAAGTGACAGTGGCAGATTTCAAATGAGCATACGCTTTAGCACTCTCACTTTCTCGTTCAAAACGTTGTATCTTGGACATTTTCGTTGTAATCGATCCTCAGTTTTCGCATGATTTTTACTCGTGATTGATGCCAAAAGGTCGCAGCGGCAGTTTGTAAGAAGCTGTAGTTACTTGAGAGAAATTAGCATAAACGTGTTTGTCTGTGCAAAGGCGTCGGTGGATGGGTAGAGGGAGGAAGAGAGGGGAGAGAGAGGGAGAAGAGGATCGGAAAACTTCCGGAATGGTCTTATGTGCATATTTATATCCGCTGGTCCTGCGACAGAAGTCGAAGTGACAATGGCAGATTTCAAATGAGCATACGCTTTAGCACTCTCACTTTCTCGTTCAAAACGTTGTATCTTGGACATTTTCGTTGTAATCGATCCTCAGTTTTCGCATGATTTTTACTCGTGATTGATGCCAAAAGGTCGCAGCGGCAGTTTGTAAGAAGCTGTAGTTACTTGAGAGAAATTAGCATAAACGTGTTTGTCTGTGCAAAGGCGTCGGTGGATGGGTAGAGGGAGGAAGAGAGGGGAGAGAGAGGGAGAAGAGGATCGGAAAACTTCCGGAATGGTCTTATGTGCATATTTATATCCGCTGGTCCTGCGACAGGAGTCGAAGTGACAATGGCAGATTTCAAATGAGCATACGCTTTAGCACTCTCACTTTCGCGTTTAAAACGTTGTATCTTGGACATTTTCGTTGTAATCGATCCACAGTTTTCGCATGATTTTTACTCGTGATTGATGCCAAAAGGTCGCAGCGGCAGTTTGTCAGAAGCTGTAGTTACTTGAGAGAAATTATCATAAACGTGTTTGTCTGTGCAAAAGCGTCGGTAGGTGGGACAGCGAGGGAGAGAGGGGATAGAGAGGGGAGAGAGAGGGAGAAGAGGATGGGAAAACTTACGGAATGGTCATTCGTGCAAATTTATATTCTAGCTGGTCCTGCGACAGAAAAATACGAAGTGACAGTGGCAGGTTTCAAATGAGCATACGCTTTAGCACTCTCACTTTCGCGTTTAAAACGTTGTATCTTGGACATTTTCGTTGTAATCGATCCTCAGTTTTCGCATGATTTTTACTCGTGATTGATGCCAAAAGGTCGCAGCGGCAGTTTGTAAGAAGCTGTAGTTACTTGAGAGAAATTAGCATAAACGTGTTTGTCTGTGCAAAGGCGTCGGTGGATGGGTAGAGGGAGGAAGAGAGGGGAGAGAGAGGGAGAAGAGGATCGGAAAACTTCCGGAATGGTCTCATGTGCATATTTATATCCGCTGGTCCTGCGACAGAAGTCGAAGTGACAATGGCAGATTTCAAATGAGCATACGCTTTAGCGCTCTCACTTTCTCGTTCAAAACTTTGTATCTTGGACATTTTCGTTGTAATCGATCCTCAGTTTTCGCATGATTTTTACTCGTGATTGATGCCAAAAGGTCGCAGCGGCAGTTTGTAAGAAGCTGTAGTTACTTGAGAGAAATTAGCATAAACGTGTTTGTCTGTGCAAAGGCGTCGGTGGATGGGTAGAGGGAGGAAGAGAGGGGAGAGAGAGGGAGAAGAGGATCGGAAAACTTCCGGAATCGTCTTATGTGCATATTTATATCCGCTGGTCCTGCGACAGAAGTCGAAGTGACAATGGCAGATTTCAAATGAGCATACGCTTTAGCACTCTCACTTTCGCGTTTAAAACGTTGTATCTTGGACATTTTCGTTGTAATCGATCCTCAGTTTTCGCATGATTTTTACTCGTGATTAATGCCAAAAGGTCGCAGCGGCAGTTTGTCAGAAGCTGTAGTTACTTGAGAGAAATTATCATAAACGTGTTTGTCTGTGCAAAAGCGTCGGTAGGTGGGACAGCGAGGGAGAGAGGGGAGAGAGAGGGGAGAGAGAGGGAGAAGAGGATGGGAAAACTTCCGGAATGGTCATTCGTGCAAATTTATATTCTAGCTGGTCATGCGACAGAAAAATACGAAGTGACAGTGGCAGATTTCAAATGAGCATACGCTTTAGCACTCTCACTTTCGCGTTTGAAACGTTGTATCTTGAACATTTTCGTTGTGATCGATCCTCAGTTTTCGCATGATTTTTACTTGTGATTGATGCTAAAAGGTCGCAGCGGCAGTTTGTCAGAAGCTGTGGTTACTTGAGAGAAATTAGCATAAACGTGTTTGTCTGTGCAAAGGCGTCGGTGGGTGGGACAGCGAGGGAGAGAGGGAAGAGCGAGGGGAGAGAGAGGAAGAAGAGGATGGGAAAACTTCCGGAATGGTCTTTCGTGCATATTTGTATTCTAGATGGTCCTGCGACAGAAGAATACGAAGTGACAGTGGCAGATTTCAAATTAGCATACGCTTTAGCACTCTCACTTTCTCGTTCAAAACGTTGTATCTTGGACATTTTCGTTGTAATCGATCCTCAGTTTTCGCATGATTTTTACTCGTGATTGATGCCAAAAGGTCGCAGCGGCAGTTTGTAAGAAGCTGTAGTTACTTGAGAGAAATTAGCATAAACGTGTTTGTCTGTGCGAAAGCGTCGGTGGGTGGGACAGCGAGGGAGAGAGGGGAGAGCGAGGGGAGAGAAAGGAAGATGAGGATGGGAAAACTTCCGGAATGGTCTTTCGTGCATATTTGTATTCTAGATGGTCCTGCGACAGAAGAATACGAAGTGACAGTGGCAGATTTCAAATGAGCATACGCTTTAGCACTCTCACTTTCTCGTTCAAAACGTTGTATCTTGGACATTTTCGTTGTAATCGATCCTCAGTTTTCGCATGATTTTTACTCGTGATTGATGCCAAAAGGTCGCAGCGGCAGTTTGTAAGAAGCTGTAGTTACTTGAGAGAAATTAGCATAAACGTGTTTGTCTGTGCAAAGGCGTCGGTGGATGGGTAGAGGGAGGAAGAGAGGGGAGAGAGAGGGAGAAGAGGATCGGAAAACTTCCGGAATGGTCTTATGTGCATATTTATATCCGCTGGTCCTGCGACAGAAGTCGAAGTGACAATGGCAGATTTCAAATGAGCATACGCTTTAGCACTCTCACTTTCTCGTTCAAAACGTTGTATCTTGGACATTTTCGTTGTAATCGATCCTCAGTTTTCGCATGATTTTTACTCGTGATTGATGCCAAAAGGTCGCAGCGGCAGTTTGTAAGAAGCTGTAGTTACTTGAGAGAAATTAGCATAAACGTGTTTGTCTGTGCAAAGGCGTCGGTGGATGGGTAGAGGGAGGAAGAGAGGGGAGAGAGAGGGAGAAGAGGATCGGAAAACTTCCGGAATGGTCTTATGTGCATATTTATATCCGCTGGTCCTGCGACAGGAGTCGAAGTGACAATGGCAGATTTCAAATGAGCATACGCTTTAGCACTCTCACTTTCGCGTTTAAAACGTTGTATCTTGGACATTTTCGTTGTAATCGATCCACAGTTTTCGCATGATTTTTACTCGTGATTGATGCCAAAAGGTCGCAGCGGCAGTTTGTCAGAAGCTGTAGTTACTTGAGAGAAATTATCATAAACGTGTTTGTCTGTGCAAAAGCGTCGGTAGGTGGGACAGCGAGGGAGAGAGGGGATAGAGAGGGGAGAGAGAGGGAGAAGAGGATGGGAAAACTTACGGAATGGTCATTCGTGCAAATTTATATTCTAGCTGGTCCTGCGACAGAAAAATACGAAGTGACAGTGGCAGGTTTCAAATGAGCATACGCTTTAGCACTCTCACTTTCGCGTTTAAAACGTTGTATCTTGGACATTTTCGTTGTAATCGATCCTCAGTTTTCGCATGATTTTTACTCGTGATTGATGCCAAAAGGTCGCAGCGGCAGTTTGTAAGAAGCTGTAGTTACTTGAGAGAAATTAGCATAAACGTGTTTGTCTGTGCAAAGGCGTCGGTGGATGGGTAGAGGGAGGAAGAGAGGGGAGAGAGAGGGAGAAGAGGATCGGAAAACTTCCGGAATGGTCTCATGTGCATATTTATATCCGCTGGTCCTGCGACAGAAGTCGAAGTGACAATGGCAGATTTCAAATGAGCATACGCTTTAGCGCTCTCACTTTCTCGTTCAAAACTTTGTATCTTGGACATTTTCGTTGTAATCGATCCTCAGTTTTCGCATGATTTTTACTCGTGATTGATGCCAAAAGGTCGCAGCGGCAGTTTGTAAGAAGCTGTAGTTACTTGAGAGAAATTAGCATAAACGTGTTTGTCTGTGCAAAGGCGTCGGTGGATGGGTAGAGGGAGGAAGAGAGGGGAGAGAGAGGGAGAAGAGGATCGGAAAACTTCCGGAATCGTCTTATGTGCATATTTATATCCGCTGGTCCTGCGACAGAAGTCGAAGTGACAATGGCAGATTTCAAATGAGCATACGCTTTAGCACTCTCACTTTCGCGTTTAAAACGTTGTATCTTGGACATTTTCGTTGTAATCGATCCTCAGTTTTCGCATGATTTTTACTCGTGATTAATGCCAAAAGGTCGCAGCGGCAGTTTGTCAGAAGCTGTAGTTACTTGAGAGAAATTATCATAAACGTGTTTGTCTGTGCAAAAGCGTCGGTAGGTGGGACAGCGAGGGAGAGAGGGGAGAGAGAGGGGAGAGAGAGGGAGAAGAGGATGGGAAAACTTCCGGAATGGTCATTCGTGCAAATTTATATTCTAGCTGGTCATGCGACAGAAAAATACGAAGTGACAGTGGCAGATTTCAAATGAGCATACGCTTTAGCACTCTCACTTTCGCGTTTGAAACGTTGTATCTTGAACATTTTCGTTGTGATCGATCCTCAGTTTTCGCATGATTTTTACTTGTGATTGATGCTAAAAGGTCGCAGCGGCAGTTTGTCAGAAGCTGTGGTTACTTGAGAGAAATTAGCATAAACGTGTTTGTCTGTGCAAAGGCGTCGGTGGGTGGGACAGCGAGGGAGAGAGGGAAGAGCGAGGGGAGAGAGAGGAAGAAGAGGATGGGAAAACTTCCGGAATGGTCTTTCGTGCATATTTGTATTCTAGATGGTCCTGCGACAGAAGAATACGAAGTGACAGTGGCAGATTTCAAATTAGCATACGCTTTAGCACTCTCACTTTCTCGTTCAAAACGTTGTATCTTGGACATTTTCGTTGTAATCGATCCTCAGTTTTCGCATGATTTTTACTCGTGATTGATGCCAAAAGGTCGCAGCGGCAGTTTGTAAGAAGCTGTAGTTACTTGAGAGAAATTAGCATAAACGTGTTTGTCTGTGCGAAAGCGTCGGTGGGTGGGACAGCGAGGGAGAGAGGGGAGAGCGAGGGGAGAGAAAGGAAGATGAGGATGGGAAAACTTCCGGAATGGTCTTTCGTGCATATTTGTATTCTAGATGGTCCTGCGACAGAAGAATACGAAGTGACAGTGGCAGATTTCAAATGAGCATACGCTTTAGCACTCTCACTTTCTCGTTCAAAACGTTGTATCTTGGACATTTTCGTTGTAATCGATCCTCAGTTTTCGCATGATTTTTACTCGTGATTGATGCCAAAAGGTCGCAGCGGCAGTTTGTAAGAAGCTGTAGTTACTTGAGAGAAATTAGCATAAACGTGTTTGTCTGTGCAAAGGCGTCGGTGGATGGGTAGAGGGAGGAAGAGAGGGGAGAGAGAGGGAGAAGAGGATCGGAAAACTTCCGGAATGGTCTTATGTGCATATTTATATCCGCTGGTCCTGCGACAGAAGTCGAAGTGACAATGGCAGATTTCAAATGAGCATACGCTTTAGCACTCTCACTTTCTCGTTCAAAACGTTGTATCTTGGACATTTTCGTTGTAATCGATCCTCAGTTTTCGCATGATTTTTACTCGTGATTGATGCCAAAAGGTCGCAGCGACAGTTTGTAAGAAGCTGTAGTTACTTGAGAGAAATTAGCATAAACGTGTTTGTCTGTGCAAAGGCGTCGGTGGATGGGTAGAGGGAGGAAGAGAGGGGAGAGAGAGGGAGAAGAGGATCGGAAAACTTCCGGAATCGTCTTATGTGCATATTTATATCCGCTGGTCCTGCGACAGAAGTCGAAGTGACAATGGCAGATTTCAAATGAGCATACGCTTTAGCACTCTCACTTTCGCGTTTAAAACGTTGTATCTTGGACATTTTCGTTGTAATCGATCCTCAGTTTTCGCATGATTTTTACTCGTGATTGATGCCAAAAGGTCGCAGCGGCAGTTTGTCAGAAGCTGTAGTTACTTGAGAGAAATTATCATAAACGTGTTTGTCTGTGCAAAAGCGTCGGTAGGTGGGACAGCGAGGGAGAGAGGGGATAGAGAGGGGAGAGAGAGGGAGAAGAGGATGGGAAAACTTACGGAATGGTCATTCGTGCAAATTTATATTCTAGCTGGTCCTGCGACAGAAAAATACGAAGTGACAGTGGCAGATTTCAAATGAGCATACGCTTTAGCACTCTCACTTTCGCGTTTAAAACGTTGTATCTTGGACATTTTCGTTGTAATCGATCCTCAGTTTTCGCATGATTTTTACTCGTGATTGATGCCAAAAGGTCGCAGCGGCAGTTTGTAAGAAGCTGTATTTACTTGAGAGAAATTAGCATAAACGTGTTTGTCTGTGCAAAGGCGTCGGTGGATGGGTAGAGGGAGGAAGAGAGGGGAGAGAGAGGGAGAAGAGGATCGGAAAACTTCCGGAATGGTCTCATGTGCATATTTATATCCGCTGGTCCTGCGACAGAAGTCGAAGTGACAATGGCAGATTTCAAATGAGCATACGCTTTAGCACTCTCACTTTGGCGTTTAAAACGTTGTATCTTGGACATTTTCGTTGTAATTGATCCTCAGTTTTCGCATGATTTTTACTCGTGATTGATGCCAAAAGGTCGCTGCCGCAGTTTGTCAGAAGCTGTAGTTACTTGAGAGAAGTTATCATAACCGTGTTTGTCTGTGCAAAAGCGTCGGTGGGTGAGACAGCGAGGGAGAGAGGGGAGAGCGAGGGGAGAGAGAGGAAGAAGAGGATGGGAAAACTTCCGGAATGGTCTTTCGTGCATATTTGTATTCTAGATGGTCCTGCGGCAGAAGAATACGAAGTGACAGTGGCAGATTTCAAATGAGCATACGCTTTAGCACTCTCACTTTCTCGTTCAAAACGTTATATCTTGGACATTTTCGTTGTAATCGATCCTCAGTTTTTGCATGATTTTCACTCGTGATTGATGCCAAAAGGTCGCAGCGGCAGTTTGTAAGAAGCTGTAGTTACTTGAGAGAAATTAGCATAAACGTGTTTGTCTGTGCAAAAGCGTCGGTGGGTGGGACAGCGATGGAGAAAGGGGAGAGCGAGGGGAGAGAGAGGAAGAAGAGGATGGGAAAACTTCCGGAATGGTCTTTCGTGCATATTTGTATTCTAGATGGTCCTGCGACAGAAGAAGACGAAGTGACAGTGGCAGATTTCAAATGAGCATACGCTTTATCACTCTCACTTTCTCGTTCAAAACTTTGTATCTTGGACATTTCGTTGTAATCGATCCTCAGTTTTCGCATGATTTTTACTCGTGATTGATGCCAAAAGGTCGCAGTGGCAGTTTGTAAGAAGCTGTAGTTACTTGAGAGAAATAAGCATAAACGTGTTTGTCTGTGCAAAGGCGTCGGTGGATGGGTAGAGGGAGGAAGAGAGGGGAGAGAGAGGGAGAAGAGGATCGGAAAACTTCCGGAATGGTCTTATGTACATATTTATATCCGCTGGTCCTGCGACAGAAAAATACGAAGTGACAGTGGCAGATTTCAAATGAGCATACGCTTTAGCACTCTCACTTTCGCGTTTGAAACGTTGCATCTTGAACATTTTCGTTGTGATCGATCCTCAGTTTTCGCAGGATTTTTACTTGTGATTGATGCCAAAAGGTCGCAGCAGCAGTTTGTCAGAAGCTGTAGTTACTTGAGAGAAATTATCATGAACGTGTTTGTCTGTGCAAAAGCGTCGGTGGGTGGGACAGCGATGGAGAAAGGGGAGAGCGAGGGGAGAGAGAGGAAGAAGAGGATGGGAAAACTTCCGGAATGGTCTTTCGTGCATATTTGTATTCTAGATGGTCCTGCGACAGAAGAAGACGAAGTGACAGTGGCAGATTTCAAATGAGCATACGCTTTATCACTCTCACTTTCTCGTTCAAAACTTTGTATCTTGGACATTTTCGTTGTAATCGATCCTCAGTTTTCGCATGATTTTTACTCGTGATTGATGCCAAAAGGTCGCAGTGGCAGTTTGTAAGAAGCTGTAGTTACTTGAGAGAAATAAGCATAAACGTGTTTGTCTGTGCAAAGGCGTCGGTGGATGGGTAGAGGGAGGAAGAGAGGGGAGAGAGAGGGAGAAGAGGATCGGAAAACTTCCGGAATGGTCTTATGTACATATTTATATCCGCTGGTCCTGCGACAGAAAAATACGAAGTGACAGTGGCAGATTTCAAATGAGCATACGCTTTAGCACTCTCACTTTCGCGTTTGAAACGTTGCATCTTGAACATTTTCGTTGTGATCGATCCTCAGTTTTCGCAGGATTTTTACTTGTGATTGATGCCAAAAGGTCGCAGCAGCAGTTTGTCAGAAGCTGTAGTTACTTGAGAGAAATTATCATGAACGTGTTTGTCTGTGCAAAAGCGTCGGTGGGTGGGACAGCTAGGGAGAGAGGGGAGAGAGAGGGGAGAGAGAGGGAGAAGAGGATGGGAAAACTTCCCGAATGGTCTTTCGTGCATATTTGTATTCTAGATGGTCCTGCGACAGAAGAATACGAAGTGACAGTGGCAGATTTCAAATGAGCATACGCTTTAGCACTCTCACTTTCTCGTTCAAAACGTTGTATCTTGGACATTTTCGTTGTAATCGATCCTCAGTTTTCGCATGATTTTCACTCGTGATTGATGCCAAAAGGTCGCAGCGGCAGTTTGTAAGAAGCTGTAGTTACTTGAGAGAAATTAGCATAAACGTGTTTGTCTGTGCAAAGGCGTCGGTGGATGGGTAGAGGGAGGAAGAGAGGGGAGAGAGAGGGAGAAGAGGATCGGAAAACTTCCGGAATGGTCTTATGTGCATATTTATATCCGCTGGTCCTGCGACAGAAGTCGAAGTGACAATGGCAGATTTCAAATGAGCATACGCTTTAGCACTCTCACTTTCTCGTTCAAAACGTTGTATCTTGGACATTTTCGTTGTAATCGATCCTCAGTTTTCGCATGATTTTTACTCGTGATTGATGCCAAAAGGTCGCAGCGGCAGTTTGTAAGAAGCTGTAGTTACTTGAGAGAAATTAGCATAAACGTGTTTGTCTGTGCAAAGGCGTCGGTGGATGGGTAGAGGGAGGAAGAGAGGGGAGAGAGAGGGAGAAGAGGATCGGAAAACTTCCGGAATGGTCTTATGTGCATATTTATATCCGCTGGTCCTGCGACAGAAGTCGAAGTGACAATGGCAGATTTCAAATGAGCATACGCTTTAGCACTCTCACTTTCGCGTTTAAAACGTTGTATCTTGGACATTTTCGTTGTAATCGATCCTCAGTTTTCGCATGATTTTTACTCGTGATTGATGCCAAAAGGTCGCAGCGGCAGTTTGTAAGAAGCTGTAGTTACTTGAGAGAAATTAGCATGAACGTGTTTGTCTGTGCAAAGGCGTCGGTGGATGGGTAGAGGGAGGAAGAGAGGGGAGAGAGAGGGAGAAGAGGATCGGAAAACTTCCGGAATGGTCTTATGTGCATATTTATATCCGCGGGTCCTGCCACAGAAGCCGAAGTGACAATGGCAGATTTCAAATGAGCATACTCTCACTTTGGCGTTTAAAACGTTGTATCTTGGACATTTTCGTTGTAATCGATCCTCAGTTTTCGCATGACTTTTACTCGTGATTGATGCCAAAAGGTCGCAGCGGCAGTTTGTCAGAAGCTGTAGTTACTTGAGAGAAATTATCATAAACGTGTTTGTCTGTGCAAAGGCGTCGGAGGGTGGGACAGCGAGGGAGAGAGTGGAGAGAGAGGGGAGAGAGAGGGAGAAGAGGAAGGGAAAACTTCCGGAATGGTCATTCGTGCAAATTTATATTCTAGCTGGTCCTGCGACAGAAGTCGAAGTGACAATGGCAGATTTCAAATGAGCATACGCTTTAGCACTCTCACTTTCTCGTTCAAAACGTTGTATCTTGGACATTTTCGTTGTAATCGATCCTCAGTTTTCGCATGATTTTTACTCGTGATTGATGCCAAAAGGTCGCAGCGGCAGTTTGTAAGAAGCTGTAGTTACTTGAGAGAAATTAGCATAAACGTGTTTGTCTGTGCAAAGGCGTCGGTGGATGGGTAGAGGGAGGAAGAGAGGGGAGAGAGAGGGAGAAGAGGATCGGAAAACTTCCGGAATGGTCTTATGTGCATATTTATATCCGCTGGTCCTGCGACAGAAGTCGAAGTGACAATGGCAGATTTCAAATGAGCATACGCTTTAGCACTCTCACTTTCGCGTTTAAAACGTTGTATCTTGGACATTTTCGTTGTAATCGATCCTCAGTTTTCGCATGATTTTTACTCGTGATTGATGCCAAAAGGTCGCAGCGGCAGTTTGTAAGAAGCTGTAGTTACTTGAGAGAAATTAGCATAAACGTGTTTGTCTGTGCAAAGGCGTCGGTGGATGGGTAGAGGGAGGAAGAGAGGGGAGAGAGAGGGAGAAGAGGATCGGAAAACTTCCGGAATGGTCTTATGTGCATATTTATATCCGCTGGTCCTGCGACAGAAGTCGAAATGACAATGGCAGATTTCAAATGAGCATACTCTCACTTTGGCGTTTAAAACGTTGTATCTTGGACATTTTCGTTGTAATCGATCCTCAGTTTCCGCATGACTTTTACTCGTGATTGATGCCGAAAGGTCGCAGCGGCAGTTTGTAGGAAGCTGTAGTTACTTGAGAGAAATTATCATAAACGTGTTTGTCTGTGCAAAGGCGTCGGAGGGTGGGACAGCGAGGGAGAGAGTGGAGAGAGAGGGGAGAGAGAGGGAGAAGAGGAAGGGAAAACTTCCGGAATGGTCATTCGTGCAAATTTATATTCTAGCTGGTCCTGCGACAGAAAAATACGAAGTGACAGTGGCATATTTCAAATGAGCATACGCTTTAGCACTCTCACTTTCGCGTTTAAAACGTTGTATCTTGGACATTTTCGTTGTAATCGATCCTCAGTTTTCGCATGATTTTTACACGTGATTGATGCCAAAAGGTCGCAGCGGCAATTTGTCAGAAGCTGTAGTTACTTGAGAGAAATTATCATAAACGTGTTTGTCTGTGCAAAAGCGTCGATAGGTGGGACAGCGAGGGAGAGAGGGGATAGAGATGGGATAGAGAGGGAGAAGAGGATGGGAAAACTTCCGGAATGGTCATTCGTGCAAATTTATATTCTAGCTGGTAATGCGACAGAGGGAGAAGAGGATACTTGAGACAAATTAGCATAAACGTGTTTGTCTGTGCAAAGGCGTCGGTGGATGGGTAGAAGGAGGAAGAGAGGGGAGAGAGAGGGAGAAGAGGATCGGAAAACTTCCGGAATGGTCTTATGTGCATATTAATATCCGCTGGTCCTGCGACAGAAGTCGAAGTGACAATGGCAGATTTCAAATGAGCAAACGCTTTAGCACTCTCACTTTGGCGTTTAAAACGTTGTATCTTGGACATTTCCGTTGTAATCGATCCTCAGTTTTCGCATGATTTTTACTCGTGATTGATGCCAAAAGGTCGCAGCGGCAGTTTGTCAGAAGCTGTAGTTACTTGAGAGAAATTATCATAAACGTGTTTGTCTGTGCAAAAGCGTCGGTAGGTGGGACAGCGAGGGAGAGAGGGGATAGAGAGGGGAGAGAGAGGGAGAAGAGGATGGGAAAACTTACGGAATGGTCATTCGTGCAAATTTATATTCTAGCTGGTCCTGCGACAGAAAAATACGAAGTGACAGTGGCATATTTCAAATGAGCATACGCTTTAGCACTCTCACTTTCGCGTTTAAAACGTTGTATCTTGGACATTTTCGTTGTAATCGATCCTCAGTTTTCGCATGATTTTTACTCGTGATTGATGCCAAAAGGTCGCAGCGGCAGTTTGTCAGAAGCTGTAGTTACTTGAGAGAAGTTATCATAAAAGTGTTTGTCTGTGCAAAAGCGTCGGTGGGTGGGACAGCGAGGGAGAGAGGGGAGAGCGAGGGGGAAGAGAGGAAGAAGAGGATGGGAAAACTTCCGGAATGGTCTTTCGTGCATATTTGTATTCTAGATGGTCCTGCGACAGAAGAATACGAAGTGACAGTGGCAGATTTCAAATGAGCATACGCTTTAGCACTCTCACTTTCTCGTTCAAAACTTTGTATCTTGGACATTTTCGTTGTAATCGATCCTCAGTTTTCGCATGATTTTTACTCGTGATTGATGCCAAAAGGTCGCAGCGGCAGTTTGTAAGAAGCTGTAGTTACTTGAGAGAAATTAGCATAAACGTGTTTGTCTGTGCAAAGGCGTCGGTGGATGGGTAGAGGGAGGAAGAGAGGGGAGAGAGAGGGAGAAGAGGATCGGAAAACTTCCGGAATGGTCTTATGTGCATATTTATATCCGCTGGTCCTGCGACAGAAGTCGAAGTGACAATGGCAGATTTCAAATGAGCATACGCTTTAGCACTCTCACTTTCGCGTTTAAAACGTTGTATCTTGGACATTTTCGTTGTAATCGATCCTCAGTTTTCGCATGATTTTTACTCGTGATTGATGCCAAAAGGTCGCAGCGGCAGTTTGTAAGAAGCTGTAGTTACTTGAGAGAAATTAGCAAAAACGTGTTTGTCTGTGCAAAGGCGTCGGTGGATGGGTAGAGGGAGGAAGAGAGGGGAGAGAGAGGGAGAAGAGGATCGGAAAACTTCCGGAATGGTCTTATGTGCATATTTATATCCGCTGGTCCTGCGACAGAAGTCGAAGTGACAATGGCAGATTTCAAATGAGCATACTCTCACTTTGGCGTTTAAAACGTTGTATCTTGGACATTTTCGTTGTAATCGATCCTCAGTTTTCGCATGACTTTTACTCGTGATTGATGCCGAAAGGTCGCAGCGGCAGTTTGTAAGAAGCTGTAGTTACTTGAGAGAAATTATCATAAACGTGTTTGTCTGTGCAAAGGCGTCGGAGGGTGGGACAGCGAGGGAGAGAGTGGAGAGAGAGGGGAGAGAGAGGGAGAAGAGGAAGGGAAAACTTCCGGAATGGTCATTCGTGCAAATTTATATTCTAGCTGGTCCTGCGACAGAAAAATACGAAGTGACAGTGGCATATTTCAAATGAGCATACGCTTTAGCACTCTCACTTTCGCGTTTAAAACGTTGTATCTTGGACATTTTCGTTGTAATCGATCCTCAGTTTTCGCATGATTTTTACTTGTGATTGATGCCAAAAGGTCGCAGCGGCAGTTTGTCAGAAGCTGTGGTTACTTGAGAGAAATTAGCATAAACGTGTTTGTCTGTGCAAAGGCGTCGGTGGGTGGGACAGCGAGGGAGAGAGGGAAGAGCGAGGGGAGAGAGAGGAAGAAGAGGATGGGAAAACTTCCGGAATAGTCTTTCGTGCATATTTGTATTCTAGATGGTCCTGCGACAGAAGAATACGAAGTGACAGTGGCAGATTTCAAATTAGCATACGCTTTAGCACTCTCACTTTCTCGTTCAAAACGTTGTATCTTGGACATTTTCGTTGTAATCGATCCTCAGTTTTCGCATGATTTTTACTCGTGATTGATGCCAAAAAGGTCGCAGCGGCAGTTTGTAAGAAGCTGTAGTTACTTGAGAGAAATTAGCATAAACGTGTTTGTCTGTGCGAAGGCGTCGGTGGGTGGGACAGCGAGGGAGAGAGGGGAGAGCGAGGGGAGAGAAAGGAAGATGAGGATGGGAAAACTTCCGGAATGGTCTTTCGTGCATATTTGTATTCTAGATGGTCCTGCGACAGAAGAATACGAAGTGACAGTGGCAGATTTCAAATGAGCATACGCTTTAGCACTCTCACTTTCTCGTTCAAAACGTTGTATCTTGGACATTTTCGTTGTAATCGATCCTCAGTTTTTGCATGATTTTTACTCGTGATTGATGCCAAAAGGTCGCAGCGGCAGTTTGTAAGAAGCTGTAGTTACTTGAGAGAAATTAGCATAAACGTGTTTGTCTGTGCAAAGGCGTCGGTGGATGGGTAGAGGGAGGAAGAGAGGGGAGAGAGAGGGAGAAGAGGATCGGAAAACTTCCGGAATGGTCTTATGTGCATATTTATATCCGCTGGTCCTGCGACAGAAGTCGAAGTGACAATGGCAGATTTCAAATGAGCATACGCTTTAGCACTCTCACTTTCGCGTTTAAAACGTTGTATCTTGGACATTTTCGTTGTAATCGATCCACAGTTTTCGCATGATTTTTACTCGTGATTGATGCCAAAAGGTCGCAGCGGCAGTTTGTAAGAAGCTGTAGTTACTTGAGAGAAATTAGCATAAACGTGTTTGTCTGTGCGAAGGCGTCGGTGGGTGGGACAGCGAGGGAGAGAGGGGAGAGCGAGGGGAGAGAAAGGAAGATGAGGATGGGAAAACTTACGGAATGGTCATTCGTGCAAATTTATATTCTAGCTGGTCCTGCGACAGAAAAATACGAAGTGACAGTGGCAGATTTCAAATGAGCATACGCTTTAGCACTCTCACTTTCGCGTTTAAAACGTTGTATCTTGGACATTTTCGTTGTAATCGATCCTCAGTTTTCGCATGATTTTTACTCGTGATTGATGCCAAAAGGTCGCAGCGGCAGTTTGTAAGAAGCTGTAGTTACTTGAGAGAAACTAGCATAAACGTGTTTGTCTGTGCAAAGGCGTCGGTGGATGGGTAGAGGGAGGAAGAGAGGGGAGAGAGAGGGAGAAGAGGATCGGAAAACTTCCGGAATGGTTTCATGTGCATATTTATATCCGCTGGTCCTGCGACAGAAGTCGAAGTGACAATGGCAGATTTCAAATGAGCATACGCTTTAGCGCTCTCACTTTCTCGTTCAAAACTTTGTATCTTGGACATTTTCGTTGTAATCGATCCTCAGTTTTCGCATGATTTTTACTCGTGATTGATGCCAAAAGGTCGCAGCGGCAGTTTGTAAGAAGCTGTAGTTACTTGAGAGAAATTAGCATAAACGTGTTTGTCTGTGCAAAGGCGTCGGTGGATGGGTAGAGGGAGGAAGAGAGGGGAGAGAGAGGGAGAAGAGGATCGGAAAACTTCCGGAATCGTCTTATGTGCATATTTATATCCGCTGGTCCTGCGACAGAAGTCGAAGTGACAATGGCAGATTTCAAATGAGCATACGCTTTAGCACTCTCACTTTCGCGTTTAAAACGTTGTATCTTGGACATTTTCGTTGTAATCGATCCTCAGTTTTCGCATGATTTTTACTCGTGATTAATGCCAAAAGGTCGCAGCGGCAGTTTGTCAGAAGCTGTAGTTACTTGAGAGAAATTATCATAAACGTGTTTGTCTGTGCAAAAGCGTCGGTAGGTGGGACAGCGAGGGAGAGAGGGGAGAGAGAGGGGAGAGAGAGGGAGAAGAGGATGGGAAAACTTCCGAAATGGTCATTCGTGCAAATTTATATTCTAGCTGGTCATGCGACAGAAAAATACGAAGTGACAGTGGCAGATTTCAAATGAGCATACGCTTTAGCACTCTCACTTTCGCGTTTGAAACGTTGTATCTTGAACATTTTCGTTGTGATCGATCCTCAGTTTTCGCATGATTTTTACTTGTGATTGATGCCAAAAGGTCGCAGCGGCAGTTTGTCAGAAGCTGTGGTTACTTGAGAGAAATTAGCATAAACGTGTTTGTCTGTGCAAAGGCGTCGGTGAGTGGGACAGCGAGGGAGAGAGGGAAGAGCGAGGGGAGAGAGAGGAAGAAGAGGATGGGAAAACTTCCGGAATGGTCTTTCGTGCATATTTGTATTCTAGATGGTCCTGCGACAGAAGAATACGAAGTGACAGTGGCAGATTTCAAATTAGCATACGCTTTAGCACTCTCACTTTCTCGTTCAAAACGTTGTATCTTGGACATTTTCGTTGTAATCGATCCTCAGTTTTCGCATGATTTTTACTCGTGATTGATGCCAAAAGGTCGCAGCGGCAGTTTGTAAGAAGCTGTAGTTACTTGAGAGAAATTAGCATAAACGTGTTTGTCTGTGCGAAAGCGTCGGTGGGTGGGACAGCGAGGGAGAGAGGGGAGAGCGAGGGGAGAGAAAGGAAGATGAGGATGGGAAAACTTCCGGAATGGTCTTTCGTGCATATTTGTATTCTAGATGGTCCTGCGACAGAAGAATACGAAGTGACAGTGGCAGATTTCAAATGAGCATACGCTTTAGCACTCTCACTTTCTCGTTCAAAACGTTGTATCTTGGACATTTTCGTTGTAATCGATCCTCAGTTTTCGCATGATTTTTACTCGTGATTGATGCCAAAAGGTCGCAGCGGCAGTTTGTAAGAAGCTGTAGTTACTTGAGAGAAATTAGCATAAACGTGTTTGTCTGTGCAAAGGCGTCGGTGGATGGGTAGAGGGAGGAAGAGAGGGGAGAGAGAGGGAGAAGAGGATCGGAAAACTTCCGGAATGGTCTTATGTGCATATTTATATCCGCTGGTCCTGCGACAGAAGTCGAAGTGACAATGGCAGATTTCAAATGAGCATACGCTTTAGCACTCTCACTTTCTCGTTCAAAACGTTGTATCTTGGACATTTTCGTTGTAATCGATCCTCAGTTTTCGCATGATTTTTACTCGTGATTGATGCCAAAAGGTCGCAGCGACAGTTTGTAAGAAGCTGTAGTTACTTGAGAGAAATTAGCATAAACGTGTTTGTCTGTGCAAAGGCGTCGGTGGATGGGTAGAGGGAGGAAGAGAGGGGAGAGAGAGGGAGAAGAGGATCGGAAAACTTCCGGAATGGTCTTATGTGCATATTTATATCCGCTGGTCCTGCGACAGAAGTCGAAGTGACAATGGCAGATTTCAAATGAGCATACGCTTTAGCACTCTCACTTTCGCGTTTAAAACGTTGTATCTTGGACATTTTCGTTGTAATCGATCCTCAGTTTTCGCATGATTTTTACTCGTGATTGATGCCAAAAGGTCGCAGCGGCAGTTTGTCAGAAGCTGTAGTTACTTGAGAGAAATTATCATAAACGTGTTTGTCTGTGCAAAAGCGTCGGTAGGTGGGACAGCGAGGGAGAGAGGGGATAGAGAGGGGAGAGAGAGGGAGAAGAGGATGGGAAAACTTACGGAATGGTCATTCGTGCAAATTTATATTCTAGCTGGTCTTGCGACAGAAAAATACGAAGTGACAGTGGCAGATTTCAAATGAGCATACGCTTTAGCACTCTCACTTTCGCGTTTAAAACGTTGTATCTTGGACATTTTCGTTGTAATCGATCCTCAGTTTTCGCATGATTTTTACTCGTGATTGATGCCAAAAGGTCGCAGCGGCAGTTTGTAAGAAGCTGTAGTTACTTGAGAGAAATTAGCATAAACGTGTTTGTCTGTGCAAAGGCGTCGGTGGATGGGTAGAGGGAGGAAGAGAGGGGAGAGAGAGGGAGAAGAGGATCGGAAAACTTCCGGAATGGTCTTATGTGCATATTTATATCCGCTGGTCCTGCGACAGAAGTCGAAGTGACAATGGCAGATTTCAAATGAGCATACGCTTTAGCACTCTCACTTTGGCGTTTAAAACGTTGTATCTTGGACATTTTCGTTGTAATTGATCCTCAGTTTTCGCATGATTTTTACTCGTGATTGATGCCAAAAGGTCGCTGCCGCAGTTTGTCAGAAGCTGTAGTTACTTGAGAGAAGTTATCATAACCGTGTTTGTCTGTGCAAAAGCGTCGGTGGGTGGGACAGCGAGGGAGAGAGGGGAGAGCGAGGATAGAGAGAGGAAGAAGAGGATGGGAAAACTTCCGGAATGGTCTTTCGTGCATATTTGTATTCTAGATGGTCCTGCGACAGAAGAAGACGAAGTGACAGTGGCAGATTTCAAATGAGCATACGCTTTAGCACTCTCACTTTCTCGTTCAAAACTTTGTATCTTGGACATTTTCGTTGTAATCGATCCTCAGTTTTCGCATGATTTTTACTCGTGATTGATGCCAAAAGGTCGCAGTGGCAGTTTGTAAGAAGCTGTAGTTACTTGAGAGAAATAAGCATAAACGTGTTTGTCTGTGCAAAGGCGTCGGTGGATGGGTAGAGGGAGGAAGAGAGGGGAGAGAGAGGGAGAAGAGGATCGGAAAACTTCCGGAATGGCCTTATGTACATATTTATATCTGCTGGTCCTGCGACAGAAAAATACGAAGTGACAGTGGCAGATTTCAAATGAGCATACGCTTTAGCACTCTCACTTTCGCGTTTGAAACGTTGTATCTTGAACATTTTCGTTGTGATCGATCCTCAGTTTTCGCAGGATTTTTACTTGTGATTGATGCCAAAAGGTCGCAGCAGCAGTTTGTCAGAAGCTGTAGTTACTTGAGAGAAATTAGCATATAAACGTGTTTGTCTGTGCAAAAGCGTCGGTGGGTGGGACAGCTAGGGAGAGAGGGGAGAGAGAGGGGAGAGAGGGGGAGAAGAGGATGGGAAAACTTCCGGAATGGTCATTCGTGCAAATTTATATTCTAGCTGGTCCTGCGACAGAAGAATACGAAGTGACAGTGGCAGATTTCAAATGAGCATACGCTTTAGCACTCTCACTTTCTCGTTCAAAACGTTGTATCTTGGACATTTTCGTTGTAATCGATCCTCAGTTTTCGCATGATTTTCACTCGTGATTGATGCCAAAAGGTCGCAGCGGCAGTTTGTAAGAAGCTGTAGTTACTTGAGAGAAATTAGCATAAACGTGTTTGTCTGTGCAAAAGCGTCGGTGGGTGGGACAGCGAGGGAGAGAGGGGAGAGCCAGGGGAGAGAGAGGAAGAAGAGGATGGGAAAACTTCCGGAATGGTCTTTCGTGCATATTTGTATTCTAGATGGTCCTGCGACAGAAGAATACGAAGGGACAGTGGCAGATTTCAAATGAGCATACGCTTTAGCACTCTCACTTTCTCGTTCAAAACTTTGTATCTTGGACATTTTCGTTGTAATCGATCCTCAGTTTTCGCATGATTTTCACTCGTGATTGATGCCAAAAGGTCGCAGCGGCAGTTTGTAAGAAGCTGTAGTTACTTGAGAGAAATTAGCATAAACGTGTTTGTCTGTGCAAAAGCGTCGGTGGGTGGGACAGCGAGGGAGAGAGGGGAGAGCCAGGGGAGAGAGAGGAAGAAGAGGATGGGAAAACTTCCGGAATGGTCTTTCGTGCATATTTGTATTCTAGATGGTCCTGCGACAGAAGAAGACGAAGTGACAGTGGCAGAATTCAAATGAGCATACGCTTTAGCACTCTCACTTTCTCGTTCAAAACTTTGTATCTTGGACATTTTCGTTGTAATCGATCCTCAGTTTTCGCATGATTTTTACTCGTGATTGATGCCAAAAGGTCGCAGTGGCAGTTTGTAAGAAGCTGTGGTTACTTGAGAGAAATTAGCATATAAACGTGTTTGTCTGTGCAAAAGCGTCGGTGGGTGGGACAGCTAGGGAGAGAGGGGAGAGAGAGGGAGAAGAGGATCGGAAAACTTCCGGAATGGCCTTATGTACATATTTATATCCGCTGGTCCTGCGACAGAAAAATACGAAGTGACAGTGGCAGATTTCAAATGAGCATACGCTTTAGCACTCTCACTTTCGCGTTTGAAACGTTGTATCTTGAACATTTTCGTTGTGATCGATCCTCAGTTTTCGCAGGATTTTTACTTGTGATTGATGCCAAAAGGTCGCAGCAGCAGTTTGTCAGAAGCTGTAGTTACTTGAGAGAAATTAGCATATAAACGTGTTTGTCTGTGCAAAAGCGTCGGTGGGTGGGACAGCTAGGGAGAGAGGGGAGAGAGAGGGGAGAGAGGGGGAGAAGAGGATGGGAAAACTTCCGGAATGGTCATTCGTGCAAATTTATATTCTAGCTGGTCCTGCGACAGAAAAATACGAAGTGACAGTGGCATATTTCAAATGAGCATACGCTTTAGCACTCTCACTTTCGCGTTTGAAACGTTGTATCTTGAACATTTTCGTTGTGATCGATCCTCAGTTTTCGCAGGATTTTTACTTGTGATTGATGCCAAAAGGTCGCAGCGGCAGTTTGTCAGAAGCTGTAGTTACTTGAGAGAAATTATCATGAACGTGTTTGTCTGTGCAAAAGCGTCGGTGGGTGGGACAGCTAGGGAGAGAGGGGAGAGAGAGGGAAGAGAGAGGGAGAAGAGGATGGGAAAACTTCCCGAATGGTCTTTCGTGCATATTTGTGTTCTAGATGGTCCTGCGACAGAAGAATACGAAGTGACAGTGGCAGATTTCAAATGAGCATACGCTTTAGCACTCTCACTTTCTCGTTCAAAACGTTGTATCTTGGACATTTTCGTTGTAATCGATCCTCAGTTTTCGCATGATTTTCACTCGTGATTGATGCCAAAAGGTCGCAGCGGCAGTTTGTAAGAAGCTGTAGTTACTTGAGAGAAATTAGCATAAACGTGTTTGTCTGTGCAAAAGCGTCGGTGGGTGGGACAGCGAGGGAGAGAGGGGAGAGCCAGGGGAGAGAGAGGAAGAAGAGGATGGGAAAACTTCCGGAATGGTCTTTCGTGCATATTTGTATTCTAGATGGTCCTGCGACAGAAGAATACGAAGGGACAGTGGCAGATTTCAAATGAGCATACGCTTTAGCACTCTCACTTTCTCGTTCAAAACTTTGTATCTTGGACATTTTCGTTGTAATCGATCCTCAGTTTTCGCATGATTTTTACTCGTGATTGATGTCAAAAGGTCGCAGTGGCAGTTTGTAAGAAGCTGTAGTTACTTGAGAGAAATTAGCATAAACGTGTTTGTCTGTGCAAAGGCGTCGGTGGATGGGTAGAGGGAGGAAGAGAGGGGAGAGAGAGGGAGAAGAGGATCGGAAAACTTCCGGAATGGTCTTATGTGCATATTTATATCCGCTGGTCCTGCGACAGAAGTCGAAGTGACAATGGCAGATTTCAAATGAGCATACGCTTTAGCACTCTCACTTTCGCGTTTGAAACGTTGTAACTTGAACATTTTCGTTGTGATCGATCCTCAGTTTTCGCATGATTTTTACTTGTGATTGATGCCAAAAGGTCGCAGCGGCAGTTTGTCAGAAGCTGTGGTTACTTGAGAGAAATTAGCATAAACGTGTTTGTCTGTGCAAAGGCGTCGGTGGATGGGTAGAGGGAGGAAGAGAGGAGAGACAGAGGGAGAAGAGGATCGGAAAACTTCCGGAATGGTCTTATGTGCATATTTATATCCGCTGGTCCTGCGACAGAAGTCGAAGTGACAATGGCAGATTTCAAATGAGCATACGCTTTAGCACTCTCACTTTCGCGTTTAAAACGTTGTATCTTGGACATTTTCGTTGTAATCGATCCTCAGTTTTCGCATTATTTTTACTCGTGATTGATGCCAAAAGGTCGCAGCGGCAGTTTGTCAGAAGCTGTGGTTACTTGAGAGAAATTAGCATAAACGTGTTTGTCTGTGCAAAGGCGTCGGTGGGTGGGACAGCGAGGGAGAGAGTGGTGAGAGAGGGGAGAGAGAGGGAGAAGAGGATGGGAAAACTTCCGGAATGGTCATTCGTGCAAATTTATATTCTAGCTGGTCCTGCGACAGAAAAATACGAAGTGACAGTGGCATATTTCAAATGAGCATACGCTTTAGCACTCTCACTTTCGCGTTTAAAACGTTGTACCTTGAACATTTTCGTTGTAATCGATCCTCAGTTTTCGCATGATTTTTACTCGTGATTGATGCCAAAAGGTCGCAGCGGCAGTTTGTCAGAAGCTGTAGTTACTTAGAGAGAAATTAGCATAAACGTGTTTGTCTGTGCAAAGGCGTCGGTGGGTGGGACAGCGAGGGAGAGAGTGGTGAGAGAGGGGAGAGAGAGGGAGAAGAGGATGGGAAAACTTCCGGAATGGTCATTCGTGCAAATTTATATTCTAGCTGGTCCTGCGACAGAAAAATACGAAGTGACAGTGGCATATTTCAAATGAGCATACGCTTCAGCACTCTCACTTTCGCGTTTAAAACGATGTACCTTGAACATTTTCGTTGTAATCGATCCTCAGTTTTCGCATGATTTTTACTCGTGATTGATGCCAAAAGGTCGCAGCGGCAGTTTGTCAGAAGCTGTAGTTACTTGAGAGAAATTATCATAAACGTGTTTGTCTGTGCAAAAGCGTCGGTAAGTGGGACAGCGAGGGAGAGAGGGGAGAGAGAGGGGAGAGAGAGGGAGAAAAGGATGGGAAAACTTCCGGAATGGTCATTCGTGCAAACTTATATTCTAGCTGGTCATGCGACAGAAAAAAAAGAAGTGACAGTGGCAGATTTCAAATGAACATACGCTTTAGCACTCTCACTTTCGCGTTTGAAACGTTGTATCTTGAACATTTTCGTTGTGATCGATCCTCAGTTTTCGCATGATTTTTACTTGTGATTGATGCCAAAAGGTCGCAGCGGCAGTTTGTCAGAAGCTGTGGTTACTTGAGAGAAATTAGCATAAACGTGTTTGTCTGTGCAAAGGCGTCGGTGGGTGGGACAGCGAGGGAGAGAGTGGTGAGAGAGGGGAGAGAGAGGGAGAAGAGGATGGGAAACTTCCGAAATGGTCATTCGTGCAAATTTATATTCTAGCTGGTCCTGCGACAGAAAAACACGAAGTGACAGTGGCATTTTTCAAACGAGCATACGCTTTAGCACTCTCACTTTCGCGTTTGAAACGTTGTATCTTGAACATTTTCGTTGTGATCGATCCTCAGTTTTCGCATGATTTTTACTTGTGATTGATGCCAAAAGGTCGCAGCAGCAGTTTGTCAGAAGCTGTAGTTACTTGAGAGAAATTAGCATATAAACGTGTTTGTCTGTGCAAAAGCGTCGGTGGGTGGGACAGCTAGGGAGAGAGGGGAGAGAGAGGGGAGAGAGGGGGAGAAGAGGATGGGAAAACTTCCGGAATGGTCATTCGTGCAAATTTATATTCTAGCTGGTCCTGCGACAGAAAAATACGAAGTGACAGTGGCATATTTCAAATGAGCATACGCTTTAGCACTCTCACTTTCGCGTTTGAAACGTTGTATCTTGAACATTTTCGTTGTGATCGATCCTCAGTTTTCGCAGGATTTTTACTTGTGATTGATGCCAAAAAGGTCGCAGCGGCAGTTTGTCAGAAGCTGTAGTTACTTGAGAGAAATTATCATGAACGTGTTTGTCTGTGCAAAAGCGTCGGTGGGTGGGACAGCTAGGGAGAGAGGGGAGAGAGAGGGGAGAGAGAGGGAGAAGAGGATGGGAAAACTTCCCGAATGGTCTTTCGTGCATATTTGTATTCTAGATGGTCCTGCGACAGAAGAATACGAAGTGACAGTGGCAGATTTCAAATGAGCATACGCTTTAGCACTCTCACTTTCTCGTTCAAAACGTTGTATCTTGGACATTTTCGTTGTAATCGATCCTCAGTTTTCGCATGATTTTCACTCGTGATTGATGCCAAAAGGTCGCAGCGGCAGTTTGTAAGAAGCTGTAGTTACTTGAGAGAAATTAGCATAAACGTGTTTGTCTGTGCAAAAGCGTCGGTGGGTGGGACAGCGAGGGAGAGAGGGGAGAGCCAGGGGAGAGAGAGGAAGAAGAGGATGGGAAAACTTCCGGAATGGTCTTTCGTGCATATTTGTATTCTAGATGGTCCTGCGACAGAAGAATACGAAGGGACAGTGGCAGATTTCAAATGAGCATACGCTTTAGCACTCTCACTTTCTCGTTCAAAACTTTGTATCTTGGACATTTTCGTTGTAATCGATCCTCAGTTTTCGCATGATTTTTACTCGTGATTGATGCCAAAAGGTCGCAGTGGCAGTTTGTAAGAAGCTGTAGTTACTTGAGAGAAATTAGCATAAACGTGTTTGTCTGTGCAAAGGCGTCGGTGGATGGGTAGAGGGAGGAAGAGAGGGGAGAGAGAGGGAGAAGAGGATCGGAAAACTTCCGGAATGGTCTTATGTGCATATTTATATCCGCTGGTCCTGCGACAGAAGTCGAAGTGACAATGGCAGATTTCAAATGAGCATACGCTTTAGCACTCTCACTTTCGCGTTTGAAACGTTGTAACTTGAACATTTTCGTTGTGATCGATCCTCAGTTTTCGCATGATTTTTACTTGTGATTGATGCCAAAAGGTCGCAGCGGCAGTTTGTCAGAAGCTGTGGTTACTTGAGAGAAATTAGCATAAACGTGTTTGTCTGTGCAAAGGCGTCGGTGGATGGGTAGAGGGAGGAAGAGAGGAGAGACAGAGGGAGAAGAGGATCGGAAAACTTCCGGAATGGTCTTATGTGCATATTTATATCCGCTGGTCCTGCGACAGAAGTCGAAGTGACAATGGCAGATTTCAAATGAGCATACGCTTTAGCACTCTCACTTTCGCGTTTAAAACGTTGTATCTTGGACATTTTCGTTGTAATCGATCCTCAGTTTTCGCATGATTTTTACTCGTGATTGATGCCAAAAGGTCGCAGCGGCAGTTTGTCAGAAGCTGTGGTTACTTGAGAGAAATTAGCATAAACGTGTTTGTCTGTGCAAAGGCGTCGGTGGGTGGGACAGCGAGGGAGAGAGTGGTGAGAGAGGGGAGAGAGAGGGAGAAGAGGATGGGAAAACTTCCGGAATGGTCATTCGTGCAAATTTATATTCTAGCTGGTCCTGCGACAGAAAAATACGAAGTGACAGTGGCATATTTCAAATGAGCATACGCTTTAGCACTCTCACTTTCGCGTTTAAAACGTTGTACCTTGAACATTTTCGTTGTAATCGATCCTCAGTTTTCGCATGATTTTTACTCGTGATTGATGCCAAAAGGTCGCAGCGGCAGTTTGTCAGAAGCTGTAGTTACTTAGAGAGAAATTAGCATAAACGTGTTTGTCTGTGCAAAGGCGTCGGTCGGTGGGACAGCAAGGGGGAGAGTGGTGAGAGAGGGGAGAGAGAGGGAGAAGAGGATGGGAAAACTTCCGGAATGGTCATTCGTGCAAATTTATATTCTAGCTGGTCCTGCGACAGAAAAATACGAAGTGACAGTGGCATATTTCAAATGAGCATACGCTTCAGCACTCTCACTTTCGCGTTTAAAACGATGTACCTTGAACATTTTCGTTGTAATCGATCCTCAGTTTTCGCATGATTTTTACTCGTGATTGATGCCAAAAGGTCGCAGCGGCAGTTTGTCAGAAGCTGTAGTTACTTGAGAGAAATTATCATAAACGTGTTTGTCTGTGCAAAAGCGTCGGTAAGTGGGACAGCGAGGGAGAGAGGGGAGAGAGAGGGGAGAGAGAGGGAGAAGAGGATGGGAAAACTTCCGGAATGGTCATTCGTGCAAATTTATATTCTAGCTGGTCATGCGACAGAAAAAAAAGAAGTGACAGTGGCAGATTTCAAATGAGCATACGCTTTAGCACTCTCACTTTCGCGTTTGAAACGTTGTATCTTGAACATTTTCGTTGTGATCGATCCTCAGTTTTCGCATGATTTTTACTTGTGATTGATGCCAAAAGGTCGCAGCGGCAGTTTGTCAGAAGCTGTGGTTACTTGAGAGAAATTAGCATAAACGTGTTTGTCTGTGCAAAGGCGTCGGTGGGTGGGACAGCGAGGGAGAGAGTGGAGAGAGAGGGGAGAGAGAGGGAGAAGAGGATGGGAAAACTTCCGGAATGGTCATTCGTGCAAATTTAAATTCTAGCTGGTCCTGCGACAGAAGAATACGAAGTGACAGTGGCAGATTTCAAATGAGCATACGCTTTAGCACTCTCACTTTCTCGTTCAAAACGTTGTATCTTGGACATTTTCGTTGTAATCGACCCTCAGTTTTCGCATGATTTTTACTCGTGATTGAAGCCAAAAGGTCGCAGCGGCAGTTTGTAAGAAGCTGTAGTTACTTGAGAGAAATTAGCATAAACGTGTTTGTCTGTGCAAAGGCGTCGGTGGATGGGTAGAGGGAGGAAGAGAGGGGAGAGAGAGGGAGAAGAGGATCGGAAAACTTCCGGAATGGTCTTATGTGCATATTTATATCCGCTGGTCCTGCGACAGAAGTCGAAGTGACAATGGCAGATTTCAAATGAGCATACGCTTTAGCACTCTCACTTTGGCGTTTAAAACGTTGTATCTTGGACATTTTCGTTGTAATCGATCCTCAGTTTTCGCATGATTTTTACTCGTGATTGATGCCAAAAGGTCGCAGCGGCAGTTTGTCAGAAGCTGTAAATAATTGAAAGAAATTATCATAAACGTGTTTGTCTGTGCAAAAGCGTCGGTAGGTGGGACAGCGAGGGAGAGAGGGGAGAGAGAGGGGAAAGAGAGGGAGAAGAGGATGGGAAAACTTCCGGAATGGTCATTCGTGCAAATTTACATTCTAGCTGGTCATGCGACAGAAAAATACGAAGTGACAGTGGCAGATTTCAAATGAGCATACGCTTTAGCACTCTCACTTTCGCGTTTAAAACGTTGTATCTTAGACATTTTCGTTGTAATCGACCCTCAGTTTTCGCATGATTTTTACTCGTGATTGAAGCCAAAAGGTCGCAGCGGCAGTTTGTAAGAAGCTGTAGTTACTTGAGAGAAATTAGCATAAACGTGTTTGTCTGTGCAAAGGCGTCGGTGGATGGGTAGAGGGAGGAAGAGAGGGGAGAGAGAGGGAGAAGAGGATCGGAAAACTTCCGGAATGGTCTTATGTGCATATTTATATCCGCTGGTCCTGCGACAGAAGTCGAAGTGACAATGGCAGATTTCAAATGAGCATACGCTTTAGCACTCTCACTTTGGCGTTTAAAACGTTGTATCTTGGACATTTTCGTTGTAATCGATCCTCAGTTTTCGCATGATTTTTACTCGTGATTGATGCCAAAAGGTCGCAGCGGCAGTTTGTCAGAAGCTGTAAATAATTGAAAGAAATTATCATAAACGTGTTTGTCTGTGCAAAAGCGTCGGTAGGTGGGACAGCGAGGGAGAGAGGGGAGAGAGAGGGGAGAGAGAGGGAGAAGAGGATGGGAAAACTTCCGGAATGGTCATTCGTGCAAATTTACATTCTAGCTGGTCATGCGACAGAAAAATACGAAGTGACAGTGGCAGATTTCAAATGAGCATACGCTTTAGCACTCTCACTTTCGCGTTTAAAACGTTGTATCTTGGACATTTTCGTTGTAATCGACCCTCAGTTTTCGCATGATTTTTACTCGTGATTGAAGCCAAAAGGTCGCAGCGGCAGTTTGTAAGAAGCTGTAGTTACTTGAGAGAAATTAGCATAAACGTGTTTGTCTGTGCAAAGGCGTCGGTGGATGGGTAGAGGGAGGAAGAGAGGGGAGAGAGAGGGAGAAGAGGATCGGAAAACTTCCGGAATGGTCTTATGTGCATATTTATATCCGCTGGTCCTGCGACAGAAGTCGAAGTGACAATGGCAGATTTCAAATGAGCATACGCTTTAGCACTCTCACTTTGGCGTTTAAAACGTTGTATCTTGGACATTTTCGTTGTAATCGATCCTCAGTTTTCGCATGATTTTTACTCGTGATTGATGCCAAAAGGTCGCAGCGGCAGTTTGTCAGAAGCTGTAAATAATTGAAAGAAATTATCATAAACGTGTTTGTCTGTGCAAAAGCGTCGGTAGGTGGGACAGCGAGGGAGAGAGGGAATAGAGAGGGGAGAGAGAGGGAGAAGAGGATGGGAAAACTTCCGGAATGGTCATTCGTGCAAATTTATATTCTAGCTGGTCATGCGACAGAAAAATACGAAGTGACAGTGGCAGATTTCAAATGAGCATACGCTTTAGCACTCTGACTTTCGCGTTTGAAACGTTGTATCTTGGACATTTTCGTTGTAATCGATCCTCAGTTTTCGCATGATTTTTACTCGTGATTGATGCCAAAAGGTCGCAGCGGCAGTTTGTCAGAAGCTGTAGTTACTTGAGAGAAGTTATCATAAACGGGTTTGTCTGTGCAAAAGCGTCGGTGGGTGGGACAGCTAGGGAGAGAGGGGAGAGAAAGGGGAGAGAGAGGGAGAAGAGGATGGGAAAACTTCCGGAATGGTCATTCGTGCAAATTTTTATTCTAGCTGGTCCTGCGACAGAAAAATACGAAGTGACAGTGACAGATTTCAAATGAGCATACGCTTTAGCACTCTCACTTTCGCGTTTGAAACGTTGTATCTTGGACATTTTCGTTGTAATCGATCCTCAGTTTTCGCATGATTTTTACTCGTGATTGATGCCAAAAGGTCGCAGAGTCAGTTTGTCAGAAGCTGTAGTTACTTGAGAGAAATTATCATAAACGTGTTTGTCTGTGCAAAAGCGTCGGTGGGTGGGACAGCGAGGGAGAGAGGGGAGAGAGAGGAATAAGAGAATGGGAAAACTTCCGGAATGGTCTTTCGTGCATATTTGTATTCTAGATGGTCCTGCGACAGAAGAATACGAAGTGACAGTGGCAGATTTCAAATGAGCATACGCTTTAGCACTCTCACTTTCTCGTTCAAAACGTTGTATCTTGGACATTTTCGTTGTAATCGATCCTCAGTTTTCGCATGATTTTTACTCTTGATTGATGCCAAAAGGTCGCAGAGTCAGTTTGTCAGAAGCTGTAGTTACTTGAGAGAAATTATCATAAACGTGTTTGTCTGTGCAAAAGCGTCGGTGGGTGGGACAGCGAGGGAGAGAGGGGAGAGAGAGGAAGAAGAGGATGGGAAAACTTCCGGAATGGTCTTTCGTGCATATTTGTATTCTAGATGGTCCTGCGACAGAAGAATACGAAGTGACAGTGGCAGATTTCAAATGAGCATACGCTTTAGCACTCTCACTTTCTCGTTCAAAACGTTGTATCTTGGACATTTTCGTTGTAATCGATCCTCAGTTTTCGCATGATTTTTACTCGTGATTGATACCAAAAGGTCGCAGCGGCAGTTTGTAAGAAGCTGTAGTTACTTGAGAGAAATTAGCATAAACGTGTTTGTCTGTGCAAAGGCGTCGGTGGATGGGTAGAGGGAGGAAGAGAGGGGAGAGAGAGGGAGAAGAGGATCGGAAAACTTCCGGAATGGTCTTATGTGCATATTTATATCCGCTGGTCCTGCGACAGAAGTCGAAGTGACAATGGCAGATTTCAAATGAGCATACGCTTTAGCACTCTCACTTTCGCGTTTGAAACGTTGTATCTTGAACATTTTCGTTGTAATCGATCCTCAGTTTTCGCATGATTCTTACTCGTGATTGATGCCAAAAGGTCGCAGCGGCAGTTTGTCAGAAGCTGTAGTTACTTGAGAGAAATTATCATAAACGTGTTTGTCTGTGCAAAAGCGTCGGTAGGTGGGACAGCGAGGGAGAGAGGGGAGAGCGAGGGGAGAGAGAGGGAGAAGAGGATGGGAAAACTTCCGGAATGGTCATTCGTGCAAATTTAAATTCTAGCTGGTCCTGCGACAGAAGAATACGAAGTGACAGTGGCAGATTTCAAATGAGCATACGCTTTAGCACTCTCACTTTCTCGTTCAAAACGTTGTATCTTGGGCATTTTCGTTGTAATCGACCCTCAGTTTTCGCATGATTTTTACTCGTGATTGAAGCCAAAAGGTCGCAGCGGCAGTTTGTAAGAAGCTGTAGTTACTTGAGAGAAATTAGCATAAACGTGTTTGTCTGTGCAAAAGCGTCGGTGGGTGGGACAGCGAGGGAGAGAGGGGAGAGCCAGGGGAGAGAGAGGAAGAAGAGGATGGGAAAACTTCCGGAATGGTCTTTCGTGCATATTTGTATTCTAGATGGTCCTGCGACAGAAGAATACGAAGGGACAGTGGCAGATTTCAAATGAGCATACGCTTTAGCACTCTCACTTTCTCGTTCAAAACTTTGTATCTTGGACATTTTCGTTGTAATCGATCCTCAGTTTTCGCATGATTTTTACTCGTGATTGATGTCAAAAGGTCGCAGTGGCAGTTTGTAAGAAGCTGTAGTTACTTGAGAGAAATTAGCATAAACGTGTTTGTCTGTGCAAAGGCGTCGGTGGATGGGTAGAGGGAGGAAGAGAGGGGAGAGAGAGGGAGAAGAGGATCGGAAAACTTCCGGAATGGTCTTATGTGCATATTTATATCCGCTGGTCCTGCGACAGAAGTCGAAGTGACAATGGCAGATTTCAAATGAGCATACGCTTTAGCACTCTCACTTTCGCGTTTGAAACGTTGTAACTTGAACATTTTCGTTGTGATCGATCCTCAGTTTTCGCATGATTTTTACTTGTGATTGATGCCAAAAGGTCGCAGCGGCAGTTTGTCAGAAGCTGTGGTTACTTGAGAGAAATTAGCATAAACGTGTTTGTCTGTGCAAAGGCGTCGGTGGATGGGTAGAGGGAGGAAGAGAGGAGAGACAGAGGGAGAAGAGGATCGGAAAACTTCCGGAATGGTCTTATGTGCATATTTATATCCGCTGGTCCTGCGACAGAAGTCGAAGTGACAATGGCAGATTTCAAATGAGCATACGCTTTAGCACTCTCACTTTCGCGTTTAAAACGTTGTATCTTGGACATTTTCGTTGTAATCGATCCTCAGTTTTCGCATTATTTTTACTCGTGATTGATGCCAAAAGGTCGCAGCGGCAGTTTGTCAGAAGCTGTGGTTACTTGAGAGAAATTAGCATAAACGTGTTTGTCTGTGCAAAGGCGTCGGTGGGTGGGACAGCGAGGGAGAGAGTGGTGAGAGAGGGGAGAGAGAGGGAGAAGAGGATGGGAAAACTTCCGGAATGGTCATTCGTGCAAATTTATATTCTAGCTGGTCCTGCGACAGAAAAATACGAAGTGACAGTGGCATATTTCAAATGAGCATACGCTTTAGCACTCTCACTTTCGCGTTTAAAACGTTGTACCTTGAACATTTTCGTTGTAATCGATCCTCAGTTTTCGCATGATTTTTACTCGTGATTGATGCCAAAAGGTCGCAGCGGCAGTTTGTCAGAAGCTGTAGTTACTTAGAGAGAAATTAGCATAAACGTGTTTGTCTGTGCAAAGGCGTCGGTGGGTGGGACAGCGAGGGAGAGAGTGGTGAGAGAGGGGAGAGAGAGGGAGAAGAGGATGGGAAAACTTCCGGAATGGTCATTCGTGCAAATTTATATTCTAGCTGGTCCTGCGACAGAAAAATACGAAGTGACAGTGGCATATTTCAAATGAGCATACGCTTCAGCACTCTCACTTTCGCGTTTAAAACGATGTACCTTGAACATTTTCGTTGTAATCGATCCTCAGTTTTCGCATGATTTTTACTCGTGATTGATGCCAAAAGGTCGCAGCGGCAGTTTGTCAGAAGCTGTAGTTACTTGAGAGAAATTATCATAAACGTGTTTGTCTGTGCAAAAGCGTCGGTAAGTGGGACAGCGAGGGAGAGAGGGGAGAGAGAGGGGAGAGAGAGGGAGAAAAGGATGGGAAAACTTCCGGAATGGTCATTCGTGCAAACTTATATTCTAGCTGGTCATGCGACAGAAAAAAAAGAAGTGACAGTGGCAGATTTCAAATGAACATACGCTTTAGCACTCTCACTTTCGCGTTTGAAACGTTGTATCTTGAACATTTTCGTTGTGATCGATCCTCAGTTTTCGCATGATTTTTACTTGTGATTGATGCCAAAAGGTCGCAGCGGCAGTTTGTCAGAAGCTGTGGTTACTTGAGAGAAATTAGCATAAACGTGTTTGTCTGTGCAAAGGCGTCGGTGGGTGGGACAGCGAGGGAGAGAGTGGTGAGAGAGGGGAGAGAGAGGGAGAAGAGGATGGGAAACTTCCGAAATGGTCATTCGTGCAAATTTATATTCTAGCTGGTCCTGCGACAGAAAAACACGAAGTGACAGTGGCATTTTTCAAACGAGCATACGCTTTAGCACTCTCACTTTCGCGTTTGAAACGTTGTATCTTGAACATTTTCGTTGTGATCGATCCTCAGTTTTCGCATGATTTTTACTTGTGATTGATGCCAAAAGGTCGCAGCAGCAGTTTGTCAGAAGCTGTAGTTACTTGAGAGAAATTAGCATATAAACGTGTTTGTCTGTGCAAAAGCGTCGGTGGGTGGGACAGCTAGGGAGAGAGGGGAGAGAGAGGGGAGAGAGGGGGAGAAGAGGATGGGAAAACTTCCGGAATGGTCATTCGTGCAAATTTATATTCTAGCTGGTCCTGCGACAGAAAAATACGAAGTGACAGTGGCATATTTCAAATGAGCATACGCTTTAGCACTCTCACTTTCGCGTTTGAAACGTTGTATCTTGAACATTTTCGTTGTGATCGATCCTCAGTTTTCGCAGGATTTTTACTTGTGATTGATGCCAAAAAGGTCGCAGCGGCAGTTTGTCAGAAGCTGTAGTTACTTGAGAGAAATTATCATGAACGTGTTTGTCTGTGCAAAAGCGTCGGTGGGTGGGACAGCTAGGGAGAGAGGGGAGAGAGAGGGGAGAGAGAGGGAGAAGAGGATGGGAAAACTTCCCGAATGGTCTTTCGTGCATATTTGTATTCTAGATGGTCCTGCGACAGAAGAATACGAAGTGACAGTGGCAGATTTCAAATGAGCATACGCTTTAGCACTCTCACTTTCTCGTTCAAAACGTTGTATCTTGGACATTTTCGTTGTAATCGATCCTCAGTTTTCGCATGATTTTCACTCGTGATTGATGCCAAAAGGTCGCAGCGGCAGTTTGTAAGAAGCTGTAGTTACTTGAGAGAAATTAGCATAAACGTGTTTGTCTGTGCAAAAGCGTCGGTGGGTGGGACAGCGAGGGAGAGAGGGGAGAGCCAGGGGAGAGAGAGGAAGAAGAGGATGGGAAAACTTCCGGAATGGTCTTTCGTGCATATTTGTATTCTAGATGGTCCTGCGACAGAAGAATACGAAGGGACAGTGGCAGATTTCAAATGAGCATACGCTTTAGCACTCTCACTTTCTCGTTCAAAACTTTGTATCTTGGACATTTTCGTTGTAATCGATCCTCAGTTTTCGCATGATTTTTACTCGTGATTGATGCCAAAAGGTCGCAGTGGCAGTTTGTAAGAAGCTGTAGTTACTTGAGAGAAATTAGCATAAACGTGTTTGTCTGTGCAAAGGCGTCGGTGGATGGGTAGAGGGAGGAAGAGAGGGGAGAGAGAGGGAGAAGAGGATCGGAAAACTTCCGGAATGGTCTTATGTGCATATTTATATCCGCTGGTCCTGCGACAGAAGTCGAAGTGACAATGGCAGATTTCAAATGAGCATACGCTTTAGCACTCTCACTTTCGCGTTTGAAACGTTGTAACTTGAACATTTTCGTTGTGATCGATCCTCAGTTTTCGCATGATTTTTACTTGTGATTGATGCCAAAAGGTCGCAGCGGCAGTTTGTCAGAAGCTGTGGTTACTTGAGAGAAATTAGCATAAACGTGTTTGTCTGTGCAAAGGCGTCGGTGGATGGGTAGAGGGAGGAAGAGAGGAGAGACAGAGGGAGAAGAGGATCGGAAAACTTCCGGAATGGTCTTATGTGCATATTTATATCCGCTGGTCCTGCGACAGAAGTCGAAGTGACAATGGCAGATTTCAAATGAGCATACGCTTTAGCACTCTCACTTTCGCGTTTAAAACGTTGTATCTTGGACATTTTCGTTGTAATCGATCCTCAGTTTTCGCATGATTTTTACTCGTGATTGATGCCAAAAGGTCGCAGCGGCAGTTTGTCAGAAGCTGTGGTTACTTGAGAGAAATTAGCATAAACGTGTTTGTCTGTGCAAAGGCGTCGGTGGGTGGGACAGCGAGGGAGAGAGTGGTGAGAGAGGGGAGAGAGAGGGAGAAGAGGATGGGAAAACTTCCGGAATGGTCATTCGTGCAAATTTATATTCTAGCTGGTCCTGCGACAGAAAAATACGAAGTGACAGTGGCATATTTCAAATGAGCATACGCTTTAGCACTCTCACTTTCGCGTTTAAAACGTTGTACCTTGAACATTTTCGTTGTAATCGATCCTCAGTTTTCGCATGATTTTTACTCGTGATTGATGCCAAAAGGTCGCAGCGGCAGTTTGTCAGAAGCTGTAGTTACTTAGAGAGAAATTAGCATAAACGTGTTTGTCTGTGCAAAGGCGTCGGTCGGTGGGACAGCAAGGGGGAGAGTGGTGAGAGAGGGGAGAGAGAGGGAGAAGAGGATGGGAAAACTTCCGGAATGGTCATTCGTGCAAATTTATATTCTAGCTGGTCCTGCGACAGAAAAATACGAAGTGACAGTGGCATATTTCAAATGAGCATACGCTTCAGCACTCTCACTTTCGCGTTTAAAACGATGTACCTTGAACATTTTCGTTGTAATCGATCCTCAGTTTTCGCATGATTTTTACTCGTGATTGATGCCAAAAGGTCGCAGCGGCAGTTTGTCAGAAGCTGTAGTTACTTGAGAGAAATTATCATAAACGTGTTTGTCTGTGCAAAAGCGTCGGTAAGTGGGACAGCGAGGGAGAGAGGGGAGAGAGAGGGGAGAGAGAGGGAGAAGAGGATGGGAAAACTTCCGGAATGGTCATTCGTGCAAATTTATATTCTAGCTGGTCATGCGACAGAAAAAAAAGAAGTGACAGTGGCAGATTTCAAATGAGCATACGCTTTAGCACTCTCACTTTCGCGTTTGAAACGTTGTATCTTGAACATTTTCGTTGTGATCGATCCTCAGTTTTCGCATGATTTTTACTTGTGATTGATGCCAAAAGGTCGCAGCGGCAGTTTGTCAGAAGCTGTGGTTACTTGAGAGAAATTAGCATAAACGTGTTTGTCTGTGCAAAGGCGTCGGTGGGTGGGACAGCGAGGGAGAGAGTGGAGAGAGAGGGGAGAGAGAGGGAGAAGAGGATGGGAAAACTTCCGGAATGGTCATTCGTGCAAATTTAAATTCTAGCTGGTCCTGCGACAGAAGAATACGAAGTGACAGTGGCAGATTTCAAATGAGCATACGCTTTAGCACTCTCACTTTCTCGTTCAAAACGTTGTATCTTGGACATTTTCGTTGTAATCGACCCTCAGTTTTCGCATGATTTTTACTCGTGATTGAAGCCAAAAGGTCGCAGCGGCAGTTTGTAAGAAGCTGTAGTTACTTGAGAGAAATTAGCATAAACGTGTTTGTCTGTGCAAAGGCGTCGGTGGATGGGTAGAGGGAGGAAGAGAGGGGAGAGAGAGGGAGAAGAGGATCGGAAAACTTCCGGAATGGTCTTATGTGCATATTTATATCCGCTGGTCCTGCGACAGAAGTCGAAGTGACAATGGCAGATTTCAAATGAGCATACGCTTTAGCACTCTCACTTTGGCGTTTAAAACGTTGTATCTTGGACATTTTCGTTGTAATCGATCCTCAGTTTTCGCATGATTTTTACTCGTGATTAATGCCAAAAGGTCGCAGCGGCAGTTTGTCAGAAGCTGTAAATAATTGAAAGAAATTATCATAAACGTGTTTGTCTGTGCAAAAGCGTCGGTAGGTGGGACAGCGAGGGAGAGAGGGGAGAGAGAGGGGAAAGAGAGGGAGAAGAGGATGGGAAAACTTCCGGAATGGTCATTCGTGCAAATTTACATTCTAGCTGGTCATGCGACAGAAAAATACGAAGTGACAGTGGCAGATTTCAAATGAGCATACGCTTTAGCACTCTCACTTTCGCGTTTAAAACGTTGTATCTTAGACATTTTCGTTGTAATCGACCCTCAGTTTTCGCATGATTTTTACTCGTGATTGAAGCCAAAAGGTCGCAGCGGCAGTTTGTAAGAAGCTGTAGTTACTTGAGAGAAATTAGCATAAACGTGTTTGTCTGTGCAAAGGCGTCGGTGGATGGGTAGAGGGAGGAAGAGAGGGGAGAGAGAGGGAGAAGAGGATCGGAAAACTTCCGGAATGGTCTTATGTGCATATTTATATCCGCTGGTCCTGCGACAGAAGTCGAAGTGACAATGGCAGATTTCAAATGAGCATACGCTTTAGCACTCTCACTTTGGCGTTTAAAACGTTGTATCTTGGACATTTTCGTTGTAATCGATCCTCAGTTTTCGCATGATTTTTACTCGTGATTGATGCCAAAAGGTCGCAGCGGCAGTTTGTCAGAAGCTGTAAATAATTGAAAGAAATTATCATAAACGTGTTTGTCTGTGCAAAAGCGTCGGTAGGTGGGACAGCGAGGGAGAGAGGGGAGAGAGAGGGGAGAGAGAGGGAGAAGAGGATGGGAAAACTTCCGGAATGGTCATTCGTGCAAATTTACATTCTAGCTGGTCATGCGACAGAAAAATACGAAGTGACAGTGGCAGATTTCAAATGAGCATACGCTTTAGCACTCTCACTTTCGCGTTTAAAACGTTGTATCTTGGACATTTTCGTTGTAATCGACCCTCAGTTTTCGCATGATTTTTACTCGTGATTGAAGCCAAAAGGTCGCAGCGGCAGTTTGTAAGAAGCTGTAGTTACTTGAGAGAAATTAGCATAAACGTGTTTGTCTGTGCAAAGGCGTCGGTGGATGGGTAGAGGGAGGAAGAGAGGGGAGAGAGGGAGAAGAGGATCGGAAAACTTCCGGAATGGTCTTATGTGCATATTTATATCCGCTGGTCCTGCGACAGAAGTCGAAGTGACAATGGCAGATTTCAAATGAGCATACGCTTTAGCACTCTCACTTTGGCGTTTAAAACGTTGTATCTTGGACATTTTCGTTGTAATCGATCCTCAGTTTTCGCATGATTTTTACTCGTGATTGATGCCAAAAGGTCGCAGCGGCAGTTTGTCAGAAGCTGTAAATAATTGAAAGAAATTATCATAAACGTGTTTGTCTGTGCAAAAGCGTCGGTAGGTGGGACAGCGAGGGAGAGAGGGAATAGAGAGGGGAGAGAGAGGGAGAAGAGGATGGGAAAACTTCCGGAATGGTCATTCGTGCAAATTTATATTCTAGCTGGTCATGCGACAGAAAAATACGAAGTGACAGTGGCAGATTTCAAATGAGCATACGCTTTAGCACTCTGACTTTCGCGTTTGAAACGTTGTATCTTGGACATTTTCGTTGTAATCGATCCTCAGTTTTCGCATGATTTTTACTCGTGATTGATGCCAAAAGGTCGCAGCGGCAGTTTGTCAGAAGCTGTAGTTACTTGAGAGAAGTTATCATAAACGGGTTTGTCTGTGCAAAAGCGTCGGTGGGTGGGACAGCTAGGGAGAGAGGGGAGAGAAAGGGGAGAGAGAGGGAGAAGAGGATGGGAAAACTTCCGGAATGGTCATTCGTGCAAATTTTTATTCTAGCTGGTCCTGCGACAGAAAAATACGAAGTGACAGTGACAGATTTCAAATGAGCATACGCTTTAGCACTCTCACTTTCGCGTTTGAAACGTTGTATCTTGGACATTTTCGTTGTAATCGATCCTCAGTTTTCGCATGATTTTTACTCGTGATTGATGCCAAAAGGTCGCAGAGTCAGTTTGTCAGAAGCTGTAGTTACTTGAGAGAAATTATCATAAACGTGTTTGTCTGTGCAAAAGCGTCGGTGGGTGGGACAGCGAGGGAGAGAGGGGAGAGAGAGGAATAAGAGAATGGGAAAACTTCCGGAATGGTCTTTCGTGCATATTTGTATTCTAGATGGTCCTGCGACAGAAGAATACGAAGTGACAGTGGCAGATTTCAAATGAGCATACGCTTTAGCACTCTCACTTTCTCGTTCAAAACGTTGTATCTTGGACATTTTCGTTGTAATCGATCCTCAGTTTTCGCATGATTTTTACTCTTGATTGATGCCAAAAGGTCGCAGAGTCAGTTTGTCAGAAGCTGTAGTTACTTGAGAGAAATTATCATAAACGTGTTTGTCTGTGCAAAAGCGTCGGTGGGTGGGACAGCGAGGGAGAGAGGGGAGAGAGAGGAAGAAGAGGATGGGAAAACTTCCGGAATGGTCTTTCGTGCATATTTGTATTCTAGATGGTCCTGCGACAGAAGAATACGAAGTGACAGTGGCAGATTTCAAATGAGCATACGCTTTAGCACTCTCACTTTCTCGTTCAAAACGTTGTATCTTGGACATTTTCGTTGTAATCGATCCTCAGTTTTCGCATGATTTTTACTCGTGATTGATACCAAAAGGTCGCAGCGGCAGTTTGTAAGAAGCTGTAGTTACTTGAGAGAAATTAGCATAAACGTGTTTGTCTGTGCAAAGGCGTCGGTGGATGGGTAGAGGGAGGAAGAGAGGGGAGAGAGAGGGAGAAGAGGATCGGAAAACTTCCGGAATGGTCTTATGTGCATATTTATATCCGCTGGTCCTGCGACAGAAGTCGAAGTGACAATGGCAGATTTCAAATGAGCATACGCTTTAGCACTCTCACTTTCGCGTTTGAAACGTTGTATCTTGAACATTTTCGTTGTAATCGATCCTCAGTTTTCGCATGATTCTTACTCGTGATTGATGCCAAAAGGTCGCAGCGGCAGTTTGTCAGAAGCTGTAGTTACTTGAGAGAAATTATCATAAACGTGTTTGTCTGTGCAAAAGCGTCGGTAGGTGGGACAGCGAGGGAGAGAGGGGAGAGCGAGGGGAGAGAGAGGGAGAAGAGGATGGGAAAACTTCCGGAATGGTCATTCGTGCAAATTTAAATTCTAGCTGGTCCTGCGACAGAAGAATACGAAGTGACAGTGGCAGATTTCAAATGAGCATACGCTTTAGCACTCTCACTTTCTCGTTCAAAACGTTGTATCTTGGGCATTTTCGTTGTAATCGACCCTCAGTTTTCGCATGATTTTTACTCGTGATTGAAGCCAAAAGGTCGCAGCGGCAGTTTGTAAGAAGCTGTAGTTACTTGAGAGAAATTAGCATAAACGTGTTTGTCTGTGCAAAGGCGTCGGTGGATGGGTAGAGGGAGGAAGAGAGGGGAGAGAGAGGGAGAAGAGGATCGGAAAACTTCCGGAATGGTCTTATGTGCATATTTATATCCGCTGGTCCTGCGACAGAAGTCGAAGTGACAATGGCAGATTTCAAATGAGCATACGCTTTAGCACTCTCACTTTGTCAGAAGCTGTAAATAGTTGAAAGAAATTATCATAAACGTGTTTGTCTGTGCAAAAGCGTCGGTAGGTGGGACAGCGAGGGAGAGAGGGGAGAGAGAGGGGAGAGAGAGGGAGAAGAGGATGGGAATACTTCCGGAATGGTCATTCGTGCAAATTTACATTCTAGCTGGTCATGCGACAGAAAAATACGAAGTGACAGTGGCAGATTTCAAATGAGCATACGCTTTAGCACTCTCACTTTCGCGTTTAAAACGTTGTACCTTGAACATTTTCGTTGTAATCGATCCTCAGTTTTCGCATGCTTTTTACTCGTGATTGATGCCAAAAGGTGGCAGCGGCAGTTTGTCAGAAGCTGTAGTTACTTGAGAGAAATTATCATAAACGTGTTTGTCTGTGCAAAAGCAAGGGTAGGTGGGACAGCGAGGGAGAGAGGGAATAGAGAGGGGAGAGAGAGGGAGAAGAGGATGGGAAAACTTCCGGAATGGTCATTCGTGCAAATTTATATTCTAGCTGGTCATGCGACAGAAAAATACGAAGTGACAGTGACAGATTTCAAATGAGCATACGCTTTAGCACTCTCACTTTCGCGTTTGAAACGTTGTATCTTGGACATTTTCGTTGTAATCGATCCTCAGTTTTCGCATGATTTTTACTCGTGATTGATGCCAAAAGGTCGCAGAGTCAGTTTGTCAGAAGCTGTAGTTACTTGAGAGAAATTATCATAAACGTGTTTGTCTGTGCAAAAGCGTCGGTGGGTGGGACAGCGAGGGAGAGAGGGGAGAGAGAGGAAGAAGAGGATGGGAAAACTTCCGGAATGGTCTTTCGTGCATATTTGTATTCTAGATGGTCCTGCGACAGAAGAATACGAAGTGACAGTGGCAGATTTCAAATGAGCATACGCTTTAGCACTCTCACTTTCTCGTTCAAAACGTTGTATCTTGGACATTTTCGTTGTAATCGATCCTCAGTTTTCGCATGATTTTTACTCGTGATTGATACCAAAAGGTCGCAGCGTCAGTTTGTCAGAAGCTGTGGTTACTTGAGAGAAATTAGCATAAACGTGTTTGTCTGTGCAAAGGCGTCGGTGGATGGGTAGAGGGAGGAAGAGAGGGGAGAGAGAGGGAGAAGAGGATCGGAAAACTTCCGGAATGGTCTTATGTGCATATTTATATCCGCTGGTCCTGCGACAGAAGTCGAAGTGACAATGGCAGATTTCAAATGAGCATACGCTTTAGCACTCTCACTTTCGCGTTTGAAACGTTGTATCTTGAACATTTTCGTTGTAATCGATCCTCAGTTTTCGCATGATTCTTACTCGTGATTGATGCCAAAAGGTCGCAGCGGCAGTTTGTCAGAAGCTGTAGTTACTTGAGAGAAATTATCATAAACGTGTTTGTCTGTGCAAAAGCGTCGGTAGGTGGGACAGCGAGGGAGAGAGGGGAGAGCGAGGGGAGAGAGAGGAATAAGAGGATGAGAAAACTTCCGGAATGGTCTTTCGTGCAAATTTATATTCTAGCTGGTCATGCGACAGAAAAATACAAAGTGACAGTGGCAGATTTCAAATGAGCTTACGCTTTAGCACTCTCACTTTCGCGTTTAAAACGTTGTATCTTGAACATTTTCGTTGTGATCGATCCTCAGTTTTCGCATGATTTTTACTTGTGATTGATGCCAAAAGGTCGCAGCGTCAGTTTGTCAGAAGCTGTGGTTACTTGAGAGAAATTAGCATAAACGTGACAGTGGCATATTTCAAATGAGCATACGCTTTAGCACTCTCCCTTTCGCGTTTAAAACGTTGTATCTTGGACATTTTCGTTGTAATCGATCCTCAGTTTTCGCATGATTTTTACTCGTGATTGATGCCAAAAGGTCGCAGCGGCAGTTTGCCAGAAGCTGTAGTTACTTGAGAAAAATTATCATAAACGTGTTTGTCTGTGCAAAAGCGTCGGTAGGTGGGACAGCGAGGGAGAGAGGGGATAGAGAGGGGAGAGAGAGGGAGAAGAGGATGGGAAAACTTTTGGAATGGTCATTCGTGCAAATTTATATTCTATCTGGTCCTGCGACAAAAAATACGAAGTGACAATGGCAGATTTCAAATGAGCATACGCTTTAGCACTCTCACTTTCGCGTTTAAAACGTTGTATCTTGAACATTTTCGTTGTAATCGATCCTCAGTTTTCGCATGATTTTTACTCGTGATTGATGCCAAAAGGTCGCAGCGGCAGTTTGTCAGAAGCTGTAGTTACTTGAGAGAAATTATCATAAACGTGTTTGTCTGTGCAAAAGCGTCGGTAGGTGGGACAGCTAGGGAGAGAGGGGAGAGAGAGGGGAGAGAGAGGGAGAAGAGGATGGGAAAACTTCCGGAGTGATCATTCGTGCAAATTTATATTCTAGCTGGTCCTGCGACAGAAAAATACGAAGTGACAGTGGCAGATTTCAAATGAGCATACGCTTTAGCACTCTCACTTTCGCGTTTAAAACGTTGTACCTTGAACATTTTCGTTGTAATCGATCCTCAGTTTTCGCATGATTTTTACTCGTGATTGATGCCAAAAGGTCGCAGCGGCAGTTTGTCAGAAGCTGTAGTTACTTGAGAGAAATTATCATAAACGTGTTTGTCTGTGCAAAAGCGTCGGTAGGTGGGACAGCGAGGGAGAGAGGGGATAGAGAGGGGAGAGAGAGGGAGAAGAGAATGGGAAAACTTCCGGAATGGCCATTCGTGCAAATTTATATTCTAGCTGGTCATGCGACAGAAAATTACGAAGTGACAGTGGCAGATTTCAAATGAGCATACGCTTTAGCACTCTGACTTCGCGTTTGAAACGTTGTATCTTGGACATTTTCGTTGTAATCGATCCTCAGTTTTCGCATGATTTTTACTCGTGATTGATGCCAAAAGGTCGCAGCGGCAGTTTGTCAGAAGCTGTAGTTACTTGAGAGAAGTTATCATAAACGTGTTTGTCTATGCAAAAGCGTCGGTGGGTGGGACAGCTAGGGAGAGAGGGGAGAGAAAGGGGAGAGAGAGGGAGAAGAGGATGGGAAAACTTTCGGAATGGTCATTCGTGCAAAGTTATATTCTAGCTGGTCCTGCGACAGAAAAATACGAAGTGACAGTGGCAGATTTCAAATGAGCATACGCTTTAGCACTCTCACTTTCGCGTTTAAAACGTTGTACCTTGAACATTTTCGTTGTAATCGATCCTCAGTTTTCGCATGATTTTTACTCGTGATTGATGCCAAAAGGTCGCAGCGGCAGTTTGTCAGAAGCTGTAGTTACTTGAGAGAAATTATCATAAACGTGTTTGTCTGTGCAAAAGCGTCGGTAGGTGGGACAGCGAGGGAGAGAGGGGATAGAGAGGGGAGAGAGAGGGAGAAGAGAATGGGAAAACTTCCGGAATGGCCATTCGTGCAAATTTATATTCTATCTGGTCCTGCGACAAAAAATACGAAGTGACAATGGCAGATTTCAAATGAGCATACGCTTTAGCACTCTCACTTTCGCGTTTAAAACGTTGTATCTTGAACATTTTCGTTGTAATCGATCCTCAGTTTTCGCATGATTTTTACTCGTGATTGATGCCAAAAGGTCGCAGCGGCAGTTTGTCAGAAGCTGTAGTTACTTGAGAGAAATTATCATAAACGTGTTTGTCTGTGCAAAAGCGTCGGTAGGTGGGACAGCTAGGGAGAGAGGGGAGAGAGAGGGGAGAGAGAGGGAGAAGAGGATGGGAAAACTTCCGGAGTGATCATTCGTGCAAATTTATATTCTAGCTGGTCCTGCGACAGAAAAATACGAAGTGACAGTGGCAGATTTCAAATGAGCATACGCTTTAGCACTCTCACTTTCGCGTTTAAAACGTTGTACCTTGAACATTTTCGTTGTAATCGATCCTCAGTTTTCGCATGATTTTTACTCGTGATTGATGCCAAAAGGTCGCAGCGGCAGTTTGTCAGAAGCTGTAGTTACTTGAGAGAAATTATCATAAACGTGTTTGTCTGTGCAAAAGCGTCGGTAGGTGGGACAGCGAGGGAGAGAGGGGATAGAGAGGGGAGAGAGAGGGAGAAGAGAATGGGAAAACTTCCGGAATGGCCATTCGTGCAAATTTATATTCTAGCTGGTCATGCGACAGAAAATTACGAAGTGACAGTGGCAGATTTCAAATGAGCATACGCTTTAGCACTCTGACTTCGCGTTTGAAACGTTGTATCTTGGACATTTTCGTTGTAATCGATCCTCAGTTTTCGCATGATTTTTACTCGTGATTGATGCCAAAAGGTCGCAGCGGCAGTTTGTCAGAAGCTGTAGTTACTTGAGAGAAGTTATCATAAACGTGTTTGTCTATGCAAAAGCGTCGGTGGGTGGGACAGCTAGGGAGAGAGGGGAGAGAAAGGGGAGAGAGAGGGAGAAGAGGATGGGAAAACTTTCGGAATGGTCATTCGTGCAAAGTTATATTCTAGCTGGTCCTGCGACAGAAAAATACGAAGTGACAGTGGCAGATTTCAAATGAGCATACGCTTTAGCACTCTCACTTTCGCGTTTAAAACGTTGTACCTTGAACATTTTCGTTGTAATCGATCCTCAGTTTTCGCATGATTTTTACTCGTGATTGATGCCAAAAGGTCGCAGCGGCAGTTTGTCAGAAGCTGTAGTTACTTGAGAGAAATTATCATAAACGTGTTTGTCTGTGCAAAAGCGTCGGTAGGTGGGACAGCGAGGGAGAGAGGGGATAGAGAGGGGAGAGAGAGGGAGAAGAGAATGGGAAAACTTCCGGAATGGCCATTCGTGCAAATTTATATTCTAGCTGGTCATGCGACAGAAAATTACGAAGTGACAGTGGCAGATTTCAAATGAGCATACGCTTTAGCACTCTGACTTTCGCGTTTGAAACGTTGTATCTTGGACATTTTCGTTGTAATCGATCCTCAGTTTTCGCATGATTTTTACTCGTGATTGATGCCAAAAGGTCGCAGCGGCAGTTTGTCAGAAGCTGTAGTTACTTGAGAGAAGTTATCATAAACGTGTTTGTCTATGCAAAAGCGTCGGTGAGTGGGACAGCTAGGGAGAGAGGGGAGAGAAAGGGGAGAGAGAGGGAGAAGAGGATGGGAAAACTTTCGGAATGGTCATTCGTGCAAACTTATATTCTAGCTGGTCCTGCGACAGAAAAATACGAAGTGACAGTGGCAGATTTCAAATGAGCATACGCTTTAGCACTCTCACTTTCGCGTTTAAAACGTTGTATCTTGAACATTTTCGTTGTAATCGATCCTCAGTTTTCGCATGATTTTTACTCGTGATTGATGCCAAAAGGTCGCAGCGGCAGTTTGCCAGAAGCTGTAGTTACTTGAGAGAAATTATCATAAACGTGTTTGTCTGTGCAAAAGCGTCAGTAGGTGGGACAGCGAGGGAGAGAGGGGATAGAGAGGGGAGAGAGAGGGAGAAGAGGATGGGAAAACTTCTGGAATGGTCATTCGTGCAAATTTATATTCTAGCTGGTCCTGCGACAAAAAATACGAAGTGACAATGGCAGATTTCAAATGAGCATACGCTTTAGCACTCTCACTTTCGCGTTTAAAACGTTGTATCTTGAACATTTTCGTTGTAATCGATCCTCAGTTTTTGCAGGATTTTTACTCGTGATTGATGCCAAAAGGTCGCAGCGGCAGTTTGTCAGAAGCTGTAGTTACTTGAGAGAAATTATCATAAACGTGTTTGTCTGTGCAAAAGCGTCGGTAGGTGGGACAGCGAGGGAGAGAGGGGATAGAGAGGGGAGAGAGAGGGAGAAGAGGATGGGAAAACTTCCGGAATGGTCATTCGTGCAAATTTATATTCTAGCTGGTCCTGCGACAGAAGAATACGAAGTAACAGTGGCATATTTCAAATGAGCATACGCTTTAGCACTCTCACTTTCGCGTTTGAAACGTTGTTTCTTGGACATTTTCGTTGTAATCGATCCTCAGTTTGCGCATGATTTTTACTCGTGATTGATGCCAAAAGGTCGCAGCGGCAGTTTGCCAGAAGCTGTAGTTACTTGAGAGAAATTATCATAAACGTGTTTGTCTGTGCAAAAGCGTCAGTAGGTGGGACAGCGAGGGAGAGAGGGGATAGAGAGGGGAGAGAGAGGGAGAAGAGGATGGGAAAACTTCTGGAATGGTCATTCGTGCAAATTTATATTCTAGCTGGTCCTGCGACAAAAAATACGAAGTGACAATGGCAGATTTCAAATGAGCATACGCTTTAGCACTCTCACTTTCGCGTTTAAAACGTTGTATCTTGGACATTTTCGTTGTAATCGATCCTCAGTTTTCGCATGATTTTTACTCGTGATTGATGCCAAAAGGTCGCAGAGTCAGTTTGTCAGAAGCTGTAGTTACTTGAGAGAAATTATCATAAACGTGTTTGTCTGTGCAAAAGCGTCGGTGGGTGGGACAGCGAGGGAGAGAGGGGAGAGAGAGGAAGAAGAGGATGGGAAAACTTCCGGAATGGTCTTTCGTGCATATTTGTATTCTAGATGGTCCTGCGACAGAAGAATACGAAGTGACAGTGGCAGATTTCAAATGAGCATACGCTTTAGCACTCTCACTTTCTCGTTCAAAACGTTGTATCTTGGACATTTTCGTTGTAATCGATCCTCAGTTTTCGCATGATTTTTACTCGTGATTGATACCAAAAGGTCGCAGCGTCAGTTTGTCAGAAGCTGTGGTTACTTGAGAGAAATTAGCATAAACGTGTTTGTCTGTGCAAAGGCGTCGGTGGATGGGTAGAGGGAGGAAGAGAGGGGAGAGAGAGGGAGAAGAGGATCGGAAAACTTCCGGAATGGTCTTATGTGCATATTTATATCCGCTGGTCCTGCGACAGAAGTCGAAGTGACAATGGCAGATTTCAAATGAGCATACGCTTTAGCACTCTCACTTTCGCGTTTGAAACGTTGTATCTTGAACATTTTCGTTGTAATCGATCCTCAGTTTTCGCATGATTCTTACTCGTGATTGATGCCAAAAGGTCGCAGCGGCAGTTTGTCAGAAGCTGTAGTTACTTGAGAGAAATTATCATAAACGTGTTTGTCTGTGCAAAAGCGTCGGTAGGTGGGACAGCGAGGGAGAGAGGGGAGAGCGAGGGGAGAGAGAGGAATAAGAGGATGAGAAAACTTCCGGAATGGTCTTTCGTGCAAATTTATATTCTAGCTGGTCATGCGACAGAAAAATACAAAGTGACAGTGGCAGATTTCAAATGAGCATACGCTTTAGCACTCTCACTTTCGCGTTTAAAACGTTGTATCTTGAACATTTTCGTTGTGATCGATCCTCAGTTTTCGCATGATTTTTACTTGTGATTGATGCCAAAAGGTCGCAGCGTCAGTTTGTCAGAAGCTGTGGTTACTTGAGAGAAATTAGCATAAACGTGACAGTGGCATATTTCAAATGAGCATACGCTTTAGCACTCTCCCTTTCGCGTTTAAAACGTTGTATCTTGGACATTTTCGTTGTAATCGATCCTCAGTTTTCGCATGATTTTTACTCGTGATTGATGCCAAAAGGTCGCAGCGGCAGTTTGCCAGAAGCTGTAGTTACTTGAGAAAAATTATCATAAACGTGTTTGTCTGTGCAAAAGCGTCGGTAGGTGGGACAGCGAGGGAGAGAGGGGATAGAGAGGGGAGAGAGAGGGAGAAGAGGATGGGAAAACTTTTGGAATGGTCATTCGTGCAAATTTATATTCTATCTGGTCCTGCGACAAAAAATACGAAGTGACAATGGCAGATTTCAAATGAGCATACGCTTTAGCACTCTCACTTTCGCGTTTAAAACGTTGTATCTTGAACATTTTCGTTGTAATCGATCCTCAGTTTTCGCATGATTTTTACTCGTGATTGATGCCAAAAGGTCGCAGCGGCAGTTTGTCAGAAGCTGTAGTTACTTGAGAGAAATTATCATAAACGTGTTTGTCTGTGCAAAAGCGTCGGTAGGTGGGACAGCTAGGGAGAGAGGGGAGAGAGAGGGGAGAGAGAGGGAGAAGAGGATGGGAAAACTTCCGGAGTGATCATTCGTGCAAATTTATATTCTAGCTGGTCCTGCGACAGAAAAATACGAAGTGACAGTGGCAGATTTCAAATGAGCATACGCTTTAGCACTCTCACTTTCGCGTTTAAAACGTTGTACCTTGAACATTTTCGTTGTAATCGATCCTCAGTTTTCGCATGATTTTTACTCGTGATTGATGCCAAAAGGTCGCAGCGGCAGTTTGTCAGAAGCTGTAGTTACTTGAGAGAAATTATCATAAACGTGTTTGTCTGTGCAAAAGCGTCGGTAGGTGGGACAGCGAGGGAGAGAGGGGATAGAGAGGGGAGAGAGAGGGAGAAGAGAATGGGAAAACTTCCGGAATGGCCATTCGTGCAAATTTATATTCTAGCTGGTCATGCGACAGAAAATTACGAAGTGACAGTGGCAGATTTCAAATGAGCATACGCTTTAGCACTCTGACTTCGCGTTTGAAACGTTGTATCTTGGACATTTTCGTTGTAATCGATCCTCAGTTTTCGCATGATTTTTACTCGTGATTGATGCCAAAAGGTCGCAGCGGCAGTTTGTCAGAAGCTGTAGTTACTTGAGAGAAGTTATCATAAACGTGTTTGTCTATGCAAAAGCGTCGGTGGGTGGGACAGCTAGGGAGAGAGGGGAGAGAAAGGGGAGAGAGAGGGAGAAGAGGATGGGAAAACTTTCGGAATGGTCATTCGTGCAAAGTTATATTCTAGCTGGTCCTGCGACAGAAAAATACGAAGTGACAGTGGCAGATTTCAAATGAGCATACGCTTTAGCACTCTCACTTTCGCGTTTAAAACGTTGTACCTTGAACATTTTCGTTGTAATCGATCCTCAGTTTTCGCATGATTTTTACTCGTGATTGATGCCAAAAGGTCGCAGCGGCAGTTTGTCAGAAGCTGTAGTTACTTGAGAGAAATTATCATAAACGTGTTTGTCTGTGCAAAAGCGTCGGTAGGTGGGACAGCGAGGGAGAGAGGGGATAGAGAGGGGAGAGAGAGGGAGAAGAGAATGGGAAAACTTCCGGAATGGCCATTCGTGCAAATTTATATTCTATCTGGTCCTGCGACAAAAAATACGAAGTGACAATGGCAGATTTCAAATGAGCATACGCTTTAGCACTCTCACTTTCGCGTTTAAAACGTTGTATCTTGAACATTTTCGTTGTAATCGATCCTCAGTTTTCGCATGATTTTTACTCGTGATTGATGCCAAAAGGTCGCAGCGGCAGTTTGTCAGAAGCTGTAGTTACTTGAGAGAAATTATCATAAACGTGTTTGTCTGTGCAAAAGCGTCGGTAGGTGGGACAGCTAGGGAGAGAGGGGAGAGAGAGGGGAGAGAGAGGGAGAAGAGGATGGGAAAACTTCCGGAGTGATCATTCGTGCAAATTTATATTCTAGCTGGTCCTGCGACAGAAAAATACGAAGTGACAGTGGCAGATTTCAAATGAGCATACGCTTTAGCACTCTCACTTTCGCGTTTAAAACGTTGTACCTTGAACATTTTCGTTGTAATCGATCCTCAGTTTTCGCATGATTTTTACTCGTGATTGATGCCAAAAGGTCGCAGCGGCAGTTTGTCAGAAGCTGTAGTTACTTGAGAGAAATTATCATAAACGTGTTTGTCTGTGCAAAAGCGTCGGTAGGTGGGACAGCGAGGGAGAGAGGGGATAGAGAGGGGAGAGAGAGGGAGAAGAGAATGGGAAAACTTCCGGAATGGCCATTCGTGCAAATTTATATTCTAGCTGGTCATGCGACAGAAAATTACGAAGTGACAGTGGCAGATTTCAAATGAGCATACGCTTTAGCACTCTGACTTCGCGTTTGAAACGTTGTATCTTGGACATTTTCGTTGTAATCGATCCTCAGTTTTCGCATGATTTTTACTCGTGATTGATGCCAAAAGGTCGCAGCGGCAGTTTGTCAGAAGCTGTAGTTACTTGAGAGAAGTTATCATAAACGTGTTTGTCTATGCAAAAGCGTCGGTGGGTGGGACAGCTAGGGAGAGAGGGGAGAGAAAGGGGAGAGAGAGGGAGAAGAGGATGGGAAAACTTTCGGAATGGTCATTCGTGCAAAGTTATATTCTAGCTGGTCCTGCGACAGAAAAATACGAAGTGACAGTGGCAGATTTCAAATGAGCATACGCTTTAGCACTCTCACTTTCGCGTTTAAAACGTTGTACCTTGAACATTTTCGTTGTAATCGATCCTCAGTTTTCGCATGATTTTTACTCGTGATTGATGCCAAAAGGTCGCAGCGGCAGTTTGTCAGAAGCTGTAGTTACTTGAGAGAAATTATCATAAACGTGTTTGTCTGTGCAAAAGCGTCGGTAGGTGGGACAGCGAGGGAGAGAGGGGATAGAGAGGGGAGAGAGAGGGAGAAGAGAATGGGAAAACTTCCGGAATGGCCATTCGTGCAAATTTATATTCTAGCTGGTCATGCGACAGAAAATTACGAAGTGACAGTGGCAGATTTCAAATGAGCATACGCTTTAGCACTCTGACTTTCGCGTTTGAAACGTTGTATCTTGGACATTTTCGTTGTAATCGATCCTCAGTTTTCGCATGATTTTTACTCGTGATTGATGCCAAAAGGTCGCAGCGGCAGTTTGTCAGAAGCTGTAGTTACTTGAGAGAAGTTATCATAAACGTGTTTGTCTATGCAAAAGCGTCGGTGAGTGGGACAGCTAGGGAGAGAGGGGAGAGAAAGGGGAGAGAGAGGGAGAAGAGGATGGGAAAACTTTCGGAATGGTCATTCGTGCAAACTTATATTCTAGCTGGTCCTGCGACAGAAAAATACGAAGTGACAGTGGCAGATTTCAAATGAGCATACGCTTTAGCACTCTCACTTTCGCGTTTAAAACGTTGTATCTTGAACATTTTCGTTGTAATCGATCCTCAGTTTTCGCATGATTTTTACTCGTGATTGATGCCAAAAGGTCGCAGCGGCAGTTTGCCAGAAGCTGTAGTTACTTGAGAGAAATTATCATAAACGTGTTTGTCTGTGCAAAAGCGTCAGTAGGTGGGACAGCGAGGGAGAGAGGGGATAGAGAGGGGAGAGAGAGGGAGAAGAGGATGGGAAAACTTCTGGAATGGTCATTCGTGCAAATTTATATTCTAGCTGGTCCTGCGACAAAAAATACGAAGTGACAATGGCAGATTTCAAATGAGCATACGCTTTAGCACTCTCACTTTCGCGTTTAAAACGTTGTATCTTGAACATTTTCGTTGTAATCGATCCTCAGTTTTTGCAGGATTTTTACTCGTGATTGATGCCAAAAGGTCGCAGCGGCAGTTTGTCAGAAGCTGTAGTTACTTGAGAGAAATTATCATAAACGTGTTTGTCTGTGCAAAAGCGTCGGTAGGTGGGACAGCGAGGGAGAGAGGGGATAGAGAGGGGAGAGAGAGGGAGAAGAGGATGGGAAAACTTCCGGAATGGTCATTCGTGCAAATTTATATTCTAGCTGGTCCTGCGACAGAAGAATACGAAGTAACAGTGGCATATTTCAAATGAGCATACGCTTTAGCACTCTCACTTTCGCGTTTGAAACGTTGTTTCTTGGACATTTTCGTTGTAATCGATCCTCAGTTTGCGCATGATTTTTACTCGTGATTGATGCCAAAAGGTCGCAGCGGCAGTTTGCCAGAAGCTGTAGTTACTTGAGAGAAATTATCATAAACGTGTTTGTCTGTGCAAAAGCGTCAGTAGGTGGGACAGCGAGGGAGAGAGGGGATAGAGAGGGGAGAGAGAGGGAGAAGAGGATGGGAAAACTTCTGGAATGGTCATTCGTGCAAATTTATATTCTAGCTGGTCCTGCGACAAAAAATACGAAGTGACAATGGCAGATTTCAAATGAGCATACGCTTTAGCACTCTCACTTTCGCGTTTAAAACGTTGTATCTTAAACATTTTCGTTGTAATCGATCCTCAGTTTTTGCAGGATTTTTACTCGTGATTGATGCCAAAAGGTCGCAGCGGCAGTTTGTCAGAAGCTGTAGTTACTTGAGAGAAATTATCATAAACGTGTTTGTCTGTGCAAAAGCGTCGGTAGGTGGGACAGCGAGGGAGAGAGGGGAGAGCGAGGGGAGAGAGAGGGAGAAGAGGATGGGAAAACTTCCGGAATGGTCATTCGTGCAAATTTAAATTCTAGCTGGTCCTGCGACAGAAGAATACGAAGTGACAGTGGCAGATTTCAAATGAGCATACGCTTTAGCACTCTCACTTTCTCGTTCAAAACGTTGTATCTTGGGCATTTTCGTTGTAATCGACCCTCAGTTTTCGCATGATTTTTACTCGTGATTGAAGCCAAAAGGTCGCAGCGGCAGTTTGTAAGAAGCTGTAGTTACTTGAGAGAAATTAGCATAAACGTGTTTGTCTGTGCAAAGGCGTCGGTGGATGGGTAGAGGGAGGAAGAGAGGGGAGAGAGAGGGAGAAGAGGATCGGAAAACTTCCGGAATGGTCATTCGTGCAAATTTATATTCTAGCTGGTCATGCGACAGAAAAATACAAAGTGACAGTGGCAGATTTCAAATGAGCATACGCTTTAGCACTCTGACTTTCGCGTTTGAAACGTTGTATCTTGGACATTTTCGTTGTAATTGATCCTCAGTTTTCGCATGATTTTTACTCGTGATTGATGCCAAAAGGTCGAAGCGACAGTTTGTCAGAAGCTGTAGTTACTTGAGAGAAGTTATCATATATGTGATTGTCTGTGCAAAAGCGTCGGTGGGTGGGACAGCGAGGGAGAGAGGGGAGAGCGAGGGGAGAGAGAGGAAGAAGAGGATGGGAAAACTTCCGGAATGGTCTTTCGCGCAAATTTATATTCTAGCTGGTCATGCGACAGAAAAATACAAAGTGACAGTGGCAGATTTCAAATGAGCATACGCTTTAGCACTCTGACTTTCGCGTTTGAAACGTTGTATCTTGAACATTTTCGTTGTGATCGATCCTCAGTTTTCGCATGATTTTTACTTGTGATTGATGCCAAAAGGTCGCAGCGTCAGTTTGTCAGAAGCTGTGGTTACTTGAGAGAAATTAACATAAACGTGTTTGTCTGTGCAAAAGCGTCGGTGGGTGGGACAGCGAGGGAGAGAGGGGAGAGAGAGGAAGAAGAAGATGGGAAAACTTCCGGAATGGTCTTTCGTGCATATTTGTATTCTAGATAGTCCTGCGACAGAAGAATACGAAGTAACAGTGGCATATTTCAAATGAGCATACGCTTTAGCACTCTCACTTTCGCGTTTGAAACGTTGTTTCTTGGACATTTTCGTTGTAATCGATCCTCAGTTTGCGCATGATTTTTACTCGTGATTGATGCCAAAAGGTCGCAGCGGCAGTTTGTAAGAAGCTGTAGTTACTTGAGAGAAATTAGCATAAACGTGTTTGTCTGTGCAAAGGCGTCGGTGGATGGGTAGAGGGAGGAAGAGAGGGGAGAGAGAAGGAGAAGAGGATCGGAAAACTTCCGGAATGGTCATATGTGCATATTTATATCCGCTGGTCCTGCGACAGAAGTCGAAGTGACAATGGCAGATTTCAAATGAGCATACGCTTTAGCACTCTCACTTTCGCGGTGGGTGGGACAGCTAGGGAGAGAGGGGAGAGAAAGGGGAGAGAGAGGGAGAAGAGGATGGGAAAACTTCTGGAATGGTCATTCGTGCAAATTTATATTCTAGCTGGTCCTGCGACAAAAAATACGAAGTGACAATGGCAGATTTCAAATGAGCATACGCTTTAGCACTCTCACTTTCGCGTTTAAAACGTTGTATCTTAAACATTTTCGTTATAATCGATCCTCAGTTTTTGCAGGATTTTTACTCGTGATTGATGCCAAAAGGTCGCAGCGGCAGTTTGTCAGAAGCTGTAGTTACTTGAGAGAAATTATCTTTAACGTGTTTGTCTGTGCAAAAGCGTCGGTAGGTGGGACAGCGAGGGAGAGAGGGGATAGAGAGGGGAGAGAGAGGGAGAAGAGGATGGGAAAACTTCCGGAATGGTCATTCGTGCAAATTTATATTCTAGCTGGTCATGCGACAGAAAAATACAAAGTGACAGTGGCAGATTTCAAATGAGCATACGCTTTAGCACTCTGACTTTCGCGTTTGAAACGTTGTATCTTGGACATTTTCGTTGTAATCGATCCTCAGTTTTCGCATGATTTTTACTCGTGATTGATGCCAAAAGGTCGCAGCGGCAGTTTGTAAGAAGCTGTAGTTACTTGAGAGAAATTAGCATAAACGTGTTTGTCAGTGCAAAGGCGTCGGTGGATGGGTAGAGGGAGGAAGAGAGGGGAGAGAGAGGGAGAAGAGGATCGGAAAACTTCCGGAATGGTCTTATGTGCATATTTATATCCGCTGGTCCTGCGACAGAAGTCGAAGTGACAATGGCAGATTTCAAATGAGCATACGCTTTAGCACTCTCACTTTCGCGTTTGAAACGTTGTATCTTGAACATTTTCGTTGTGATCGATCCTCAGTTTTCGCATGATTTTTACTTGTGATTGATGCCAAAAGGTCGCAGCGTCAGTTTGTCAGAAGCTGTGGTTACTTGAGAGAAATTAACATAAACGTGTTTGTCTGTGCAAAAGCGTCGGTGGGTGGGACAGCGAGGGAGAGAGGGGAGAGAGAGGAAGAAGAAGATGGGAAAACTTCCGGAATGGTCTTTCGTGCATATTTGTATTCTAGATAGTCCTGCGACAGAAGAATACGAAGTAACAGTGGCATATTTCTAATGAGCATACGCTTTAGCACTCTCACTTTCGCGTTTGAAACGTTGTTTCTTGGACATTTTCGTTGTAATCGATCCTCAGTTTGCGCATGATTTTTACTCGTGATTGATGCCAAAAGGTCGCAGCGGCAGTTTGTAAGAAGCTGTAGTTACTTGAGAGAAATTAGCATAAACGTGTTTGTCTGTGCAAAGGCGTCGGTGGATGGGTAGAGGGAGGAAGAGAGGGGAGAGAGAAGGAGAAGAGGATCGGAAAACTTCCGGAATGGTCTTATGTGCATATTTATATCCGCTGGTCCTGCGACAGAAGTCGAAGTGACAATGGCAGATTTCAAATGAGCATACGCTTTAGCACTCTCACTTTCGCGGTGGGTGGGACAGCTAGGGAGAGAGGGGAGAGAAAGGGGAGAGAGAGGGAGAAGAGGATGGGAAAACTTTCGGAATGGTCATTCGTGCAAATTCATATTCTAGCTGGTCATGCGACAGAAAAATACAAAGTGACAGTGGCATATTTCAAATGAGCATACGCTTTAGCACTCTCACTTTCGCGTTTGAAACGTTGTTTCTTGGACATTTTCGTTGTAATTGATCCTCAGTTTTCGCATGATTTTTACTCGTGATTGATGCCAAAAGGTCGAAGCGACAGTTTGTCAGAAGCTGTAGTTACTTGAGAGAAGTTATCATATATGTGATTGTCTGTGCAAAAGCGTCGGTGGGTGGGACAGCGAGGGAGAGAGGGGATAGAGAGGGGAGAGAGAGGGAGAAGAGAATGGGAAAACTTCCGGAATGGCCATTCGTGCAAATTTATATTCTATCTGGTCCTGCGACAAAAAATACGAAGTGACAATGGCAGATTTCAAATGAGCATACGCTTTAGCACTCTCACTTTCGCGTTTAAAACGTTGTATCTTGAACATTTTCGTTGTAATCGATCCTCAGTTTTCGCATGATTTTTACTCGTGATTGATGCCAAAAGGTCGCAGCGGCAGTTTGTCAGAAGCTGTAGTTACTTGAGAGAAATTATCATAAACGTGTTTGTCTGTGCAAAAGCGTCGGTAGGTGGGACAGCTAGGGAGAGAGGGGAGAGAGAGGGGAGAGAGAGGGAGAAGAGGATGGGAAAACTTCCGGAGTGATCATTCGTGCAAATTTATATTCTAGCTGGTCCTGCGACAGAAAAATACGAAGTGACAGTGGCAGATTTCAAATGAGCATACGCTTTAGCACTCTCACTTTCGCGTTTAAAACGTTGTACCTTGAACATTTTCGTTGTAATCGATCCTCAGTTTTCGCATGATTTTTACTCGTGATTGATGCCAAAAGGTCGCAGCGGCAGTTTGTCAGAAGCTGTAGTTACTTGAGAGAAATTATCATAAACGTGTTTGTCTGTGCAAAAGCGTCGGTAGGTGGGACAGCGAGGGAGAGAGGGGATAGAGAGGGGAGAGAGAGGGAGAAGAGAATGGGAAAACTTCCGGAATGGCCATTCGTGCAAATTTATATTCTAGCTGGTCATGCGACAGAAAATTACGAAGTGACAGTGGCAGATTTCAAATGAGCATACGCTTTAGCACTCTGACTTCGCGTTTGAAACGTTGTATCTTGGACATTTTCGTTGTAATCGATCCTCAGTTTTCGCATGATTTTTACTCGTGATTGATGCCAAAAGGTCGCAGCGGCAGTTTGTCAGAAGCTGTAGTTACTTGAGAGAAGTTATCATAAACGTGTTTGTCTATGCAAAAGCGTCGGTGGGTGGGACAGCTAGGGAGAGAGGGGAGAGAAAGGGGAGAGAGAGGGAGAAGAGGATGGGAAAACTTTCGGAATGGTCATTCGTGCAAAGTTATATTCTAGCTGGTCCTGCGACAGAAAAATACGAAGTGACAGTGGCAGATTTCAAATGAGCATACGCTTTAGCACTCTCACTTTCGCGTTTAAAACGTTGTACCTTGAACATTTTCGTTGTAATCGATCCTCAGTTTTCGCATGATTTTTACTCGTGATTGATGCCAAAAGGTCGCAGCGGCAGTTTGTCAGAAGCTGTAGTTACTTGAGAGAAATTATCATAAACGTGTTTGTCTGTGCAAAAGCGTCGGTAGGTGGGACAGCGAGGGAGAGAGGGGATAGAGAGGGGAGAGAGAGGGAGAAGAGAATGGGAAAACTTCCGGAATGGCCATTCGTGCAAATTTATATTCTAGCTGGTCATGCGACAGAAAATTACGAAGTGACAGTGGCAGATTTCAAATGAGCATACGCTTTAGCACTCTGACTTTCGCGTTTGAAACGTTGTATCTTGGACATTTTCGTTGTAATCGATCCTCAGTTTTCGCATGATTTTTACTCGTGATTGATGCCAAAAGGTCGCAGCGGCAGTTTGTCAGAAGCTGTAGTTACTTGAGAGAAGTTATCATAAACGTGTTTGTCTATGCAAAAGCGTCGGTGAGTGGGACAGCTAGGGAGAGAGGGGAGAGAAAGGGGAGAGAGAGGGAGAAGAGGATGGGAAAACTTTCGGAATGGTCATTCGTGCAAACTTATATTCTAGCTGGTCCTGCGACAGAAAAATACGAAGTGACAGTGGCAGATTTCAAATGAGCATACGCTTTAGCACTCTCACTTTCGCGTTTAAAACGTTGTATCTTGAACATTTTCGTTGTAATCGATCCTCAGTTTTCGCATGATTTTTACTCGTGATTGATGCCAAAAGGTCGCAGCGGCAGTTTGCCAGAAGCTGTAGTTACTTGAGAGAAATTATCATAAACGTGTTTGTCTGTGCAAAAGCGTCAGTAGGTGGGACAGCGAGGGAGAGAGGGGATAGAGAGGGGAGAGAGAGGGAGAAGAGGATGGGAAAACTTCTGGAATGGTCATTCGTGCAAATTTATATTCTAGCTGGTCCTGCGACAAAAAATACGAAGTGACAATGGCAGATTTCAAATGAGCATACGCTTTAGCACTCTCACTTTCGCGTTTAAAACGTTGTATCTTGAACATTTTCGTTGTAATCGATCCTCAGTTTTTGCAGGATTTTTACTCGTGATTGATGCCAAAAGGTCGCAGCGGCAGTTTGTCAGAAGCTGTAGTTACTTGAGAGAAATTATCATAAACGTGTTTGTCTGTGCAAAAGCGTCGGTAGGTGGGACAGCGAGGGAGAGAGGGGATAGAGAGGGGAGAGAGAGGGAGAAGAGGATGGGAAAACTTCCGGAATGGTCATTCGTGCAAATTTATATTCTAGCTGGTCCTGCGACAGAAGAATACGAAGTAACAGTGGCATATTTCAAATGAGCATACGCTTTAGCACTCTCACTTTCGCGTTTGAAACGTTGTTTCTTGGACATTTTCGTTGTAATCGATCCTCAGTTTGCGCATGATTTTTACTCGTGATTGATGCCAAAAGGTCGCAGCGGCAGTTTGCCAGAAGCTGTAGTTACTTGAGAGAAATTATCATAAACGTGTTTGTCTGTGCAAAAGCGTCAGTAGGTGGGACAGCGAGGGAGAGAGGGGATAGAGAGGGGAGAGAGAGGGAGAAGAGGATGGGAAAACTTCTGGAATGGTCATTCGTGCAAATTTATATTCTAGCTGGTCCTGCGACAAAAAATACGAAGTGACAATGGCAGATTTCAAATGAGCATACGCTTTAGCACTCTCACTTTCGCGTTTAAAACGTTGTATCTTAAACATTTTCGTTGTAATCGATCCTCAGTTTTTGCAGGATTTTTACTCGTGATTGATGCCAAAAGGTCGCAGCGGCAGTTTGTCAGAAGCTGTAGTTACTTGAGAGAAATTATCATAAACGTGTTTGTCTGTGCAAAAGCGTCGGTAGGTGGGACAGCGAGGGAGAGAGGGGAGAGCGAGGGGAGAGAGAGGGAGAAGAGGATGGGAAAACTTCCGGAATGGTCATTCGTGCAAATTTAAATTCTAGCTGGTCCTGCGACAGAAGAATACGAAGTGACAGTGGCAGATTTCAAATGAGCATACGCTTTAGCACTCTCACTTTCTCGTTCAAAACGTTGTATCTTGGGCATTTTCGTTGTAATCGACCCTCAGTTTTCGCATGATTTTTACTCGTGATTGAAGCCAAAAGGTCGCAGCGGCAGTTTGTAAGAAGCTGTAGTTACTTGAGAGAAATTAGCATAAACGTGTTTGTCTGTGCAAAGGCGTCGGTGGATGGGTAGAGGGAGGAAGAGAGGGGAGAGAGAGGGAGAAGAGGATCGGAAAACTTCCGGAATGGTCATTCGTGCAAATTTATATTCTAGCTGGTCATGCGACAGAAAAATACAAAGTGACAGTGGCAGATTTCAAATGAGCATACGCTTTAGCACTCTGACTTTCGCGTTTGAAACGTTGTATCTTGGACATTTTCGTTGTAATTGATCCTCAGTTTTCGCATGATTTTTACTCGTGATTGATGCCAAAAGGTCGAAGCGACAGTTTGTCAGAAGCTGTAGTTACTTGAGAGAAGTTATCATATATGTGATTGTCTGTGCAAAAGCGTCGGTGGGTGGGACAGCGAGGGAGAGAGGGGAGAGCGAGGGGAGAGAGAGGAAGAAGAGGATGGGAAAACTTCCGGAATGGTCTTTCGCGCAAATTTATATTCTAGCTGGTCATGCGACAGAAAAATACAAAGTGACAGTGGCAGATTTCAAATGAGCATACGCTTTAGCACTCTGACTTTCGCGTTTGAAACGTTGTATCTTGAACATTTTCGTTGTGATCGATCCTCAGTTTTCGCATGATTTTTACTTGTGATTGATGCCAAAAGGTCGCAGCGTCAGTTTGTCAGAAGCTGTGGTTACTTGAGAGAAATTAACATAAACGTGTTTGTCTGTGCAAAAGCGTCGGTGGGTGGGACAGCGAGGGAGAGAGGGGAGAGAGAGGAAGAAGAAGATGGGAAAACTTCCGGAATGGTCTTTCGTGCATATTTGTATTCTAGATAGTCCTGCGACAGAAGAATACGAAGTAACAGTGGCATATTTCAAATGAGCATACGCTTTAGCACTCTCACTTTCGCGTTTGAAACGTTGTTTCTTGGACATTTTCGTTGTAATCGATCCTCAGTTTGCGCATGATTTTTACTCGTGATTGATGCCAAAAGGTCGCAGCGGCAGTTTGTAAGAAGCTGTAGTTACTTGAGAGAAATTAGCATAAACGTGTTTGTCTGTGCAAAGGCGTCGGTGGATGGGTAGAGGGAGGAAGAGAGGGGAGAGAGAAGGAGAAGAGGATCGGAAAACTTCCGGAATGGTCATATGTGCATATTTATATCCGCTGGTCCTGCGACAGAAGTCGAAGTGACAATGGCAGATTTCAAATGAGCATACGCTTTAGCACTCTCACTTTCGCGGTGGGTGGGACAGCTAGGGAGAGAGGGGAGAGAAAGGGGAGAGAGAGGGAGAAGAGGATGGGAAAACTTCTGGAATGGTCATTCGTGCAAATTTATATTCTAGCTGGTCCTGCGACAAAAAATACGAAGTGACAATGGCAGATTTCAAATGAGCATACGCTTTAGCACTCTCACTTTCGCGTTTAAAACGTTGTATCTTAAACATTTTCGTTATAATCGATCCTCAGTTTTTGCAGGATTTTTACTCGTGATTGATGCCAAAAGGTCGCAGCGGCAGTTTGTCAGAAGCTGTAGTTACTTGAGAGAAATTATCTTTAACGTGTTTGTCTGTGCAAAAGCGTCGGTAGGTGGGACAGCGAGGGAGAGAGGGGATAGAGAGGGGAGAGAGAGGGAGAAGAGGATGGGAAAACTTCCGGAATGGTCATTCGTGCAAATTTATATTCTAGCTGGTCATGCGACAGAAAAATACAAAGTGACAGTGGCAGATTTCAAATGAGCATACGCTTTAGCACTCTGACTTTCGCGTTTGAAACGTTGTATCTTGGACATTTTCGTTGTAATCGATCCTCAGTTTTCGCATGATTTTTACTCGTGATTGATGCCAAAAGGTCGCAGCGGCAGTTTGTAAGAAGCTGTAGTTACTTGAGAGAAATTAGCATAAACGTGTTTGTCAGTGCAAAGGCGTCGGTGGATGGGTAGAGGGAGGAAGAGAGGGGAGAGAGAGGGAGAAGAGGATCGGAAAACTTCCGGAATGGTCTTATGTGCATATTTATATCCGCTGGTCCTGCGACAGAAGTCGAAGTGACAATGGCAGATTTCAAATGAGCATACGCTTTAGCACTCTCACTTTCGCGTTTGAAACGTTGTATCTTGAACATTTTCGTTGTGATCGATCCTCAGTTTTCGCATGATTTTTACTTGTGATTGATGCCAAAAGGTCGCAGCGTCAGTTTGTCAGAAGCTGTGGTTACTTGAGAGAAATTAACATAAACGTGTTTGTCTGTGCAAAAGCGTCGGTGGGTGGGACAGCGAGGGAGAGAGGGGAGAGAGAGGAAGAAGAAGATGGGAAAACTTCCGGAATGGTCTTTCGTGCATATTTGTATTCTAGATAGTCCTGCGACAGAAGAATACGAAGTAACAGTGGCATATTTCTAATGAGCATACGCTTTAGCACTCTCACTTTCGCGTTTGAAACGTTGTTTCTTGGACATTTTCGTTGTAATCGATCCTCAGTTTGCGCATGATTTTTACTCGTGATTGATGCCAAAAGGTCGCAGCGGCAGTTTGTAAGAAGCTGTAGTTACTTGAGAGAAATTAGCATAAACGTGTTTGTCTGTGCAAAGGCGTCGGTGGATGGGTAGAGGGAGGAAGAGAGGGGAGAGAGAAGGAGAAGAGGATCGGAAAACTTCCGGAATGGTCTTATGTGCATATTTATATCCGCTGGTCCTGCGACAGAAGTCGAAGTGACAATGGCAGATTTCAAATGAGCATACGCTTTAGCACTCTCACTTTCGCGGTGGGTGGGACAGCTAGGGAGAGAGGGGAGAGAAAGGGGAGAGAGAGGGAGAAGAGGATGGGAAAACTTTCGGAATGGTCATTCGTGCAAATTCATATTCTAGCTGGTCATGCGACAGAAAAATACAAAGTGACAGTGGCATATTTCAAATGAGCATACGCTTTAGCACTCTCACTTTCGCGTTTGAAACGTTGTTTCTTGGACATTTTCGTTGTAATTGATCCTCAGTTTTCGCATGATTTTTACTCGTGATTGATGCCAAAAGGTCGAAGCGACAGTTTGTCAGAAGCTGTAGTTACTTGAGAGAAGTTATCATATATGTGATTGTCTGTGCAAAAGCGTCGGTGGGTGGGACAGCGAGGGAGAGAGGGGAGAGCGAGGGGAGAGAGAGGAAGAAGAGGATGGGAAAACTTCCGGAATGGTCTTTCGCGCAAATTTATATTCTAGCTGGTCATGCGACAGAAAAATACAAAGTGACAGTGGCAGATTTCAAATGAGCACATACGCTTTAGCACTCTGACTTTCGCGTTTGAAACGTTGTATCTTGGACATTTTCGTTGTAATCGATCCTCAGTTTTCGCATGATTTTTACTCGTGATTGATGCCAAAAGGTCGCAGCGGCAGTTTGTCAGAAGCTGTAGTTACTTGAGAGAAGTTATCATAAACGTGTTTGTCTATGCAAAAGCGTCGGTGGGTGGGACAGCTAGGGAGAGAGGGGAGAGAAAGGGGAGAGAGAGGGAGAAGAGGATGGGAAAACTTTCGGAATGGTCATTCGTGCAAAGTTATATTCTAGCTGGTCCTGCGACAGAAAAATACGAAGTGACAGTGGCAGATTTCAAATGAGCATACGCTTTAGCACTCTCACTTTCGCGTTTAAAACGTTGTACCTTGAACATTTTCGTTGTAATCGATCCTCAGTTTTCGCATGATTTTTACTCGTGATTGATGCCAAAAGGTCGCAGCGGCAGTTTGTCAGAAGCTGTAGTTACTTGAGAGAAATTATCATAAACGTGTTTGTCTGTGCAAAAGCGTCGGTAGGTGGGACAGCGAGGGAGAGAGGGGATAGAGAGGGGAGAGAGAGGGAGAAGAGAATGGGAAAACTTCCGGAATGGCCATTCGTGCAAATTTATATTCTAGCTGGTCATGCGACAGAAAATTACGAAGTGACAGTGGCAGATTTCAAATGAGCATACGCTTTAGCACTCTGACTTTCGCGTTTGAAACGTTGTATCTTGGACATTTTCGTTGTAATCGATCCTCAGTTTTCGCATGATTTTTACTCGTGATTGATGCCAAAAGGTCGCAGCGGCAGTTTGTCAGAAGCTGTAGTTACTTGAGAGAAGTTATCATAAACGTGTTTGTCTATGCAAAAGCGTCGGTGAGTGGGACAGCTAGGGAGAGAGGGGAGAGAAAGGGGAGAGAGAGGGAGAAGAGGATGGGAAAACTTTCGGAATGGTCATTCGTGCAAACTTATATTCTAGCTGGTCCTGCGACAGAAAAATACGAAGTGACAGTGGCAGATTTCAAATGAGCATACGCTTTAGCACTCTCACTTTCGCGTTTAAAACGTTGTATCTTGAACATTTTCGTTGTAATCGATCCTCAGTTTTCGCATGATTTTTACTCGTGATTGATGCCAAAAGGTCGCAGCGGCAGTTTGCCAGAAGCTGTAGTTACTTGAGAGAAATTATCATAAACGTGTTTGTCTGTGCAAAAGCGTCAGTAGGTGGGACAGCGAGGGAGAGAGGGGATAGAGAGGGGAGAGAGAGGGAGAAGAGGATGGGAAAACTTCTGGAATGGTCATTCGTGCAAATTTATATTCTAGCTGGTCCTGCGACAAAAAATACGAAGTGACAATGGCAGATTTCAAATGAGCATACGCTTTAGCACTCTCACTTTCGCGTTTAAAACGTTGTATCTTGAACATTTTCGTTGTAATCGATCCTCAGTTTTTGCAGGATTTTTACTCGTGATTGATGCCAAAAGGTCGCAGCGGCAGTTTGTCAGAAGCTGTAGTTACTTGAGAGAAATTATCATAAACGTGTTTGTCTGTGCAAAAGCGTCGGTAGGTGGGACAGCGAGGGAGAGAGGGGATAGAGAGGGGAGAGAGAGGGAGAAGAGGATGGGAAAACTTCCGGAATGGTCATTCGTGCAAATTTATATTCTAGCTGGTCCTGCGACAGAAGAATACGAAGTAACAGTGGCATATTTCAAATGAGCATACGCTTTAGCACTCTCACTTTCGCGTTTGAAACGTTGTTTCTTGGACATTTTCGTTGTAATCGATCCTCAGTTTGCGCATGATTTTTACTCGTGATTGATGCCAAAAGGTCGCAGCGGCAGTTTGCCAGAAGCTGTAGTTACTTGAGAGAAATTATCATAAACGTGTTTGTCTGTGCAAAAGCGTCAGTAGGTGGGACAGCGAGGGAGAGAGGGGATAGAGAGGGGAGAGAGAGGGAGAAGAGGATGGGAAAACTTCTGGAATGGTCATTCGTGCAAATTTATATTCTAGCTGGTCCTGCGACAAAAAATACGAAGTGACAATGGCAGATTTCAAATGAGCATACGCTTTAGCACTCTCACTTTCGCGTTTAAAACGTTGTATCTTAAACATTTTCGTTGTAATCGATCCTCAGTTTTTGCAGGATTTTTACTCGTGATTGATGCCAAAAGGTCGCAGCGGCAGTTTGTCAGAAGCTGTAGTTACTTGAGAGAAATTATCATAAACGTGTTTGTCTGTGCAAAAGCGTCGGTAGGTGGGACAGCGAGGGAGAGAGGGGAGAGCGAGGGGAGAGAGAGGGAGAAGAGGATGGGAAAACTTCCGGAATGGTCATTCGTGCAAATTTAAATTCTAGCTGGTCCTGCGACAGAAGAATACGAAGTGACAGTGGCAGATTTCAAATGAGCATACGCTTTAGCACTCTCACTTTCTCGTTCAAAACGTTGTATCTTGGGCATTTTCGTTGTAATCGACCCTCAGTTTTCGCATGATTTTTACTCGTGATTGAAGCCAAAAGGTCGCAGCGGCAGTTTGTAAGAAGCTGTAGTTACTTGAGAGAAATTAGCATAAACGTGTTTGTCTGTGCAAAGGCGTCGGTGGATGGGTAGAGGGAGGAAGAGAGGGGAGAGAGAGGGAGAAGAGGATCGGAAAACTTCCGGAATGGTCATTCGTGCAAATTTATATTCTAGCTGGTCATGCGACAGAAAAATACAAAGTGACAGTGGCAGATTTCAAATGAGCATACGCTTTAGCACTCTGACTTTCGCGTTTGAAACGTTGTATCTTGGACATTTTCGTTGTAATTGATCCTCAGTTTTCGCATGATTTTTACTCGTGATTGATGCCAAAAGGTCGAAGCGACAGTTTGTCAGAAGCTGTAGTTACTTGAGAGAAGTTATCATATATGTGATTGTCTGTGCAAAAGCGTCGGTGGGTGGGACAGCGAGGGAGAGAGGGGAGAGCGAGGGGAGAGAGAGGAAGAAGAGGATGGGAAAACTTCCGGAATGGTCTTTCGCGCAAATTTATATTCTAGCTGGTCATGCGACAGAAAAATACAAAGTGACAGTGGCAGATTTCAAATGAGCATACGCTTTAGCACTCTGACTTTCGCGTTTGAAACGTTGTATCTTGAACATTTTCGTTGTGATCGATCCTCAGTTTTCGCATGATTTTTACTTGTGATTGATGCCAAAAGGTCGCAGCGTCAGTTTGTCAGAAGCTGTGGTTACTTGAGAGAAATTAACATAAACGTGTTTGTCTGTGCAAAAGCGTCGGTGGGTGGGACAGCGAGGGAGAGAGGGGAGAGAGAGGAAGAAGAAGATGGGAAAACTTCCGGAATGGTCTTTCGTGCATATTTGTATTCTAGATAGTCCTGCGACAGAAGAATACGAAGTAACAGTGGCATATTTCAAATGAGCATACGCTTTAGCACTCTCACTTTCGCGTTTGAAACGTTGTTTCTTGGACATTTTCGTTGTAATCGATCCTCAGTTTGCGCATGATTTTTACTCGTGATTGATGCCAAAAGGTCGCAGCGGCAGTTTGTAAGAAGCTGTAGTTACTTGAGAGAAATTAGCATAAACGTGTTTGTCTGTGCAAAGGCGTCGGTGGATGGGTAGAGGGAGGAAGAGAGGGGAGAGAGAAGGAGAAGAGGATCGGAAAACTTCCGGAATGGTCTTATGTGCATATTTATATCCGCTGGTCCTGCGACAGAAGTCGAAGTGACAATGGCAGATTTCAAATGAGCATACGCTTTAGCACTCTCACTTTCGCGGTGGGTGGGACAGCTAGGGAGAGAGGGGAGAGAAAGGGGAGAGAGAGGGAGAAGAGGATGGGAAAACTTCTGGAATGGTCATTCGTGCAAATTTATATTCTAGCTGGTCCTGCGACAAAAAATACGAAGTGACAATGGCAGATTTCAAATGAGCATACGCTTTAGCACTCTCACTTTCGCGTTTAAAACGTTGTATCTTAAACATTTTCGTTATAATCGATCCTCAGTTTTTGCAGGATTTTTACTCGTGATTGATGCCAAAAGGTCGCAGCGGCAGTTTGTCAGAAGCTGTAGTTACTTGAGAGAAATTATCTTTAACGTGTTTGTCTGTGCAAAAGCGTCGGTAGGTGGGACAGCGAGGGAGAGAGGGGATAGAGAGGGGAGAGAGAGGGAGAAGAGGATGGGAAAACTTCCGGAATGGTCATTCGTGCAAATTTATATTCTAGCTGGTCATGCGACAGAAAAATACAAAGTGACAGTGGCAGATTTCAAATGAGCATACGCTTTAGCACTCTGACTTTCGCGTTTGAAACGTTGTATCTTGGACATTTTCGTTGTAATCGATCCTCAGTTTTCGCATGATTTTTACTCGTGATTGATGCCAAAAGGTCGCAGCGGCAGTTTGTAAGAAGCTGTAGTTACTTGAGAGAAATTAGCATAAACGTGTTTGTCAGTGCAAAGGCGTCGGTGGATGGGTAGAGGGAGGAAGAGAGGGGAGAGAGAGGGAGAAGAGGATCGGAAAACTTCCGGAATGGTCTTATGTGCATATTTATATCCGCTGGTCCTGCGACAGAAGTCGAAGTGACAATGGCAGATTTCAAATGAGCATACGCTTTAGCACTCTCACTTTCGCGTTTGAAACGTTGTATCTTGAACATTTTCGTTGTGATCGATCCTCAGTTTTCGCATGATTTTTACTTGTGATTGATGCCAAAAGGTCGCAGCGTCAGTTTGTCAGAAGCTGTGGTTACTTGAGAGAAATTAACATAAACGTGTTTGTCTGTGCAAAAGCGTCGGTGGGTGGGACAGCGAGGGAGAGAGGGGAGAGAGAGGAAGAAGAAGATGGGAAAACTTCCGGAATGGTCTTTCGTGCATATTTGTATTCTAGATAGTCCTGCGACAGAAGAATACGAAGTAACAGTGGCATATTTCTAATGAGCATACGCTTTAGCACTCTCACTTTCGCGTTTGAAACGTTGTTTCTTGGACATTTTCGTTGTAATCGATCCTCAGTTTGCGCATGATTTTTACTCGTGATTGATGCCAAAAGGTCTCAGCGGCAGTTTGTAAGAAGCTGTAGTTACTTGAGAGAAATTAGCATAAACGTGTTTGTCTGTGCAAAGGCGTCGGTGGATGGGTAGAGGGAGGAAGAGAGGGGAGAGAGAAGGAGAAGAGGATCGGAAAACTTCCGGAATGGTCTTATGTGCATATTTATATCCGCTGGTCCTGCGACAGAAGTCGAAGTGACAATGGCAGATTTCAAATGAGCATACGCTTTAGCACTCTCACTTTCGCGGTGGGTGGGACAGCTAGGGAGAGAGGGGAGAGAAAGGGGAGAGAGAGGGAGAAGAGGATGGGAAAACTTTCGGAATGGTCATTCGTGCAAATTCATATTCTAGCTGGTCATGCGACAGAAAAATACAAAGTGACAGTGGCATATTTCAAATGAGCATACGCTTTAGCACTCTCACTTTCGCGTTTGAAACGTTGTTTCTTGGACATTTTCGTTGTAATTGATCCTCAGTTTTCGCATGATTTTTACTCGTGATTGATGCCAAAAGGTCGAAGCGACAGTTTGTCAGAAGCTGTAGTTACTTGAGAGAAGTTATCATATATGTGATTGTCTGTGCAAAAGCGTCGGTGGGTGGGACAGCGAGGGAGAGAGGGGAGAGCGAGGGGAGAGAGAGGAAGAAGAGGATGGGAAAACTTCCGGAATGGTCTTTCGCGCAAATTTATATTCTAGCTGGTCATGCGACAGAAAAATACAAAGTGACAGTGGCAGATTTCAAATGAGCACATACGCTTTAGCACTCTGACTTTCGCGTTTGAAACGTTGTATCTTGGACATTTTCGTTGTAATCGATCCTCAGTTTTCGCATGATTTTTACTCGTGATTGATGCCAAAAGGTCGCAGCGGCAGTTTGTAAGAAGCTGTAGTTACTTGAGAGAAATTAGCATAAACGTGTTTGTCAGTGCAAAGGCGTCGGTGGATGGGTAGAGGGAGGAAGAGAGGGGAGAGAGAGGGAGAAGAGGATCGGAAAACTTCCGGAATGGTCTTATGTGCATATTTATATCCGCTGGTCCTGCGACAGAAGTCGAAGTGACAATGGCAGATTTCAAATGAGCATACGCTTTAGCACTCTCACTTTCGCGTTTGAAACGTTGTAGCTTGAACATTTTCGTTGTGATCGATCCTCAGTTTTCGCATGATTTTTACTTGTGATTGATGCCAAAAGGTCGCAGCGTCAGTTTGTCAGAAGCTGTGGTTACTTGAGAGAAATTAACATAAACGTGTTTGTCTGTGCAAAAGCGTCGGTGGGTGGGACAGCGAGGGAGAGAGGGGAGAGAGAGGAAGAAGAAGATGGGAAAACTTCCGGAATGGTCTTTCGTGCATATTTGTATTCTAGATAGTCCTGCGACAGAAGAATACGAAGTAACAGTGGCATATTTCAAATGAGCATACGCTTTAGCACTCTCACTTTCGCGTTTGAAACGTTGTTTCTTGGACATTTTCGTTGTAATCGATCCTCAGTTTGCGCATGATTTTTACTCGTGATTGATGCCAAAAGGTCGCAGCAGCAGTTTGTAAGAAGCTGTAGTTAATTGAGAGAAATTAGCATAAACGTGTTTGTCTGTGCAAAGGCGTCGGTGGATGGGTAGAGGGAGGAAGAGAGGGGAGAGAGAAGGAGAAGAGGATCGGAAAACTTCCGGAATGGTCTTATGTGCATATTTATATCCGCTGGTCCTGCGACAGAAGTCGAAGTGACAATGGCAGATTTCAAATGAGCATACGCTTTAGCACTCTCACTTTCGCGGTGGGTGGGACAGCTAGGGAGAGAGGGGAGAGAAAGGGGAGAGAGAGGGAGAAGAGGATGGGAAAACTTTCGGAATGGTCATTCGTGCAAATTCATATTCTAGCTGGTCATGCGACAGAAAAATACAAAGTGACAGTGGCATATTTCAAATGAGCATACGCTTTAGCACTCTCACTTTCGCGTTTGAAACGTTGTTTCTTGGACATTTTCGTTGTAATCGATCCTCAGTTTGCGCATGATTTTTACTCGTGATTGATGCCAAAAGGTCGCAGCGGCAGTTTGTAAGAAGCTGTAGTTACTTGAGAGAAATTAGCATAAACGTGTTTGTCTGTGCAAAGGCGTCGGTGGATGGGTAGAGGGAGGAAGAGAGGGGAGAGAGAAGGAGAAGAAGATCGGAAAACTTCCGGAATGGTCTTATGTGCATATTTATATCCGCTGGTCCTGCGACAGAAGTCGAAGTGACAATGGCAGATTTCAAATGAGCATACGCTTTAGCACTCTCACTTTCTCGTTCAAAACGTTGTATCTTGAACATTTTCGTTGTAATCGATTCTCAGTTTTCGCATGATTTTTACTCGTGATTGATGCCAAAAGGTCGCAGCGGCAGTTTGTCAGAAGCTGTAGTTACTTGAGAGAAATTATCATAAACGTGTTTGTCTGTGCAAAAGCGTCGGTAGGCGGGACAGCGAGGGAGAGAGGGGATAGAGAGGGGAGAGAGAGGGAGAAGAGAATGGGAAAACTTCCGGAATGGCCATTCGTGCAAATTTATATTCTAGCTGGTCATGCGACAGAAAATTACGAAGTGACAGTGGCAGATTTCAAATGAGCATACGCTTTAGCACTCTCACTTTCGCGTTTAAAACGTTGTATCTTGAACATTTTCGTTGTAATCGATCCTCAGTTTTCGCATGATTTTTACTCGTGATTGATGCCAAAAGGTCGCAGCAGCAGTTTGTAAGAAGCTGTAGTTACTTGAGAGAAATTAGCATAAACGTGTTTGTCTGTGCAAAGGCGTCGGTGGATGGGTAGAGGGAGGAAGAGAGGGGAGAGAGAAGGAGAAGAGGATCGGAAAACTTCCGGAATGGTCTTATGTGCATATTTATATCCGCTGGTCCTGCGACAGAAGTCGAAGTGACAATGGCAGATTTCAAATGAGCATACGCTTTAGCACTCTCACTTTCGCGGTGGGTGGGACAGCTAGGGAGAGAGGGGAGAGAAAGGGGAGAGAGAGGGAGAAGAGGATGGGAAAACTTTCGGAATGGTCATTCGTGCAAATTCATATTCTAGCTGGTCATGCGACAGAAAAATACAAAGTGACAGTGGCATATTTCAAATGAGCATACGCTTTAGCACTCTCACTTTCGCGTTTGAAACGTTGTTTCTTGGACATTTTCGTTGTAATCGATCCTCAGTTTGCGCATGATTTTTACTCGTGATTGATGCCAAAAGGTCGCAGCGGCAGTTTGTAAGAAGCTGTAGTTACTTGAGAGAAATTAGCATAAACGTGTTTGTCTGTGCAAAGGCGTCGGTGGATGGGTAGAGGGAGGAAGAGAGGGGAGAGAGAAGGAGAAGAAGATCGGAAAACTTCCGGAATGGTCTTATGTGCATATTTATATCCGCTGGTCCTGCGACAGAAGTCGAAGTGACAATGGCAGATTTCAAATGAGCATACGCTTTAGCACTCTCACTTTCTCGTTCAAAACGTTGTATCTTGAACATTTTCGTTGTAATCGATTCTCAGTTTTCGCATGATTTTTACTCGTGATTGATGCCAAAAGGTCGCAGCGGCAGTTTGTCAGAAGCTGTAGTTACTTGAGAGAAATTATCATAAACGTGTTTGTCTGTGCAAAAGCGTCGGTAGGTGGGACAGCGAGGGAGAGAGGGGATAGAGAGGGGAGAGAGAGGGAGAAGAGAATGGGAAAACTTCCGGAATGGCCATTCGTGCAAATTTATATTCTAGCTGGTCATGCGACAGAAAATTACGAAGTGACAGTGGCAGATTTCAAATGAGCATACGCTTTAGCACTCTCACTTTCGCGTTTAAAACGTTGTATCTTGAACATTTTCGTTGTAATCGATCCTCAGTTTTCGCATGATTTTTACTCGTGATTGATGCCAAAAGGTCGCAGCGGCAGTTTGTCAGAAGCTGTAGTTACTTGAGAGAAATTATCATAAACGTGTTTGTCTGTGCAAAAGCGTCGGTGGGTGGGACAGCTAGGGAGAGAGGGGATAGAGAGGGGAGAGAGAGGGAGAAGAGAATGGGAAAACTTCCGGAATGGCCATTCGTGCAAATTTATATTCTAGCTGGTCATGCGACAGAAAATTACGAAGTGACAGTGGCAGATTTCAAATGAGCATACGCTTTAGCACTCTGACTTTCGCGTTTGAAACGTTGTATCTTGGACATTTTCGTTGTAATCGATCCTCAGTTTTCGCATGATTTTTACTCGTGATTGATGCCAAAAGGTCGCAGCGGCAGTTTGTCAGAAGCTGTAGTTACTTGAGAGAAGTTATCATAAACGTGTTTGTCTATGCAAAAGCGTCGGTGGGTGGGACAGCTAGGGAGAGAGGGGAGAGAAAGGGGAGAGAGAGGGAGAAGAGGATGGGAAAACTTTCGGAATGGTCATTCGTGCAAAGTTATATTCTAGCTGGTCCTGCGACAGAAAAATACGAAGTGACAGTGGCAGATTTCAAATGAGCATACGCTTTAGCACTCTCACTTTCGCGTTTAAAACGTTGTACCTTGCACATTTTCGTTGTAATCGATCCTCAGTTTTCGCATGATTTTTACTCGTGATTGATGCCAAAAGGTCGCAGCGGCAGTTTGTCAGAAGCTGTAGTTACTTGAGAGAAATTATCATAAACGTGTTTGTCTGTGCAAAAGCGTCGGTAGGTGGGACAGCGAGGGAGAGAGGGGATAGAGAGGGGAGAGAGAGGGAGAAGAGAATGGGAAAACTTCCGGAATGGCCATTCGTGCAAATTTATATTCTAGCTGGTCATGCGACAGAAAATTACGAAGTGACAGTGGCAGATTTCAAATGAGCATACGCTTTAGCACTCTGACTTTCGCGTTTGAAACGTTGTATCTTGGACATTTTCGTTGTAATCGATCCTCAGTTTTCGCATGATTTTTACTCGTGATTGATGCCAAAAGGTCGCAGCGGCAGTTTGTCAGAAGCTGTAGTTACTTGAGAGAAATTATCATAAACGTGTTTGTCTGTGCAAAAGCGTCGGTAGGTGGGACAGCGAGGGAGAGAGGGGATAGAGAGGGGAGAGAAAGGGAGAAGAGAATGGGAAAACTTCCGGAATGGCCATTCGTGCAAATTTATATTCTAGCTGGTCATGCGACAGAAAATTACGAAGTGACAGTGGCAGATTTCAAATGAGCATACGCTTTAGCACTCTGACTTTCGCGTTTGAAACGTTGTATCTTGGACATTTTCGTTGTAATCGATCCTCAGTTTTCGCAGGATTTTTACTCGTGATTGATGCCAAAAGGTCGCAGCGGCAGTTTGTCAGAAGCTGTAGTTACTTGAGAGAAATTATCATAAACGTGTTTGTCTGTGCAAAAGCGTCGGTAGGTGGGACAGCGAGGGAGAGAGGGGATAGAGAGGGGAGAGAGAGGGAGAAGAGGATGGGAAAACTTCCGGAATGGTCATTCGTGCAAATTTATATTCTAGCTGGTCATGCGACAGAAAAATACAAAGTGACAGTGGCAGATTTCAAATGAGCATACGCTTTAGCACTCTGACTTTCGCGTTTGAAACGTTGTATCTTGGACATTTTCGTTGTAATTGATCCTCAGTTTTCGCATGATTTTTACTCGTGATTGATGCCAAAAGGTCGAAGCGACAGTTTGTCAGAAGCTGTAGTTACTTGAGAGAAGTTATCATATATGTGATTGTCTGTGCAAAAGCGTCGGTGGGTGGGACAGCGAGGGAGAGAGGGGAGAGCGAGGGGAGAGAGAGGAAGAAGAGGATGAGAAAACTTCCGGAATGGTCTTTCGCGCCAATTTATATTCTAGCTGGTCATGCGACAGAAAAATACAAAGTGACAGTGGCAGATTTCAAATGAGCATACGCTTTAGCACTCTGACTTTCGCGTTTGAAACATTGTATCTTGGACATTTTCGTTGTAATCGATCCTCAGTTTTCGCATGATTTTTACTCGTGATTGATGCCAAAAGGTCGCAGCGGCAGTTTGTCAGAAGCTGTAGTTACTTGAGAGAAGTTATCATAAACGTGTTTGTCTATGCAAAAGCGTCGGTGGCTGGGACAGCTAGGGAGAGAGGGGAGAGAAAGGGGAGAGAGAGGGAGAAGAGGATGGGAAAACTTTCGGAATGGTCATTCGTGCAAAGTTATATTCTAGCTGGTCCTGCGACAGAAAAATACGAAGTGACAGTGGCAGATTTCAAATGAGCATACGCTTTAGCACTCTCACTTTCGCGTTTAAAACGTTGTACCTTGAACATTTTCGTTGTAATCGATCCTCAGTTTTCGCATGATTTTAACTCGTGATTGATGCCAAAAGGTCGCAGAGTCAGTTTGTCAGAAGCTGTAGTTACTTGAGAGAAATTATCATAAACGTGTTTGTCTGTGCAAAAGCGTCGGTAGGTGGGACAGCGAGGGAGAGAGTGGAGAGAGAGGGGAGAGAGAGGGAGAAGAGGATGGGAAAACTTCCGGAATGGTCATTCGTGCAAATTTATTTTCTAGCTGGTCATGCGACAGAAAAATACGAAGTGACAGTGGCAGATTTCAAATGAGCATACGCTTTAGCACTCTCACTTTCGCGTTTAAAACGTTGTATCTTGGACATTTTCGTTGTATTCGATCCTCAGTTTTCGCATGATTTTTATTCGTGATTGATGCCAAAAGGTCGCAGCGGCAGTTTGTAAGAAGCTGTAATTACGTGAAAGAAATTAGCATAAACGTGTTTGTCTGTGCAAAGGCGTCGGTGGATGGGTAGAGGGAGGAAGAGAGGGGAGAGAGAGGGAGAAGAGGATCGGAAAACCTCCTGAATGGTTTTATGTGCATATTTATATCCGCTGGTCCTGCGACAGAAGTTGTAGTGACAATGGCAGATTTCAAATGAGCATACGCTTTAGCACTCTTACTTTCGCGTTTGAAACGTTGTATCTTGAACATTTTCGTTGTGATCGATCCTCAGTTTTCGCATGATTTTTACTTGTGATTGATGCCAAAAGGTCGCAGCGTCAGTTTGTCAGAAGCTGTGGTTACTTGAGAGAAATTAGCATAAACGTGTTTGTCTGTGCAAAAGCGTCGGTGGGTGGGACAGCGAGGGAGAGAGGGGAGAGCGAGGGGAGAGAGAAAAAGAAGAGGATGGGAAAACTTCCGGAATGGTCTTTCGTGCATATTTGTTTTCTAGATGGTCCTGCGACAGAAAAATACGAAGTGACAGTGGCAGATTTCAAATGAGCATACGCTTTAGCACTCTCACTTTCGCGTTTGAAACGTTGTATCTTGGACATTTTCTTTGTAATCGATCCTCAGTTTTCGCATGATTTTTACTCGTGATTGATGCCAAAAGGTCGCAGCGGCAGTTTGTAAGAAGCTGTAGTTACTTGAGAGAAATTAGCATAAACGTGTTTGTCTGTGCAAAGGCGTCGGTGGATGGGTAGAGGGAGGAAGAGAGGGGAGAGAGAGGGAGAAGAGGATGGGAAAACTTCCGGAATGGTCTTATGTGCATATTTATATCCGCTGGTCCTGCGACAGAAGTCGAAGTGACAATGGCAGATTGCAAATTTAAATTCTAGCTGGTCCTGCGACAGAAAAATACGAAGTGACAGTGGCATATTTCAAATGAGCATACGCTTTAGCACTCTCACTTTCGCGTTTAAAACGTTGTATCTTGGACATTTTCGTTGTAATCGATCCTCAGTTTTCGCATGATTTTCACTCGTGATTGATGCCAAAAGGTCGCAGAGTCAGTTTGTCCGAAGCTGTAGTTACTTGAGAGAAATTATCATAAACGTGTTTGTCTGTGCAAAAGCGTCGGTGGGTGGGACAGCGAGGGAGAGAGAGGGAGAGAGAGGGGAGAGAGAGGAAGAAGAGGATGGGAAAACTTCCGGAATGGTCTTTCGTGCATATTTGTATTCTAGATGGTCCTGCGACAGAAGAATACGAAGTGACAGTGGCAGATTTCATATGAGCATACGCTTTAGCACTCTCACTTTCTCGTTCAAAACGTTGTATCTTGGACATTTTCGTTGTAATCGATCCTCAGTTTTCGCATGATTTTTACTCGTGATTGATGCCAAAAGGTCGCAGCGGCAGTTTGTAAGAAGCTGTAGTTACTTGAAAGAAATTAGCATAAACGTGTTTGTCTGTGCAAAGGCGTCGGTGGATGGGTAGAGGGAGGAAGAGAGGGGAGAGAAAGGGGAGAGAGAGGGAGAAGAGGATGGGAAAACTTCCGGAATGGTCATTCGTGCAAATTTATATTCTAGCTGGTCATGCGACAGAAAAATACGAAGTGACAGTGGCAGATTTCAAATGAGCATAAGATTTAGCACTCTCACTTTCGCGTTTGAAACGTTGTATCTTGAACATTTTCGTTGTGATCGATCCTCAGTTTTCGCATGATTTTTACTTGTGATTGATGCCAAAATTTCGCAGCGGCAGTTTGTCAGAAGCTGTAGTTAATTGAGAGAAATTATCATAAACGTGTTTGTCTGTGCAAAAGCGTCGGTGGGTGGGACAGCTAGGGAGAGAGGGGAGAGAGAGGGGAGAGAGAGGGAGAAGAGGATGGGAAAACTTCCGGAATGGTCATTAGTGCAAATTTCTATTCTAGCTGGTCCTGCGACAGAAAAATACGAAGTGACAGTGGCATATTTCAAATGAGCATACGCTTTAGCAATCTCACTTTCGCGTTTAAAACGTTGTATCTTGGATATTTTCGTTGTAATCGATCCTCAGTTTTCGCATGATTTTCACTCGTGATTGATGCCAAAAGGTCGCAGAGTCAGTTTGTCAGAAGCTGTAGTTACTTGAGAGAAATTATCATAAACGTGTTTGTCTGTGCAAAAGCGTCGGTGGGTGGGACAGCGAGGGGAGAGAGAGGAAGAAGAGGATGGGAAAACTTCCGGAATGGTCTTTCGTGCATATTTGTATTCTAGATGGTCCTGCGACAGAAGACTACGAAGTGACAGTGGCAGATTTCAAATGAGCATACGCTTTAGCACTCTCACTTTCGCGTTTAAAACGTTGTATCTTGGACATTTTCGTTGTAATCGATCCTCAGTTTTCGCATGATTTTCACTCGTGATTGATGCCAAAAGGTCGCAGAGTCAGTTTGTCAGAAGCTGTAGTTACTTGAGAGAAATTAGCATAAACGTGTTTGTCTGTGCAAAGGCGTCGGTGGATGGGTAGAGGGAGGAAGAGAGGGGAGAGAGAGGGAGAAGAGGATCGGAAAACTTCCGGAATGGTCTTATGTGCATAATTATATCCGCTGGTCCTGCGACAGAAGTCGAAGTGACAATGGCAGATTTCAAATGAGCATACGCTTTAGCACTCTCACTTTGGCGTTTAAAACGTTGTATCTTGAACATTTTCGTTGTGATCGATCCTCAGTTTTCGCAGGATTTTTACTTGTGATTGATGCCAAAAGGTCGCAGCGGCAGTTTGTCAGAAGCTGTAGTTACTTGAGAGAAATTATCATAAACGTGTTTGTCTGTGCAAAAGCGTCGGTGGGTGGGACAGCTAGGGAGAAAGGGGAGAGAAAGGGGAGAGAGAGGGAGAAGAGGATGGGAAAACTTCCGGAATGGTCATTCGTGCAAATTTATAATCTAGCTGGTCCTGCGACAGAAAAATACGAAGTGACAGTGTCAGATTTCAAATGAGCATACGCTTTAGCACTCTCACTTTCGCGTTTAAAACGTTGTATCTTGAACATTTTCGTTGTAATCGATCCTCAGTTTTCGCATGATTTTTACTCGTGATTGATGCCAAAAGGTCGCAGCGGCAGTTTGCCAGAAGCTGTAGTTACTTGAGAGAAATTATCATAAACGTGTTTGTCTGTGCAAAAGCGTCGGTAGGTGGGACAGCGAGGGAGAGAGGGAATAGAGAGGAGAGAGAGAGGGAGAAGAGGATGGGAAAACTTCTGGTACGGTCATTCGTGCAAATTTTCAATCTAGCTGGTCCTGCGACAAAAAATACATAGTGACAATGGCAGATTTCAAATGAGCATACGCTTTAGCACTCTCACTTTCGCGTTTAAAACGTTGTATCTTGAACATTTTCGTTGTAATCGATCCTCAGTTTTCGCATGATTTTTACTTGTGATTGATGCCAAAAGGTCGCAGCGGCAGTTTGTCAGAAGCTGTAGTTACTTGAGAGAAATTATCATAAACGTGTTTGTCTGTGCAAAAGCGTCGGTGGGTGGGACAGCTAGGGAGAGAGGGGAGAGAGAGGGGAGAGAGAGGGAGAAGAGGATGGGAAAACTTCCGGAATGGTCATTCGTGCAAATTTATATTCTAGCTGGTCCTGCGACAGAAAAATACGAAGTGACAGTGGCATATTTCAAATGAGCATACGCTTTAGCACTCTCACTTTCGCGTTTAAAACGTTGTATCTTGGACATTTTCGTTGTAATCGATCCTCAGTTTTCGCATGATTTTCACTCGTGATTGATGCCAAAAAGTCGCAGAGTCAGTTTGTCAGAAGCTGTAGTTACTTGAGAGAAATTATCATAAACGTGTTTGTCTGTGCAAAAGCGTCGGTGGGTGGGACAGCGAGGGAGAGAGGGGAGAGAGAGGAAGAAGAGGATGGGAAAACTTCCGGAATGGTCTTTCGTGCATATTTGTTTTCTAGATGGTCCTGCGACAGAAGAATACGAAGTGATAGTGGCAGATTTCAAATGAGCATACGCTTTAGCACTCTCACTTTCGCGTTTAAAACGTTGTATCTTGGACATTTTCGTTGTAATCGATCCTCAGTTTTCGCATGATTTTCACTCGTGATTAATGCCAAAAGGTCGCAGAGTCAGTTTGTCAGAAGCTGTAGTTACTTGAGAGAAATTAGCATAAACGTGTTTGTCTGTGCAAAGGCGTCGGTGGATGGGTAGAGGGAGGAAGAGAGGGGAGAGAGAGGGAGAAGAGAATCGGAAAACTTCCGGAATGGTCTTTCGTGCATATTTGTATTCTAGATGGTCCTGCGACAGAAGAATACGAAGTGATAGTGGCAGATTTCAAATGAGCATACGCTTTAGCACTCTCACTTTCGCGTTTAAAACGTTGTATCTTGGACATTTTCGTTGTAATCGATCCTCAGTTTTCGCATGATTTTCACTCGTGATTAATGCCAAAAGGTCGCAGAGTCAGTTTGTCAGAAGCTGTAGTTACTTGAGAGAAATTATCATAAACGTGTTTGTCTGTGCAAAAGCGTCGGTGGGTGGGTAGAGGGAGGAAGAGAGGGGAGAGAGAGGGAGAAGAGGATCGGAAAACTTCCGGAATGGTCTTATGTGCAAATTTATATCCGCTGGTCCTGCGACAGAAGTCGAAGTGACAATGGCAGATTTCAAATGAGCATACGCTTTAGCACTCTCACTTTGGCGTTTAAAACGTTGTATCTTGGACATTTTCGTTGTAATCGATCCTCAGTTTTCGCATGATTTTCACTCGTGATTGATGCCAAAAGGTCGCAGCGGCAGTTTGTAAGAAGCTGTAGTTACTTGAGAGAAATTATCATAAACGTGTTTGTCTGTGCAAAAGCGTCGGTGGGTGGGACAGCGAGGGAGAGAGGGGAGAGAGAGGGGAGAGAGAGGAAGAAGAGGATGGGAAAACTTCCGGAATGGTCTTTCGTGCATATTTGTATTCTAGATGGTCCCGCGACAGAAGAATACGAAGTGACAGTGGCAGATTTCATATGAGCATACGCTTTAGCACTCTCACTTTCTCGTTCAAAACGTTGTATCTTGGACATTTTCGTTGTAATCGATCCTCAGTTTTCGCATGATTTTTACTCGTGATTGATGCCAAAAAGTCGCAGCGGCAGTTTGTAAGAAGCTGTAGTTACTTGAAAGAAATTAGCATAAACGTGTTTGTCTGTGCAAAGGCGTCGGTGGATGGGTAGAGGGAGGAAGAGAGGGGAGAGAAAGGGGAGAGAGAGGGAGAAGAGGATGGGAAAACTTCCGGAATGGTCATTCGTGCAAATTTATATTCTAGCTGGTCATGCGACAGAAAAATACGAAGTGACAGTGGCAGATTTCAAATGAGCATAAGATTTAGCACTCTCACTTTCGCGTTTGAAACGTTGTATCTTGAACATTTTCGTTGTGATCGATCCTCAGTTTTCGCATGATTTTTACTTGTGATTGATGCCAAAATTTCGCAGCGGCAGTTTGTCAGAAGCTGTAGTTAATTGAGAGAAATTATCATAAACGTGTTTGTCTGTGCAAAAGCGTCGGTGGGTGGGACAGCTAGGGAGAGAGGGGAGAGAGAGGGGAGAGAGAGGGAGAAGAGGATGGGAAAACTTCCGGAATGGTCATTCGTGCAAATTTCTATTCTAGCTGGTCCTGCGACAGAAAAATACGAAGTGACAGTGGCATATTTCAAATGAGCATACGCTTTAGCAATCTCACTTTCGCGTTTAAAACGTTGTATCTTGGATATTTTCGTTGTAATCGATCCTCAGTTTTCGCATGATTTTCACTCGTGATTGATGCCAAAAGGTCGCAGAGTCAGTTTGTCAGAAGCTGTAGTTACTTGAGAGAAATTATCATAAACGTGTTTGTCTGTGCAAAGGCGTCGGTGGATGGGTAGAGGGAGGAAGAGAGGGGAGAGAGAGGGAGAAGAGGATCGGAAAACTTCCGGAATGGTCTTATGTGCATAATTATATCCGCTGGTCCTGCGACAGAAGTCGAAGTGACAATGGCAGATTTCAAATGAGCATACGCTTTAGCACTCTCACTTTGGCGTTTAAAACGTTGTATCTTGAACATTTTCGTTGTGATCGATCCTCAGTTTTCGCAGGATTTTTACTTGTGATTGATGCCAAAAGGTCGCAGCGGCAGTTTGTCAGAAGCTGTAGTTACTTGAGAGAAATTATCATAAACGTGTTTGTCTGTGCAAAAGCGTCGGTGGGTGGGACAGCTAGGGAGAAAGGGGAGAGAAAGGGGAGAGAGAGGGAGAAGAGGATGGGAAAACTTCCGGAATGGTCATTCGTGCAAATTTATATTCTAGCTGGTCCTGCGACAGAAAAATACGAAGTGACAGTGTCAGATTTCAAATGAGCATACGCTTTAGCACTCTCACTTTCGCGTTTAAAACGTTGTATCTTGAACATTTTCGTTGTAATCGATCCTCAGTTTTCGCATGATTTTTACTCGTGATTGATGCCAAAAGGTCGCAGCGGCAGTTTGCCAGAAGCTGTAGTTACTTGAGAGAAATTATCATAAACGTGTTTGTCTGTGCAAAAGCGTCGGTAGGTGGGACAGCGAGGGAGAGAGGGAATAGAGAGGAGAGAGAGAGAGGGAGAAGAGGATGGGAAAACTTCTGGTACGGTCATTCGTGCAAATTTATAATCTAGCTGGTCCTGCGACAAAAAATACGTAGTGACAATGGCAGATTTCAAATGAGCATACGCTTTAGCACTCTCACTTTCGCGTTTAAAACGTTGTATCTTGAACATTTTCGTTGTAATCGATCCTCAGTTTTCGCATGATTTTTACTTGTGATTGATGCCAAAAGGTCGCAGCGGCAGTTTGTCAGAAGCTGTAGTTACTTGAGAGAAATTATCATAAACGTGTTTGTCTGTGCAAAAGCGTCGGTGGGTGGGACAGCTAGGGAGAGAGGGGAGAGAGAGGGGAGAGAGAGGGAGAAGAGGATGGGAAAACTTCCGGAATGGTCATTCGTGCAAATTTATATTCTAGCTGGGCCTGCGACAGAAAAATACGAAGTGACAGTGGCATATTTCAAATGAGCATACGCTTTAGCACTCTCACTTTCGCGTTTAAAACGTTGTATCTTGGACATTTTCGTTGTAATCGATCCTCAGTTTTCGCATGATTTTCACTCGTGATTGATGCCAAAAAGTCGCAGAGTCAGTTTGTCAGAAGCTGTAGTTACTTGAGAGAAATTATCATAAACGTGTTTGTCTGTGCAAAAGCGTCGGTGGGTGGGACAGCGAGGGAGAGAGAGGAGAGAGAGGAAAAAGAGGATGGGAAAACTTCCGGAATGGTCTTTCGTGCATATTTGTTTTCTAGATGGTCCTGCGACAGAAGAATACGAAGTGATAGTGGCAGATTTCAAATGAGCATACGCTTTAGCACTCTCACTTTCGCGTTTAAAACGTTGTATCTTGGACATTTTCGTTGTAATCGATCCTCAGTTTTCGCATGATTTTCACTCGTGATTAATGCCAAAAGGTCGCAGAGTCAGTTTGTCAGAAGCTGTAGTTACTTGAGAGAAATTAGCATAAACGTGTTTGTCTGTGCAAAGGCGTCGGTGGATGGGTAGAGGGAGGAAGAGAGGGGAGAGAGAGGGAGAAGAGGATCGGAAAACTTCCGGAATGGTCTTTCGTGCATATTTGTATTCTAGATGGTCCTGCGACAGAAGAATACGAAGTGATAGTGGCAGATTTCAAATGAGCATACGCTTTAGCACTCTCACTTTCGCGTTTAAAACGTTGTATCTTGGACATTTTCGTTGTAATCGATCCTCAGTTTTCGCATGATTTTCACTCGTGATTAATGCCAAAAGGTCGCAGAGTCAGTTTGTCAGAAGCTGTAGTTACTTGAGAGAAATTATCATAAACGTGTTTGTCTGTGCAAAAGCGTCGGTGGGTGGGACAGCTAGGGAGAGAGGGGAGAGAAAGGGGAGAGAGAGGGAGAAGAGGATGGGAAAACTTCCGGAATGGTCATCCGTGCAAATTTATATTCTAGCTGGTCCTGCAACAGAAAAATACGAAGTGACAGTGTCAGATTTCAAATGAGCATACGCTTTAGCACTCTCACTTTCGCGTTTAAAACGTTGTATCTTGAACATTTTCGTTGTAATCGATCCTCAGTTTTCGCATGATTTTTACTCGTGATTGATGCCAAAAGGTCGCAGCGGCAGTTTGCCAGAAGCTGCAGTTACTTGAGAGAAATTATCATAAACGTGTTTGTCTGTGCAAAAGCGTCGGTAGGTGGGACAGCGATGGAGAGAGGGGATAGAGAGGAGAGAGAGAGGGAGAAGAGGATGGGAAAACTTCTGGAATGGTCATTCGTGCAAATTTATATTCTAGCTGGTCCTGCGACAAAAAAATACGAAGTGACAATGGCAGATTTCAAATGAGCATACGCTTTAGCACTCTCACTTTCGCGTTTAAAACGTTGTATCTTGAACATTTTCGTTGTAATCGATTCTCAGTTTTCGCATGATTTTTACTCGTGATTGATGCCAAAAGGTCGCAGCGGCAGTTTGTCAGAAGCTGTAGTTACTTGAGAGAAATTATCATAAACGTGTTTGTCTGTGCAAAAGCGTCGGTGGGTGGGACAGCTAGGGAGAGAGGGGAGAGAGAGGGGAGAGAGAGGGAGAAGAGGATGTGAAAACTTCCGGAATGGTCATTCGTGCAAATTTATATTCTAGCTGGTCCTGCGACAGAAAAATACGAAGTGACAGTGGCATATTTCAAATGAGCATACGCTTTAGCACTCTCACTTTCGCGTTTAAAACGTTGTATCTTGAACATTTTCGTTGTAATCGATCCTCAGTTTTCGCATGATTTTTACTCGTGATTGATGCCAAAAGGTCGCAGCGGCAGTTTGCCAGAAGCTGTAGTTACTTGAGAGAAATTATCATAAACGTGTTTGTCTGTGCAAAAGCGTCGGTAGGTGGGACAGCGAGGGAGAGAGGGGATAGAGAGGAGAGAGAGAGGGAGAAGAGGATGGGAAAACTTCTGGAATGGTCATTCGTGCAAATTTATATTCTAGCTGGTCCTGCGACAAAAAAATACGAAGTGACAATGGCAGATTTCAAATGAGCATACGCTTTAGCACTCTCACTTTCGAGTTTAAAACGTTGTATCTTGAACATTTTCGTTGTAATCGATCCTCAGTTTTCGCATGATTTTTACTCGTGATTGATGCCAAAAGGTCGCAGCGGCAGTTTGCCAGAAGCTGTAGTTACTTGAGAGAAATTATCATAAACGTGTTTGTCTGTGCAAAAGCGTCGGTAGGTGGGACAGCGAGGGAGAGAGGGGATAGAGAGGAGAGAGAGAGGGAGAAGAGGATGGGAAAACTTCTGGAATGGTCATTCGTGCAAATTTATATTCTAGCTGGTCCTGCGACAAAAAAATACGAAGTGACAATGGCAGATTTCAAATGAGCATACGCTTTAGCACTCTCACTTTCGCGTTTAAAACGTTGTATCTTGAACATTTTCGTTGTAATCGATTCTCAGTTTTCGCATGATTTTTACTTGTGATTGATGCCAAAAGGTCGCAGAGTCAGTTTGTCAGAAGCTGTAGTTACTTGAGAGAAATTATCATAAACGTGTTTGTCTGTGCAAAAGCGTCGGTGGGTGGGACAGCTAGGGAGAGAGGGGAGAGAAAGGGGAGAGAGAGGGAGAAGAGGATGGGAAAACTTCCGGAATGGTCATCCGTGCAAATTTATATTCTAGCTGGTCCTGCAACAGAAAAATACGAAGTGACAGTGTCAGATTTCAAATGAGCATACGCTTTAGCACTCTCACTTTCGCGTTTAAAACGTTGTATCTTGAACATTTTCGTTGTAATCGATCCTCAGTTTTCGCATGATTTTTACTCGTGATTGATGCCAAAAGGTCGCAGCGGCAGTTTGCCAGAAGCTGCAGTTACTTGAGAGAAATTATCATAAACGTGTTTGTCTGTGCAAAAGCGTCGGTAGGTGGGACAGCGATGGAGAGAGGGGATAGAGAGGAGAGAGAGAGGGAGAAGAGGATGGGAAAACTTCTGGAATGGTCATTCGTGCAAATTTATATTCTAGCTGGTCCTGCGACAAAAAAATACGAAGTGACAATGGCAGATTTCAAATGAGCATACGCTTTAGCACTCTCACTTTCGCGTTTAAAACGTTGTATCTTGAACATTTTCGTTGTAATCGATCCTCAGTTTTCGCATGATTTTCACTCGTGATTGATGCCAAAAGGTCGGAGAGTCAGTTTGTCAGAAGCTGTAGTTACTTGAGAGAAATTAGCATAAACGTGTTTGTCTGTGCAAAGGCGTCGGTGGATGGGTAGAGGGAGGAAGAGAGGGGAGAGAGAGGGAGAAGAGGATCGGAAAACTTCCGGAATGGTCTTATGTGAATATTTATATCCGCTGGTCCTGCGACAGAAAAATACGAAGTGACAGTGGCAGATTTCAAATGAGCATACGCTTTAGCACTCTCACTTTCGCGTTTGAAACGTTGTATCTTGGACATTTTCGTTGTAATCGATTCTCAGTTTTCGCATGATTTTTACTCGTGATCGATGCCAAAAGGTCGCAGCGGCAGTTTGTCAGAAGCTGTAGTTACTTGAGAGAAATTATCATAAACGTGTTTGTCTGTGCAAAAGCGTCGGTGGGTGGGACAGCTAGGGAGAGAGGGGAGAGAGAGGGGAGAGAGAGGGAGAAGAGGATGGGAAAACTTCCGGAATGGTCATTCGTGCAAATTTATATTCTAGCTGGTCCTGCGACAGAAAAATACGAAGTGACAGTGGCATATTTCAAATGAGCATACGCTTTAGCACTCTCACTTTCGCGTTTAAAACGTTGTATCTTGAACATTTTCGTTGTAATCGATCCTCAGTTTTCGCATGATTTTTACTCGTGATTGATGCCAAAAGGTCGCAGCGGCAGTTTGCCAGAAGCTGTAGTTACTTGAGAGAAATTATCATAAACGTGTTTGTCTGTGCAAAAGCGTCGGTAGGTGGGACAGCGAGGGAGAGAGGGAATAGAGAGGAGAGAGAGAGGGAGAAGAGGATGGGAAAACTTCTGGAATGGTCATTCGTGCAAATTTATATTCTAGCTGGTCCTGCGACAAAAAAATACGAAGTGACAATGGCAGATTTCAAATGAGCATACGCTTTAGCACTCTCACTTTCGCGTTTAAAACGTTGTATCTTGAACATTTTCGTTGTAATCGATTCTCAGTTTTCGCATGATTTTTACTTGTGATTGATGCCAAAAGGTCGCAGCGGCAGTTTGTCAGAAGCTGTAGTTACTTGAGAGAAATTATCATAAACGTGTTTGTCTGTGCAAAAGCGTCGGTGGGTGGGACAGCTAGGGAGAGAGGGGAGAGAGAGGGGAGAGAGAGGGAGAAGAGGATGGGAAAACTTCCGGAATGGTCATTCGTGCAAATTTATATTCTAGCTGGTCCTGCGACAGAAAAATACGAAGTGACAGTGGCATATTTCAAATGAGCATACGCTTTAGCACTCTCACTTTCGCGTTTAAAACGTTGTATCTTGGACATTTTCGTTGTAATCGATCCTCAGTTTTCGCATGATTTTCACTCGTGATTGATACCAAAAGGTCGCAGAGTCAGTTTGTCAGAAGCTGTAGTTACTTGAGAGAAATTATCATAAACGTGTTTGTCTGTGAAAAAGCGTCGGTGGGTGGGACAGCGAGGGAGAGAGGGGATAGAGAGGAGAGAGAGAGGGAGAAGAGGATGGGAAAACTTCTGGAATGGTCATTCGTGCAAATTTATATTCTAGCTGGTCCTGCGACAAAAAAATACGAAGTGACAATGGCAGATTTCAAATGAGCATACGCTTTAGCACTCTCACTATCGCGTTTAAAACGTTGTATCTTGAACATTTTCGTTGTAATCGATTCTCAGTTTTCGCATGATTTTTACTTGTGATTGATGCCAAAAGGTCGCAGCGGCAGTTTGTCAGAAGCTGTAGTTACTTGAGAGAAATTATCATAAACGTGTTTGTCTGTGCAAAAGCGTCGGTGGGTGGGACAGCTAGGGAGAGAGGGGAGAGAGAGGGGAGAGAGAGGGAGAAGAGGATGGGAAAACTTCCGGAATGGTCATTCGTGCAAATTTATATTCTAGCTGGTCCTGCGACAGAAAAAAACGAAGTGACAGTGGCATATTTCAAATGAGCATACGCTTTAGCACTCTCACTTTCGCGTTTAAAACGTTGTATCTTGAACATTTTCGTTGTAATCGATCCTCAGTTTTCGCATGATTTTTACTCGTGATTGATGCCAAAAGGTCGCAGCGGCAGTTTGCCAGAAGCTGTAGTTACTTGAGAGAAATTATCATAAACGTGTTTGTCTGTGCAAAAGCGTCGGTAGGTGGGACAGCGAGGGAGAGAGGGGATAGAGAGGAGAGAGAGAGGGAGAAGAGGATGGGAAAACTTCTGGAATGGTCATTCGTGCAAATTTATATTCTAGCTGGTCCTGCGACAAAAAAATACGAAGTGACAATGGCAGATTTCAAATGAGCATACGCTTTAGCACTCTCACTTTCGCGTTTAAAACGTTGTATCTTGAACATTTTCGTTGTAATCGATCCTCAGTTTTCGCATTATTTTTACTCGTGATTGATGCTAAAAGGTCGCAGCGGCAGTTTGCCAGAAGCTGTAGTTACTTGAGAGAAATTATCATAGACGTGTTTGTCTGTGCAAAAGCGTCGGTAGGTGGGACAGCGAGGGAGAGAGGGGATAGAGAGGAGAGAGAGAGGGAGAAGAGGATGGGAAAACTTCTGGAATGGTCATTCGTGCAAATTTATATTCTAGCTGGTCCTGCGACAAAAAAATACGAAGTGACAATGGCAGATTTCAAATGAGCATACGCTTTAGCACTCTCACTTTCGCGTTTAAAACGTTGTATCTTGAACATTTTCGTTGTAATCGATCCTCAATTTTCGCATGATTTTTACTCGTGATTGATGCCAAAAGGTCGCAGCGGCAGTTTGTCAGAAGCTGTAGTTACTTGAGAGAAATTATCATAAACGTGTTTGTCTGTGCAAAAGCGTCGGTGGGTGGGACAACTAGGGAGAGAGGGGAGAGAAAGTGGAGAAAGAGGGAGAAGAGGATGGGAAAACTTCTGGAATGGTCATTCGTGCAAATTTATATTCTAGCTGGTCCTGCGACAAAAAAATACGAAGTGACAATGGCAGATTTCAAATAAGCATACGCTTTAGCACTCTCACTTTCGCGTTTAAAACGTTGTATCTTGAACATTTTCGTTGTAATCGATCCTCAGTTTTCGCATGATTTTTACTGGTGATTGATGCCAAAAGGTCGCAGCGGCAGTTTGTCAGAAGCTGTAGTTACTTGAGAGAAATTATCATAAACGTGTTTGTCTGTGCAAAAGCGTCGGTGGGTGGGACAACTACATAGGGAGAGAGGGGAGAGAAAGGGGAGAAAGAGGGAGAAGAGAATGGGAAAACTTCTGGAATGGTCATTCGTGCAAACTTATATTCTAGCTGGTCCTGCGACAAAAAAATACGAAGTGACAATGGCAGATTTCAAATGAGCATACGCTTTAGCACTCTCACTTTCGCGTTTAAAACGTTGTATCTTGAACATTTTCGTTGTAATCGATCCTCAGTTTTCGCATGATTTTTACTCGTGATTGATGCCAAAAGGTCGCAACGGCAGTTTGTCAGAAGCTGAGTTACTTGAGAGAAATTATCATAAACGTGTTTGTCTGTGCAAAAGCGTCGGTGAGTGGGACAGCGAGGGAGAAAGGGGAGAGAAAGGGGAGAGAGAAGGAGAAGAGGATGGGAAAACTTCTGGAATGGTCATTCGTGCAAATTTATATTCTAGCTGGTCCTGCGACAGAAAAATACGAAGTGACAGTGGCAGATTTCAAATGAGCATACGCTGTAGCACTCTCACTTTCGCGTTTAAAACGTTGTATTTTGAACATTTTCGTTGTGATCGATCCTCAGTTTTCGTAGGATTTTTACTTGTGATTGATGCCAAAAGGTCGCAGCGGCAGTTTGTCAGAAGCTGTAGTTACTTGAGAGAAATTATCATAAACGTGTTTGTCTGTGCAAAAGCGTCGATGGGTGGGACAGCTAGGGAGAGAGGGGAGAGAAAGGGGAGAGAGAGAGAGAAGAGGATGGGAAAACTTCCGGAATGGTCATTCGTGCAAATTTATATTCTAGCTGGTCCTGCGACAGAAAAATACAAAGTGACAGTGGCAAATTTCAAATGAGCATACGCTTTAGCACTCTCACTTTCGCGTTTGAAACGTTGTATCTTGAACATTTTCGTTGTAATCGATCCTCAGTTTTCGCATGATTTTTACTCGTGATTGATGCCAAAAGGTCGCAGCGGCAGTTTGCCAGAAGCTGTAGTTACTTGAGAGAAATTATCATAAACGTGTTTGTCTGTGCAAAAGCGTCGGTAGGTGGGACAGCGAGGGAGAGAGGGGATAGAGAGGAGAGAGAGAGGGAGAAGAGGATGGGAAAACTTCTGGAATGGTCATTCGTGCAAATTTATATTCTAGTTGGTCTTGCGACAAAAAATACGAAGTGACAATGGCAGATTTCAAATGAGCATACGCTTTAGCACTCTCACTTTCGCGTTTGAAACGTTGTATTTTGAACATTTTCGTTGTGATCGATCCTCAGTTTTCGCAGGATTTTTACTTGTGATTGATGCCAAAAGGTCGCAGCGGCAGTTTGTCAGAAGCTGTAGTTACTTGAGAGAAATTATCATAAACGTGTTTGTCTGTGCAAAAGCGTCGGTGGGTGGGACAGCTAGGGAGAGAGGGGAGAGAAAGGGGAGAGAGAGGGAGAAGAGGATGGGAAAACTTCCGGAATGGTCATTCGTGCAAATTTATATTCTAGCTGGTCCTGCGACAGAAAAATACGAAGTGACAGTGGCAGATTTCAAATGAGCATACGCTTTAGCACTCTCACTTTCGCGTTTGAAACGTTGTATTTTGAACATTTTCGTTGTAATCGATCCTCAGTTTCGCATGAATTTTACTTGTGATTGATGCCAAAAGGTCGCAGCGGCAGTTTGCCAGAAGCTGTAGTTACTTGAGAGAAATTATCATAAACGTGTTTGTCTGTACAAAAGCGTCGGTAGGTGGGACAGCGAGGGAGAGAGGGGATAGAGAGGAGAGAGAGATGGGGAAGAGGATGGGAAAACTTCTGGAATGGTCATTCGTGCAAATTTATATTCTAGCTGGTCCTGCGACAAAAAAATACGAAGTGACAATGGCAGATTTCAAATGAGCATACGCTTTAGCACTCTCACTTTCGCGTTTAAAACGTTGTATCTTGAACATTTTCGTTGTAATCGATCCTCAGTTTTCGCATGATTTTTACTCGTGATTGATGCCAAAAGGTCGCAGCGGCAGTTTGTCAGAAGCTGTAGTTACTTGAGAGAAATTATCATAAACGTGTTTGTCTGTGCAAAAGCGTCGGTGGGTGGGACAGCGAGGGAGAGAGGGGAGAGCGAGGGGAGAGAGAGGGAGAAGAGGATGGGAAAACTTCCGGAATGGTCATTCGTGCAAATTTATATTCTAGCTGGTCCTGCGACAGAAAAATACGAAGTGACAGTGGCAGATTTCAAATGAGTATACGCTTTAGCACTCTCACTTTCGCGTTTGAAACGTTGTATTTTGAACATTTTCGTTGTGATCGATCCTCAGTTTTCGCAGGATTTTTACTTGTGATTGATGCCAAAAGGTCGCAGCGGCAGTTTGTCAGAAGCTGTAGTTACTTGAGAGAAATTATCATAAACGTGTTTGTCTGTGCAAAAGCGTCGGTGGGTGGGACAGCTAGGGAGAGAGGGGAGAGAAAGGGGAGAGAGAGGGAGAAGAGGATGGGAAAACTTCCGGAATGGTCATTCGTGCAAATTTATATTCTAGCTGGTCCTGCGACAGAAAAATATGAAGTGACAGTGGCAGATTTCAAACGAGCATACGCTTTAGCACTCTCACTTTCGCGTTTGAAACGTTGTATTTTGAACATTTTCGTTGTGATCGATCCTCAGTTTTCGCAGGATTTTTACTTGTGATTGATGCCAAAAGGTCGCAGCGGCAGTTTGTCAGAAGCTGTAGTTACTTGAGAGAAATTATCATGAACGTGTTTGTCTGTGCAAAAGCGTCGGTGGGTGGGACAGCTAGGGAGAGAGGGGAGAGAAAGGGGAGAGAGAGGGAGAAGAGGATGGGAAAACTTCCGGAATGGTCATTCGTGCAAATTTATATTCTAGCTGGTCCTGCGACAGAAAAATACGAAGTGACAGTGGCAGATTTCAAATGAGCATACGCTTTAGCACTCTCTCTTTCGCGTTTAAAACGTTGTATCTTGAACATTTTCGTTGTAATCGATCCTCAGTTTTCGCATGATTTTTACTCGTGATTGATGCCAAAAGGTCGCAGCGGCAGTTTGTCAGAAGCTGTAGTTACTTGAGAGAAATTATCATAAACGTGTTTGTCTGTGCAAAAGCGTCGGTGGGTGGGACAGCTAGGGAGAGAGGGGAGAGAAAGGGGAGAGAGAGGGAGAAGAGGATGGGAAAACTTCCGGAATGGTCATTCGTGCAAATTTATATTCTAGCTGGTCCTGCGACAGAAAAATATGAAGTGACAGTGGCAGATTTCAAATGAGCATACGCTTTAGCACTCTCACTTTCGCGTTTGAAACGTTGTATTTTGAACATTTTCGTTGTGATCGATCCTCAGTTTTCGCAGGACTTTTACTTGTGATTGATGCCAAAAGGTCGCAGCGGCAGTTTGTCAGAAGCTGTAGTTACTTGAGAGAAATTATCATAAACGTGTTTGTCTGTGCAAAAGCGTCGGTGGGTGGGACAGCTAGGGAGAGAGGGGAGAGAAAGGGGAGAGAGAGGGAGAAGAGGATGGGAAAACTTCCGGAATGGTCATTCGTGCAAATTTATATTCTAGCTGGTCCTGCGACAGAAAAATACGAAGTGACAGTGGCAGATTTCAAATGAGCATACGCTTAGCACTCTCACTTTCGCGTTTGAAACTTTGTATCTTGAACATTTTCGTTGTGATCGATCCTCAGTTTTCGCAGGATTTTTACTTGTGATTGATGCCAAAAGGTCGCAGCGGCAGTTTGTCAGAAGCTGTAGTTACTTGAGAGAAATTGTCATAAACGTGTTTGTCTGTGCAAAAGCGTCGGTGGGTGGGACAGCTAGGGAGAGAGGGGAGAGAAAGGGGAGAAAGAAGGAGAAGAGGATGGGAAAACTTACGGAATGGTCATTCGTGCAAATTTATATTCTAGCTGGTCCTGCGACAGAAAAATACGAAGTGACAGTGGCAGATTTCAAATGAGCATACGCTTTAGCACTCTCACTTTCGCGTTTGAAACGTTGTATTTTGAACATTTTCGTTGTAATCGATCCTCAGTTTTCGCATGATTTTTACTCGTGATTGATGCCAAAAGGTCGCAGCGGAAGTTTGCCAGAAGCTGTAGTTACTTGAGAGAAATTATCATAAACGTGTTTGTCTGTGCAAAAGCGTCGGTAGGTGGGACAGCGAGGGAGAGAGGGGATAGAGAGGAGAGAGAGAGGGAGAAGAGGATGATAAAACTTTTGGAATGGTCATTCGTGCAAATTTATATTCTAGCTGGTCCTGCGACAAAAAAATACGAAGTGACAATGGCAGATTTCAAATGAGCATACTCTTTAGCACTCTCACTTTCGCGTTTAAAACGTTGTATCTTGAACATTTTCGTTGTAATCGATCCTCAGTTTTCGCATGATTTTTACTCGTGATTGATGCCAAAAGGTCGCAGCGGTAGTTTGCCAGAAGCTGTAGTTACTTGAGAGAAATTATCATAAACGTGTTTGTCTGTGCAAAAGCGTCGGTAGGTGGGACAGCGAGGGAGAGAGGGGATAGAGAGGAGAGAGAGAGGGAGAAGAGGATGGGAAAACTTCTGAAATGGTCATTCGTGCAAATTTATATTCTAGCTGGTCCTGCGACAAAAAATACGAAGTGACAATGGCAGATTTCAAATGAGCATACGCTTTAGCACTCTCACTTTCGCGTTTAAAACGTTGTATCTTGAACATTTTTGTTGTGATCGATCCTCAGTTTTCGCCGGATTTTTACTTGTGATTGATGCCAAAAGGTCGCAGCGGCAGTTTGTCAGAAGCTGTAGTTACTTGAGAGAAATTATCATAAACGTGTTTGTCAGTGCAAAAGCGTCGATGGGTGGGACAGCTAGGGAGAGAGGGGAGAGAAAGGGGAGAGAGAGGGAGAAGAGGATGGGAAAACTTCCGAAATGGTCAATCGTCCAAATTTATATTCTAGCTGGTCCTGCGACAGAAAAATACGAAGTGACAGTGGCAGATTTCAAATGAGCATACGCTTTAGCACTCTCACTTTCGCGTTTGAAACGTTGTATCTTGGACATTTTCGTTGTAATCGATCCTCAGTTTTCGCATGATTTTTACTCGTGATTGATGCCAAAAGGTCGCAGCGGCAGTTTGTCAGAAGCTGTAGTTACTTGAGAGAAGTTATCATAAACGTGTTTGTCTGCGCAAAAGCGTCGGTGGGTGGGACAGCGAGGGAGAGAGGGGAGAACGAGGGGAGAGAGAGGAAGAAGAGGATGGGAAAACTTCCGGAATGGTCTTTCGTGCATATTTGTATTCTAGATGGTCCTGCGACAGAAGAATACGAAGTGACAGTGGCAGATTTCAAATGAACATACGCTTTAGCACTCTCACTTTCTCGTTCAAAACGTTGTCAGAATCAGAATCAGAATCAGAATATTTATCTCGAATCAAGTAGCACATGGTAATGTAAATTACAGTAAGGTTACGGTAATGTACAGTAATACAACGCCTACTGCGAGTCCCAACAATACGGATTTCGGTGGTCCCGTGGATGCGTACGTGTTGTTGGTAATGCGTGTCATCCCCTGCTTGCGGCTTCTGGGGAAGTTTCGATCTCGGCGGCGGAAGATCCGAGCTTCAACGATCGATCGCGAAGAGACGTCTCAGAGAGTTTCATCGTCTTCGAGGATTCTTCTCCAGTCTCAATGCCGTAGATGTAGAGAGTAGCAAAATCGAATACCAGTCCAATTAGTGTCCTCCGCCGCACAGCATTGTTCAGGGGTCGGGGGAATAACAGGGGAAGGCACGCGACCGCGCGCTGGCAGAGAAATGAGAGGAATGAAAACGTTGTATCTTGGACATTTTCGTTGTAATCGATCCTCAGTTTTCGCATGATTTTTACTCGTGATTGATGCCAAAAGGTAGAAGAGTCAGTTTGTAAGAAGCTGTAGTTACTTGAGAGAAATTATCATAAACGTGTTTGTCAGTGCAAAAGCGTCGATGGGTGGGACAGCTAGGGAGAGAGGGGAGAGAAAGGGGAGAGAGAGGGAGAAGAGGATGGGAAAACTTCCGAAATGGTCAATCGTCCAAATTTATATTCTAGCTGGTCCTGCGACAGAAAAATACGAAGTGACAGTGGCAGATTTCAAATGAGCATACGCTTTAGCACTCTCACTTTCGCGTTTGAAACGTTGTATCTTGGACATTTTCGTTGTAATCGATCCTCAGTTTTCGCATGATTTTTACTCGTGATTGATGCCAAAAGGTCGCAGCGGCAGTTTGTCAGAAGCTGTAGTTACTTGAGAGAAGTTATCATAAACGTGTTTGTCTGCGCAAAAGCGTCGGTGGGTGGGACAGCGAGGGAGAGAGGGGAGAACGAGGGGAGAGAGAGGAAGAAGAGGATGGGAAAACTTCCGGAATGGTCTTTCGTGCATATTTGTATTCTAGATGGTCCTGCGACAGAAGAATACGAAGTGACAGTGGCAGATTTCAAATGAACATACGCTTTAGCACTCTCACTTTCTCGTTCAAAACGTTGTCAAAATCAGAATCAGAATCAGAATATTTATCTCGAATCAAGTAGCACATGGTAATGTAAATTACAGTAAGGTTACGGTAATGTACAGTAATACAACGCCTACTGCGAGTCCCAACAATACGGATTTCGGTGGTCCCGTGGATGCGTACGTGTTGTTGGTAATGCGTGTCATCCCCTGCTTGCGGCTTCTGGGGAAGTTTCGATCTCGGCGGCGGAAGATCCGAGCTTCAACGATCGATCGCGAAGAGACGTCTCAGAGAGTTTCATCGTCTTCGAGGATTCTTCTCCAGTCTCAATGCCGTAGATGTAGAGAGTAGCAAAATCGAATACCAGTCCAATTAGTGTCCTCCGCCGCACAGCATTGTTCAGGGGTCGGGGGAATAACAGGGGAAGGCACGCGACCGCGCGCTGGCAGAGAAATGAGAGGAATGAAAACGTTGTATCTTGGACATTTTCGTTGTAATCGATCCTCAGTTTTCGCATGATTTTTACTCGTGATTGATGCCAAAAGGTAGAAGAGTCAGTTTGTAAGAAGCTGTAGTTACTTGAGAGAAATTAGCATAAACGTGTTTATCTGTGCAAAGGCGTCGGTGGATGGGTAGAGGGAGGAAGAGAGGGGAGAGAGAGGGAGAAGAGGATCGGAAAACTTCCGGAATGGTCTTATGTGCATATTTATATCCGCTGGTCCTGCGACAAAAAAATACGAAGTGACAGTGGCAGATTTCAAATGAGCATACGCTTTAGCACTCTCACTTTCGCGTTTGAAACGTTGTATCTTGGACATTTTCGTTGTAATCGATCCTCAGTTTTCGCATGATTTTTACTCGTGATTGATGCCAAAAGGTCGCAGCGGCAGTTTGTCAGAAGCTGTAGTTACTTGAGAGAAATTATCATAAACGTGTTTGTCTGTGCAAAAGCGTCGATGGGTGGGACAGCTAGGGAGAGAGGGGAGAGAAAGGGGAGAGAGAGGGAGAAGAGGATGGGAAAACTTCCGGAATGGTCATTCGTCCAAATTTATATTCTAGCTGGTCCTGCGACAGAAAAATACGAAGTGACAGTGGCAGATTTCAAATGAGCATACGCTTTAGCACTCTCACTTTCGCGTTTGAAACGTTGTATCTTGGACATTTTCGTTGTAATCGATCCTCAGTTTTCGCATGATTTTCACTCGTGATTGATGCCAAAAGGTCGCAGCGGCAGTTTGTCAGAAGCTGTAGTTACTTGAGAGAAGTTATCATAAACGTGTTTGTCTGTGCAAAAGCGTCGGTGGGTGGGACAGCGAGGGAGAGAGGGGAGAGCGAGGGGAGAGAGAGGAAGAAGAGGATGGGAAAACTTCCGGAATGGTCTTTCGTGCATATTTGTATTCTAGATGGTCCTGCGACAGAAGAATACGAAGTGACAGTGGCAGATTTCAAATGAACATACGCTTTAGCACTCTCACTTTCTCGTTCAAAACGTTGTATCTTGGACATTTTCGTTGTAATCGATCCTCAGTTTTCGCATGATTTTCACTCGTGATTGATGCCAAAAGGTCGCAGCGGCAGTTTGTCAGAAGCTGTAGTTACTTGAGAGAAATTATCATAAACGTGTTTGTCTGTGCAAAAGCGTCGATGGGTGGGACAGCTAGGGAGAGAGGGGAGAGAAAGGGGAGAGAGAGGGAGAAGAGGATGGAAAAACTTCCGGAATGGTCATTCGTCCAAATTTATATTCTAGCTGGTCCTGCGACAGAAAAATACGAAGTGACAGTGGCAGATTTCAAATGAGCATACGCTTTAGCACTCTCACTTTCTCGTTCAAAACGTTGTATCTTGGACATTTTCGTTGTAATCGATCCTCAGTTTTCGCATGATTTTCACTCGTGATTGATGCCAAAAGGTCGCAGCGGCAGTTTGTCAGAAGCTGTAGTTACTTGAGAGAAATTATCATAAACGTGTTTGTCTGTGCAAAAGCGTCGATGGGTGGGACAGCTAGGGAGAGAGGGGAGAGAAAGGGGAGAGAGAGGGAGAAGAGGATGGGAAAACTTCCGGAATGGTCATTCGTCCAAATTTATATTCTAGCTGGTCCTGCGACAGAAAAATACGAAGTGACAGGGGCAGATTTCAAATGAGCATACGCTTTAGCACTCTCACTTTCGCGTTTAAAACGTTGTATTTTGAACATTTTCGTTGTGATCGATCCTCAGTTTTCGCAGGATTTTTACTTGTGATTGATGCCAAAAGGTCGCAGCGGCAGTTTGTCAGAAGCTGTAGTTACTTGAGAGAAATTATCATAAACGTGTTTGTCTGTGCAAAAGCGTCGATGGGTGGGACAGCTAGGGAGAGAGGGGAGAGAAAGGGGAGAGAGAGGGAGAAGAGGATGGAAAAACTTCCGGAATGGTCATTCGTGCAAACTTATATTCTAGCTGGTCATGCGACAGAAGAATACGAAGTGACAGTGGCAGATTTCAAATGAGCATACGCTTTAGCACTCTCACTTTCTCGTTCAAAACGTTGTATCTTGGACATTTTCGTTGTAATCGATCCTCAGTTTTCGCATGATTTTTACTCGTGATTGATGCCAAAAGGTTGCAGCGGCAGTTTGTAAGAAGCTGTAGTTACTTGAGAGAAATTAGCATAAACGTGTTTTTCTGTGCAAAGGCGTCGGTGGATGGGTAGAGGGAGGAAGAGAGGGGAGAGAGAGGGGAGAGAGAGGAAGAAGAGAATGGGAAAACTTCCGGAATGGTCTTTCGTGCATATTTGTATTCTAGATGGTCCTGCGACAGAAGAATACAAAGTGACAGTGGCAGATTTCAAATGAGCATACGCTTTAGCACTCTCACTTTCTCGTTCAAAACGTTGTATCTTGGACATTTTCGTTGTTATCGATCCTCAGTTTTCGCATGATTTTTACTCGTGATTGATGCCAAAAGGTCGCAGCGGCAGTTTGTCAGAAGCTGTGGTTACTTGAGAGAAATTAGCATAAACGTGTTTGTCTGTGCAAAAGCGTCGGTGGGTGGGACAGCGAGGGAGAGAGGTGAGAGAGAGGGGAGAGAGAGGGAGAAGAAGATGGGAAAACTTCCGGAATGGTCATTCGTGCAAATTTATATTCTAGCTGGTCCTGCGACAGAAGAATACGAAGTGACAGTGGCATATTTCAAATGAGCATACGCTTTAGCACTCTCACTTTCGCGTTTAAAACGTTGTATCTTGGACATTTTCGTTACAATCGATCCTCAGTTTTCACATGATTTTTACTCGTGATTGATGCCAAAAGTTCGCAGCGGCAGTTTGTCAGAAGCTGTAGTTACTTGAGAGAAATTAGCATAAACGTGTTTGTCAGTGCAAAGGCGTCGGTGGATGGGTAGAGGGAGGAAGAGAGGGGAGAGAGAGGGAGAAGAGGATCGGAAAACTTCCGGAATGGTCTTATGTACATATTGTGTTGTGTTGTGACAGTGGCAGACTTCAAATGAGCATACGCTTTAGCACTCTCACTTTCGCGTTTGAAACGTTGTATCTTGAACATTTTCGTTGTGATCGATCCTCAGTTTTCGCATGATTTTTACATGTGATTGATGCCAAAAGGTCGCAGCGGCAGTTTGTCAGAAGCTGTGGTTACTTGAGAGAAATTAGCATAAACGTGTTTGTCTGTGCAAAAGCGTCGGTGGGTGGGACAGCGAGGGAGAGAGGGGAGAGCGAGGGGAGAGAGAGGAAGAAGAGGATGGGAAAACTTCCGGAATGGTCTTTCGTGCATATTTGTATTCTAGATGGTCCTGCGACAGAAGATTACGAAGTGACAGTGGCATATTTCAAATGAGCATACGCTTTAGCACTCTCACTTTCGCGTTAAAAACGTTGTATCTTGGACATTTTCGTTGTAATCGATCCTCAGTTTTCGCACGATTTTTACTCGTGATTGATGCCAAAAGGTCGCAGCAGCAGTTTGTAAGAAGCTGTAGTTACTTGAGAGAAATTAGCATAAACGTGTTTGTCTGTGCAAAGGCGTCGGTGGATGGGTAGAGGGAGGAAGAGAGGGGAGAGAGAGGGAGAAGAGGATCGGAAAACTTCCGGAATGGTCTTATGTGCATATTTATATCCGCTGGTCCTGCGACAGAAGTCGAAGTGACAATGGCAGATTTCAAATGAGCATACGCTTTAGCACTCTCACTTTCTCGTTCAAAACGTTGTATCTTGGACATTTTCGTTGTAATCGATCCTCAGTTTTCGCATGATTTTCACTCGTGATTGATGCCAAAAGGTCGCAGCGGCAGTTTGTCAGAAGCTGTAGTTACTTGAGAGAAGTTATCATAAACGTGTTTGTCTGTGCAAAAGCGTCGGTGGGTGGGACAGCGAGGGAGAGAGGGGAGAGCGAGGGGAGAGAGAGGAAGAAGAGGATGGGAAAACTTCCGGAATGGTCTTTCGTGCATATTTGTATTCTAGATGGTCCTGCGACAGAAGAATACGAAGTGACAGTGGCAGATTTCAAATGAACATACGCTTTAGCACTCTCACTTTCTCGTTCAAAACGTTGTATCTTGGACATTTTCGTTGTAATCGATCCTCAGTTTTCGCATGATTTTTACTCGTGATTGATGCCAAAAGGTCGCAGCGGCAGTTTGTCAGAAGCTGTGGTTACTTGAGAGAAATTAGCATAAACGTGTTTGTCTGTGCAAAAGCGTCGGTGGGTGGGACAGCGAGGGAGAGAGGTGAGAGAGAGGGGAGAGAGAGGGAGAAGAAGATGGGAAAACTTCCGGAATGGTCATTCGTGCAAATTTATATTCTAGCTGGTCCTGCGACAGAAGAATACGAAGTGACAGTGGCATATTTCAAATGAGCATACGCTTTAGCACTCTCACTTTCGCGTTTAAAACGTTGTATCTTGGACATTTTCATTGTAATCGATCCTCAGTTTTCGCATGATTTTTACTCGTGATTGATGCCAAAAGGTCGCAGCGGCAGTTTGCCAGAAGCTGTAGTTACTTGAGAGAAATTATCATAAACGTGTTTGTCTGTGCAAAAGCGTCGGTAGGTGAGACAGCGAGGGAGAGAGGGGATAGAGAGGGGAGAGAGAGGGAGAAGAGGATGGGAAAACTTCTGGAATGGTCATTCGTGCAATTTTATATTCTAGCTGGTCCTGCGACAGAAAAATACGAAGTGACAGTGGCAGATTTCAAATGAGCATACGCTTTAGCACTCTCACTTTCGCGTTTGAAACGTTGTATCTTGGACATTTTCGTTGTAATCGATCCTCAGTTTTCGCATGATTTTTACTCGTGATTGATGCCAAAAGGTCGCAGCGGCAGTTTGTCAGAAGCTGTAGTTACTTACTTGAGAGAAATTATCATAAACGTGTTTGTCTGTGCGAAAGCGTCGATGGGTGGGACAGCTAGGGAGAGAGGGGAGAGAAAGGGGAGAGAGAGGGAGAAGAGGATGGGAAAACTTCCGGAATGGTCATTCGTCCAAATTTATATTCTAGCTGGTCCTGCGACAGAAAAATACGAAGTGACAGGGGCAGATTTCAAATGAGCATACGCTTTAGCACTCTCACTTTCTCGTTCAAAACGTTGTATCTTGGACATTTTCGTTGTAATCGATCCTCAGTTTTCGCATGATTTTTACTCGTGATTGATGCCAAAAGGTCGCAGCGGCAGTTTGTCAGAAGCTGTAGTTACTTGAGAGAAATTATCATAAACGTGTTTGTCTGTGCAAAAGCGTCGATGGGTGGGACAGCTAGGGAGAGAGGGGAGAGAAAGGGGAGAGAGAGGGAGAAGAGGATGGGAAAACTTCCGGAATGGTCATTCGTCCAAATTTATAATCTAGCTGGTCCTGCGACAGAAAAATACGAAGTGACAGTGGCAGATTTCAAATGAGCATACGCTTTAGCACTCTCACTTTCGCGTTTGAAACGTTGTATCTTGGACATTTTCGTTGTAATCGATCCTCAGTTTTCGCATGATTTTCACTCGTGATTGATGCCAAAAGGTCGCAGCGGCAGTTTGTCAGAAGCTGTAGTTACTTGAGAGAAGTTATCATAAACGTGTTTGTCTGTGCAAAAGCGTCGGTGGGTGGGACAGCGAGGGAGAGAGGGGAGAGCGAGGGGAGAGAGAGGAAGAAGAGGATGGGAAAACTTCCGGAATGGTCTTTCGTGCATATTTGTATTCTAGATGGTCCTGCGACAGAAGAATACGAAGTGACAGTGGCAGATTTCAAATGAACATACGCTTTAGCACTCTCACTTTCTCGTTCAAAACGTTGTATCTTGGACATTTTCGTTGTAATCGATCCTCAGTTTTCGCATGATTTTCACACGTGATTGATGCCAAAAGGTCGCAGCGGCAGTTTGTCAGAAGCTGTAGTTACTTGAGAGAAATTATCATAAACGTGTTTGTCTGTGCAAAAGCGTCGATGGGTGGGACAGCTAGGGAGAGAGGGGAGAGAAAGGGGAGAGAGAGGGAGAAGAGGATGGGAAAACTTCCGGAATGGTCATTCGTGCAAATTTATATTCTAGCTGGTCATGCGACAGAAGAATACGAAGTGACAGTGGCAGATTTCAAATGAGCATACGCTTTAGCACTCTCACTTTCTCGTTCAAAACGTTGTATCTTGGACATTTTCGTTGTAATCGATCCTCAGTTTTCGCATGATTTTTACTCGTGATTGATGCCAAAAGGTTGCAGCGGCAGTTTGTAAGAAGCTGTAGTACTTGAGAGAAATTAGCATAAACGTGTTTGTCTGTGCAAAGGCGTCGGTGGATGGGTAGAGGGAGGAAGAGAGGGGAGAGAGAGGGGAGAGAGAGGAAGAAGAGAATGGGAAAACTTCCGGAATGGTCTTTCGTGCATATTTGTATTCTAGATGGTCCTGCGACAGAAGAATACAAAGTGACAGTGGCAGATTTCAAATGAGCATACGCTTTAGCACTCTCACTTTCTCGTTCAAAACGTTGTATCTTGGACATTTTCGTTGTTATCGATCCTCAGTTTTCGCATGATTTTTACTCGTGATTGATGCCAAAAGGTCGCAGCGGCAGTTTGTCAGAAGCTGTGGTTACTTGAGAGAAATTAGCATAAACGTGTTTGTCTGTGCAAAAGCGTCGGTGGGTGGGACAGCGAGGGAGAGAGGTGAGAGAGAGGGGAGAGAGAGGGAGAAGAAGATGGGAAAACTTCCGGAATGGTCATTCGAGCAAATTTATATTCTAGCTGGTCCTGCGACAGAAGAATACGAAGTGACAGTGGCATATTTCAAATGAGCATACGCTTTAGCACTCTCACTTTCGCGTTTAAAACGTTGTATCTTGGACATTTTCGTTACAATCGATCCTCAGTTTTCACATGATTTTTACTCGTGATTGATGCCAAAAGTTCGCAGCGGCAGTTTGTCAGAAGCTGTAGTTACTTGAGAGAAATTAGCATAAACGTGTTTGTCAGTGCAAAGGCGTCGGTGGATGGGTAGAGGGAGGAAGAGAGGGGAGAGAGAGGGAGAAGAGGATCGGAAAACTTCCGGAATGGTCTTATGTACATATTGTGTTGTGTTGTGACAGTGGCAGACTTCAAATGAGCATACGCTTTAGCACTCTCACTTTCGCGTTTGAAACGTTGTATCTTGAACATTTTCGTTGTGATCGATCCTCAGTTTTCGCATGATTTTTACATGTGATTGATGCCAAAAGGTCGCAGCGGCAGTTTGTCAGAAGCTGTGGTTACTTGAGAGAAATTAGCATAAACGTGTTTGTCTGTGCAAAAGCGTCGGTGGGTGGGACAGCGAGGGAGAGAGGGGAGAGCGAGGGGAGAGAGAGGAAGAAGAGGATGGGAAAACTTCCGGAATGGTCTTTCGTGCATATTTGTATTCTAGATGGTCCTGCGACAGAAGATTACGAAGTGACAGTGGCATATTTCAAATGAGCATACGCTTTAGCACTCTCACTTTCGCGTTAAAAACGTTGTATCTTGGACATTTTCGTTGTAATCGATCCTCAGTTTTCGCACGATTTTTACTCGTGATTGATGCCAAAAGGTCGCAGCAGCAGTTTGTAAGAAGCTGTAGTTACTTGAGAGAAATTAGCATAAACGTGTTTGTCTGTGCAAAGGCGTCGGTGGATGGGTAGAGGGAGGAAGAGAGGGGAGAGAGAGGGAGAAGAGGATCGGAAAACTTCCGGAATGGTCTTATGTGCATATTTATATCCGCTGGTCCTGCGACAGAAGTCGAAGTGACAATGGCAGATTTCAAATGAGCATACGCTTTAGCACTCTCACTTTCTCGTTCAAAACGTTGTATCTTGGACATTTTCGTTGTAATCGATCCTCAGTTTTCGCATGATTTTCACTCGTGATTGATGCCAAAAGGTCGCAGCGGCAGTTTGTCAGAAGCTGTAGTTACTTGAGAGAAGTTATCATAAACGTGTTTGTCTGTGCAAAAGCGTCGGTGGGTGGGACAGCGAGGGAGAGAGGGGAGAGCGAGGGGAGAGAGAGGAAGAAGAGGATGGGAAAACTTCCGGAATGGTCTTTCGTGCATATTTGTATTCTAGATGGTCCTGCGACAGAAGAATACGAAGTGACAGTGGCAGATTTCAAATGAACATACGCTTTAGCACTCTCACTTTCTCGTTCAAAACGTTGTATCTTGGACATTTTCGTTGTAATCGATCCTCAGTTTTCGCATGATTTTTACTCGTGATTGATGCCAAAAGGTCGCAGCGGCAGTTTGTCAGAAGCTGTGGTTACTTGAGAGAAATTAGCATAAACGTGTTTGTCTGTGCAAAAGCGTCGGTGGGTGGGACAGCGAGGGAGAGAGGTGAGAGAGAGGGGAGAGAGAGGGAGAAGAAGATGGGAAAACTTCCGGAATGGTCATTCGTGCAAATTTATATTCTAGCTGGTCCTGCGACAGAAGAATACGAAGTGACAGTGGCATATTTCAAATGAGCATACGCTTTAGCACTCTCACTTTCGCGTTTAAAACGTTGTATCTTGGACATTTTCATTGTAATCGATCCTCAGTTTTCGCATGATTTTTACTCGTGATTGATGCCAAAAGGTCGCAGCGGCAGTTTGCCAGAAGCTGTAGTTACTTGAGAGAAATTATCATAAACGTGTTTGTCTGTGCAAAAGCGTCGGTAGGTGAGACAGCGAGGGAGAGAGGGGATAGAGAGGGGAGAGAGAGGGAGAAGAGGATGGGAAAACTTCTGGAATGGTCATTCGTGCAATTTTATATTCTAGCTGGTCCTGCGACAGAAAAATACGAAGTGACAGTGGCAGATTTCAAATGAGCATACGCTTTAGCACTCTCACTTTCGCGTTTGAAACGTTGTATCTTGGACATTTTCGTTGTAATCGATCCTCAGTTTTCGCATGATTTTTACTCGTGATTGATGCCAAAAGGTCGCAGCGGCAGTTTGTCAGAAGCTGTAGTTACTTACTTGAGAGAAATTATCATAAACGTGTTTGTCTGTGCGAAAGCGTCGATGGGTGGGACAGCTAGGGAGAGAGGGGAGAGAAAGGGGAGAGAGAGGGAGAAGAGGATGGGAAAACTTCCGGAATGGTCATTCGTCCAAATTTATATAAGTCGGTATCATTTGTGATTTTCGAGAGTATCGCTACAGTGCTACTTTCAACCTTATCCGGGACCTTTCATCGCCCTCTACAGCATTGTAGCAGATTTCGAAACATGCTTAACAAAACGATGTGATCGGCAAAATTCGGATGGGGAATTTGTGTTGTCAAAATATTATCAAAACATTCGCGGGCGAAGAAAAAACTTCTTTTTCAAATCTGCAAATATTGCGATGACAGAATTCGTGGAACTTCATTGGCATGGTTTCGGCGAATTTGGCGACGGCAGAATTCGCTGAACTTTGTGTGTTTTCCGCGAATTTAGCGATGGCCAAATTCGCTGAAAAGCGATGGATCAAATTCGCTTTCACAAAAGTTCGGCCGGTGAGGGGATCGAACCGTCGTCCCTCGATCACGAAGCGTGAATGTTACCAATACACCATGACAGCTCGTTCACAGAGATTCTTAAACACTAAACCGTTGTGAAACATGCGCCATCATGATTTTGAAAAAGAAGTATGCAAACGACTGTTGATGGTATATAAAAACATCTAAGTTTTAATATACCAGCAACAGCGAGAACTGTGTTCTTCCTTTTGGAATGCGAATAGCTAAACAGATGTGCGCAATTACATAGATGTTCGCGGACACATTCTCCAGTTCACAGCGGCTGAGAGAGAGCGGAGGTGGTATATTGGTAAGATGGACGGTTGGTGAACGGGGGGCGCCGGTTCGATTCCTCTCGGTGGCAGAATTTTTGTTCACTGGAGTTCAGCGTATTCTGCCCTCGCCATATTCGCGGAAATGTAGGAACAAAAGTTCAGCGAATTCTGCCGTCGCCAAATTCGCTGAAATAGAGTCAACGAAAGATCAGCGAATTCTGCCGTCGCCAAATTCGCCGATCTTGTGCAGCAGATTTTATCGGCATTCATAATTTTTCGAAAAACTCTTGTATCACGAAATTCGCAACACGTGTTTTCCAGAATGCAAAATTGTCTATTTTATCGAAAGTGCTAAATTTTCTTCGCATATTTGTTAGAATGCAATGATTTGACAATAATGTGCATTACAACTTTTTCATGGAACTTAATTTTCATGGTGTACTCATCGAATTTCCTCAATAAAACGAAGTGCTCAAAATGCTCGAAAAACACAAATGATACCGACTTATATTCTAGCTGGTCCTGCGACAGAAAAATACGAAGTGACAGGGGCAGATTTCAAATGAGCATACGCTTTAGCACTCTCACTTTCTCGTTCAAAACGTTGTATCTTGGACATTTTCGTTGTAATCGATCCTCAGTTTTCGCATGATTTTTACTCGTGATTGATGCCAAAAGGTCGCAGCGGCAGTTTGTCAGAAGCTGTAGTTACTTGAGAGAAATTATCATAAACGTGTTTGTCTGTGCAAAAGCGTCGATGGGTGGGACAGCTAGGGAGAGAGGGGAGAGAAAGGGGAGAGAGAGGGAGAAGAGGATGGGAAAACTTCCGGAATGGTCATTCGTCCAAATTTATAATCTAGCTGGTCCTGCGACAGAAAAATACGAAGTGACAGTGGCAGATTTCAAATGAGCATACGCTTTAGCACTCTCACTTTCGCGTTTGAAACGTTGTATCTTGGACATTTTCGTTGTAATCGATCCTCAGTTTTCGCATGATTTTCACTCGTGATTGATGCCAAAAGGTCGCAGCGGCAGTTTGTCAGAAGCTGTAGTTACTTGAGAGAAGTTATCATAAACGTGTTTGTCTGTGCAAAAGCGTCGGTGGGTGGGACAGCGAGGGAGAGAGGGGAGAGCGAGGGGAGAGAGAGGAAGAAGAGGATGGGAAAACTTCCGGAATGGTCTTTCGTGCATATTTGTATTCTAGATGGTCCTGCGACAGAAGAATACGAAGTGACAGTGGCAGATTTCAAATGAACATACGCTTTAGCACTCTCACTTTCTCGTTCAAAACGTTGTATCTTGGACATTTTCGTTGTAATCGATCCTCAGTTTTCGCATGATTTTCACACGTGATTGATGCCAAAAGGTCGCAGCGGCAGTTTGTCAGAAGCTGTAGTTACTTGAGAGAAATTATCATAAACGTGTTTGTCTGTGCAAAAGCGTCGATGGGTGGGACAGCTAGGGAGAGAGGGGAGAGAAAGGGGAGAGAGAGGGAGAAGAGGATGGGAAAACTTCCGGAATGGTCATTCGTGCAAATTTATATTCTAGCTGGTCATGCGACAGAAGAATACGAAGTGACAGTGGCAGATTTCAAATGAGCATACGCTTTAGCACTCTCACTTTCTCGTTCAAAACGTTGTATCTTGGACATTTTCGTTGTAATCGATCCTCAGTTTTCGCATGATTTTTACTCGTGATTGATGCCAAAAGGTTGCAGCGGCAGTTTGTAAGAAGCTGTAGTACTTGAGAGAAATTAGCATAAACGTGTTTGTCTGTGCAAAGGCGTCGGTGGATGGGTAGAGGGAGGAAGAGAGGGGAGAGAGAGGGGAGAGAGAGGAAGAAGAGAATGGGAAAACTTCCGGAATGGTCTTTCGTGCATATTTGTATTCTAGATGGTCCTGCGACAGAAGAATACAAAGTGACAGTGGCAGATTTCAAATGAGCATACGCTTTAGCACTCTCACTTTCTCGTTCAAAACGTTGTATCTTGGACATTTTCGTTGTTATCGATCCTCAGTTTTCGCATGATTTTTACTCGTGATTGATGCCAAAAGGTCGCAGCGGCAGTTTGTCAGAAGCTGTGGTTACTTGAGAGAAATTAGCATAAACGTGTTTGTCTGTGCAAAAGCGTCGGTGGGTGGGACAGCGAGGGAGAGAGGTGAGAGAGAGGGGAGAGAGAGGGAGAAGAAGATGGGAAAACTTCCGGAATGGTCATTCGAGCAAATTTATATTCTAGCTGGTCCTGCGACAGAAGAATACGAAGTGACAGTGGCATATTTCAAATGAGCATACGCTTTAGCACTCTCACTTTCGCGTTTAAAACGTTGTATCTTGGACATTTTCGTTACAATCGATCCTCAGTTTTCACATGATTTTTACTCGTAATTGATGCCAAAAGTTCGCAGCGGCAGTTTGTCAGAAGCTGTAGTAACTTGAGAGAAATTAGCATAAACGTGTTTGTCAGTGCAAAGGCGTCGGTGGATGGGTAGAGGGAGGAAGAGAGGGGAGAGAGAGGGAGAAGAGGATCGGAAAACTTCCGGAATGGTCTTATGTACATATTGTGTTGTGTTGTGACAGTGGCAGACTTCAAATGAGCATACGCTTTAGCACTCTCACTTTCGCGTTTGAAACGTTGTATCTTGAACATTTTCGTTGTGATCGATCCTCAGTTTTCGCATGATTTTTACATGTGATTGATGCCAAAAGGTCGCAGCGGCAGTTTGTCAGAAGCTGTGGTTACTTGAGAGAAATTAGCATAAACGTGTTTGTCTGTGCAAAAGCGTCGGTGGGTGGGACAGCGAGGGAGAGAGGGGAGAGCGAGGGGAGAGAGAGGAAGAAGAGGATGGGAAAACTTCCGGAATGGTCTTTCGTGCATATTTGTATTCTAGATGGTCCTGCGACAGAAGATTACGAAGTGACAGTGGCATATTTCAAATGAGCATACGCTTTAGCACTCTCACTTTCGCGTTAAAAACGTTGTATCTTGGACATTTTCGTTGTAATCGATCCTCAGTTTTCGCACGATTTTTACTCGTGATTGATGCCAAAAGGTCGCAGCAGCAGTTTGTAAGAAGCTGTAGTTACTTGAGAGAAATTAGCATAAACGTGTTTGTCTGTGCAAAGGCGTCGGTGGATGGGTAGAGGGAGGAAGAGAGGGGAGAGAGAGGGAGAAGAGGATCGGAAAACTTCCGGAATGGTCTTATGTGCATATTTATATCCGCTGGTCCTGCGACAGAAGTCGAAGTGACAATGGCAGATTTCAAATGAGCATACGCTTTAGCACTCTCACTTTCTCGTTCAAAACGTTGTATCTTGGACATTTTCGTTGTAATCGATCCTCAGTTTTCGCATGATTTTTACTCGTGATTGATGCCAAAAGGTCGCAGCGGCAGTTTGCCAGAAGCTGTAGTTACTTGAGAGAAATTATCATAAACGTGTTTGTCTGTGCAAAAGCGTCGGTAGGTGGGACAGCGAGGGAGAGAGGGGATAGAGAGGGGAGAGAGAGGGAGAAGAGGATGGGAAAACTTCTGGAATGGTCATTCGTGCAATTTTATATTCTAGCTGGTCCTGCGACAAAAAAATACGAAGTGACAATGGCAGATTTCAAATGAGCATACGCTTTAGCACTCTCACTTTCGCGTTTAAAACGTTGTATCTTGAACATTTTCGTTGTAATCGATCCTAAGTTTTCGCATGATTTTCACTCGTGATTGATGCCAAAGGGTCGCAGAGGCAGTTTGTCAGAAGCTGAAGTTACTTGAGAGAAATTAGCATAAACGTGTTTGTCTGTGCAAAAGCGTCGGTAGGTGGGACAGCGAGGGAGAGAGGGGATAGAGAGGGGAGAGAGAGGGAGAAGAGGATGGGAAAACTTCCGGAATGGTCATTCGTGCAAATTTATATTCTAGCTGGTCCTGCGATAGAAGTCGAAGTGACAGTGGCATATTTCAAATGAGCATACGCTTTAGCACTCTCACTTTCGCGTTTAAAACGTTGTATCTTGGACATTTTCGTTGTAATCGATCCTCAGTTTTCGCATGATTTTCACACGTGATTGATGCCAAAAGGTCGCAGCGGCAGTTTGTCAGAAGCTGTAGTTACTTGAGAGAAATTATCATAAACGTGTTTGTCTGTGCAAAAGCGTCGATGGGTGGGACAGCTAGGGAGAGAGGGGAGAGAAAGGGGAGAGAGAGGGAGAAGAGGATGGGAAAACTTCCGGAATGGTCATTCGTGCAAATTTATATTCTAGCTGGTCATGCGACAGAAGAATACGAAGTGACAGTGGCAGATTTCAAATGAGCATACGCTTTAGCACTCTCACTTTCTCGTTCAAAACGTTGTATCTTGGACATTTTCGTTGTAATCGATCCTCAGTTTTCGCATGATTTTTACTCGTGATTGATGCCAAAAGGTTGCAGCGGCAGTTTGTAAGAAGCTGTAGTTACTTGAGAGAAATTAGCATAAACGTGTTTGTCTGTGCAAAGGCGTCGGTGGATGGGTAGAGGGAGGAAGAGAGGGGAGAGAGAGGGGAGAGAGAGGAAGAAGAGAATGGGAAAACTTCCGGAATGGTCTTTCGTGCATATTTGTATTCTAGATGGTCCTGCGACAGAAGAATACAAAGTGACAGTGGCAGATTTCAAATGAGCATACGCTTTAGCACTCTCACTTTCTCGTTCAAAACGTTGTATCTTGGACATTTTCGTTGTTATCGATCCTCAGTTTTCGCATGATTTTTACTCGTGATTGATGCCAAAAGGTCGCAGCGGCAGTTTGTCAGAAGCTGTGGTTACTTGAGAGAAATTAGCATAAACGTGTTTGTCTGTGCAAAAGCGTCGGTGGGTGGGACAGCGAGGGAGAGAGGTGAGAGAGAGGGGAGAGAGAGGGAGAAGAAGATGGGAAAACTTCCGGAATGGTCATTCGAGCAAATTTATATTCTAGCTGGTCTTGCGACAGAAGAATACGAAGTGACAGTGGCATATTTCAAATGAGCATACGCTTTAGCACTCTCACTTTCGCGTTTAAAACGTTGTATCTTGGACATTTTCGTTACAATCGATCCTCAGTTTTCACATGATTTTTACTCGTGATTGATGCCAAAAGTTCGCAGCGGCAGTTTGTCAGAAGCTGTAGTTACTTGAGAGAAATTAGCATAAACGTGTTTGTCAGTGCAAAGGCGTCGGTGGATGGGTAGAGGGAGGAAGAGAGGGGAGAGAGAGGGAGAAGAGGATCGGAAAACTTCCGGAATGGTCTTATGTACATATTGTGTTGTGTTGTGACAGTGGCAGACTTCAAATGAGCATACGCTTTAGCACTCTCACTTTCGCGTTTGAAACGTTGTATCTTGAACATTTTCGTTGTGATCGATCCTCAGTTTTCGCATGATTTTTACATGTGATTGATGCCAAAAGGTCGCAGCGGCAGTTTGTCAGAAGCTGTGGTTACTTGAGAGAAATTAGCATAAACGTGTTTGTCTGTGCAAAAGCGTCGGTGGGTGGGACAGCGAGGGAGAGAGGGGAGAGCGAGGGGAGAGAGAGGAAGAAGAGGATGGGAAAACTTCCGGAATGGTCTTTCGTGCATATTTGTATTCTAGATGGTCCTGCGACAGAAGATTACGAAGTGACAGTGGCATATTTCAAATGAGCATACGCTTTAGCACTCTCACTTTCGCGTTAAAAACGTTGTATTTTGGACATTTTCGTTGTAATCGATCCTCAGTTTTCGCACGATTTTTACTCGTGATTGATGCCAAAAGGTCGCAGCAGCAGTTTGTAAGAAGCTGTAGTTACTTGAGAGAAATTAGCATAAACGTGTTTGTTTGTGCAAAGGCGTCGGTGGATGGGTAGAGGGAGGAAGAGAGGGGAGAGAGAGGGAGAAGAGGATCGGAAAACTTCTGGAATGGTCATTCGTGCAATTTTATATTCTAGCTGGTCCTGCGACAAAAAAATACGAAGTGACAATGGCAGATTTCAAATGAGCATACGCTTTAGCACTCTCACTTTCGCGTTTAAAACGTTGTATCTTGAACATTTTCGTTGTAATCGATCCTCAGTTTTCGCATGATTTTCACTCGTGATTGATGCCAAAAGGTCGCAGCGGCAGTTTGTAAGAAGCTGTAGTTACTTGAGAGAAATTAGCATAAACGTGTTTGTCTGTGCAAAAGCGTCGGTAGGTGGGACAGCGAGGGAGAGAGGGGATAGAGAGGGGAGAGAGAGGGAGAAGAGGATGGGAAAACTTCCGGAATGGTCATTCGTGCAAATTTATATTCTAGCTGGTCCTGCGATAGAAGTCGAAGTGACAGTGGCATATTTCAAATGAGCATACGCTTTAGCACTCTCACTTTCGCGTTTAAAACGTTGTATCTTGGACATTTTCGTTGTAATCGATCCTCAGTTTTCGCATGATTTTTACTCGTGAATGATGCCGAAAGGTCGCAGCGGCAGTTTGTCAGAAGCTGTAGTTACTTGAGAGAAATTATCATAAACGTGTTTGTCTGTGCAAAAGCGTCGGTAGGTGGGGCAGCGAGGGAGAGAGGGGATAGAGAGGGGAGAGAGAGGGAGAAGAGGATGGGAAAACTTCCGGAATGGTCATTCGTGCAAATTTATATTCTAGCTGGTCATGCGACAGAAAAATACAAAGTGACAGTGGCAGATTTCAAATGAGCATACGCTTTAGCACTCTGACTTTCGCGTTTGAAACGTTGTATCTTGGACATTTTCGTTGTGATCGATCCTCAGTTTTTGCATGATTTTTACTTGTGATTGATGCCAAAAGGTCGCAGCGGCAGTTTGTCATAAGCTGTGGTTACTCGAGAGAAATTAGCATAAACGTGTTTGTCTGTGCAAAAGCGTCGGTGGGTGGGACAGCGAGGGAGAGAGGGGAGAGCGAGGGGAGAGAGAGGAATAAGAGGATGGGAAAACTTCCGGAATGGTCTTTCGTGCATATTTGTATTCTAGATGGTCCTGCGACAAAAGAATACGAAGTGACAGTGGCATATTTCAAATGAGCATACGCTTTAGCACTCTCACTTTCGCGTTTAAAACGTTGTATCTTGGACATTTTCGTTGTAATCGATCCTCAGTTTTCGCATGATTTTTACTCGTGATTGATGCCAAAAGGTCGCAGCGGCAGTTTGTCAGAAGCTGTAGTTACTTGAGAGAAACTATCATAAACGTGTTTGTCTGTGCAAAAGCGTCGGTAGGTGGGACAGCGAGGGAGAGAGGGGATAGAGAGGGGAGAGAGAGGGAGAAGAGGATGGGAAAACTTCCGGAATGGTCATTCGTGCAATATTATATTCTAGCTGGTCATGCGACAGAAAAATACGAAGTGACAGTGGCAGATTTCAAATGAGCATACGCTTTAGCACTCTCACATTCGCGTTTGAAACGTTGTATCTTGGACATTTTCGTTGTAATCGATCCTCAGTTTTCGCATGATTTTTACTTGTGATTGATGCCAAAAGGTCGCACCGGCAGTTTGTCAGAAGCTGTAGTTACTTGAGAGAAGTTATCATAAACGTCTTTGTCTGTGCAAAAGCGTCGGTGGGTGGGACAGCTAGGGAGAGAGGGGAGAGAAAGGGGAGAGAGAGGAAGAAGAGGATGGGAAAACTTCCGGAATGGTCTTTCGTGCATATTTGTATTCTAGCTGGTCCTGCGACAGAAAAATACGAAGTGACAGTGGCAGATTTCAAATGAGCATACGCTTTAGCACTCTCACTTTCGCGTTTAAAACGTTGTATCTTGGACATTTTCGTTGTAATCGATCCTCAGTTTTCGCATGATTTTTACTCGTGATTGATGCCAAAAGGTCGCAGCGGCAGTTTGTCAGAAGCTGTAGTTACATGAGAGAAATTATCATAAACGTGTTTGTCTGTGCAAAAGCGTCGGTAGGTGGGGCAGCGAGGGAGAGAGGGGATAGAGAGGGGAGAGAGAGGGAGAAGAGGATGGGAAAACTTCCGGAATGGTCATTCGTGCAAATTTATATTCTAGCTGGTCATGCGACAGAAAAATACAAAGTGACAATGGCAGTTTTTAAATGAGCATACGCTTTAGCACTCTGACTTTCGCGTTTGAAACGTTGTATCTTGGACATTTTCGTTGTAATCGATCCTCAGTTTTCGCATGATTTTTACTTGTGATTGATGCCAAAAGGTCGCACCGGCAGTTTGTCAGAAGCTGTAGTTACTTGAGAGAAGTTATCATAAACGTCTTTGTCTGTGCAAAAGCGTCGGTGGGTGGGACAGCTAGGGAGAGAGGGGAGAGAAAGGGGAGAGAGAGGAAGAAGAGGATGGGAAAACTTCCGGGATGGTCTTTCGTGCATATTTGTATTCTAGCTGGTCCTGCGACAGAAAAATACGAAGTGACAGTGGCAGATTTCAAATGAGCATACGCTTTAGCACTCTCACTTTCGCGTTTAAAACGTTGTATCTTGGACATTTTCGTTGTAATCGATCCTCAGTTTTCGCATGATTTTTACTCGTGATTGATGCCAAAAGGTCGCAGCGGCAGTTTGTCAGAAGCTGTAGTTACTTGAGAGAAATTATCATAAACGTGTTTGTCTGTGCAAAAGCGTCGGTAGGTGGGGCAGCGAGGGAGAGAGGGGATAGAGAGGGGAGAAAGAGGGAGAAGAGGATGGGAAAACTTCCGGAATGGTCATTCGTGCAAATTTAAATTCTAGCTGGTCATGCGACAGAAAAATACAAAGTGACAATGGCAGTTTTTAAATGAGCATACGCTTTAGCACTCTGACTTTCGCGTTTGAAACGTTGTATCTTGGACATTTTCGTTGTAATCGATCCTCAGTTTTCGCATGATTTTTAATCGTGATTGATGCCAAAAGGTCGAAGCGGCAGTTTGTCAAAAGCTGTAGTTACTTGAGAGAAGTTATCATAAACATGTTTGTCTGTGCAAAAGCGTCGGTGGGTGGGACAGCGAGGGAGAGAGGGATGCCAAAAGGTCGCAGCGGCAGTTTGTCAGAAGCTGTAGTTACTTGAGAGAAATTATCATAAACGTGTTTGTCTGTGCAAAAGCGTCGGTGGGTGGGACAGCTAGGGAGAGAGGGGAGAGAGAGGGGAGAGAGAGGGAGAAGAGGATGGGAAAACTTCCGGAATGGTCATTCGTGCAAATTTATATTCTAGCTGGTCCTGCGACAGAAAAATACGAAGTGACAGTGGCATATTTCAAATGAGCATACGCTTTAGCACTCTCACTTTCGCGTTTAAAACGTTGTATCTTGGACATTTTCGTTGTAATCGATCCTCAGTTTTCGCATGATTTTCACTCGTGATTGATGCCAAAAGGTCGCAGAGTCAGTTTGTCAGAAGCTGTAGTTACTTGAGAGAAATTATCATAAACGTGTTTGTCTGTGCAAAAGCGTCGGTGGGTGGGACAGCGAGGGAGAGAGGGGAGAGAGAGGAAGAAGAGGATGGGAAAACTTCCGGAATGGTCTTTCGTGCATATTTGTATTCTAGATGGTCCTGCGACAGAAGAATACGAAGTGACAGTGGCAGATTCCAAATGAGCATACGCTTTAGCACTCTCACTTTCGCGTTTAGAACGTTGTATCTTGGACATTTTCGTTGTAATCGATCCTCAGTTTTCGCATGATTTTCACTCGTGATTGATGCCAGAAGGTCGCAGAGTCAGTTTGTCAGAAGCTGTAGTTACTTGAGAGAAATTAGCATAAACGTGTTTGTCTGTGCAAAGGCGTCGGTGGATGGGTAGAGGGAGGAAGAGAGGGGAGAGAGAGGGAGAAGAGGATCGGAAAACTTCCGGAATGGTCTTATGTGAATATTTATATCCGCTGGTCCTGCGACAGAAAAATACGAAGTGATAGTGGCAGATTTCAAATGAGCATACGCTTTAGCACTCTCACTTTCGCGTTTGAAACGTTGTATCTTGGACATTTTCGTTGTAATCGATCCTCAGTTTTCGCATGATTTTCACTCGTGATTGATGCCAGAAGGTCGCAGAGTCAGTTTGTCAGAAGCTGTAGTTACTTGAGAGAAATTATCATAAACGTGTTTGTCTGTGCAAAAGCGTCGGTGGGTGGGACAGCGAGGGAGAGAGGGGAGAGAGAGGAAGAAGAGGATGGGAAAACTTCCGGAATGGTCTTTCGTGCATATTTGTATTCTAGATGGTCCTGCGACAGAAGAATACGAAGTGACAGTGGCAGATTCCAAATGAGCATACGCTTTAGCACTCTCACTTTCGCGTTTAGAACGTTGTATCTTGGACATTTTCGTTGTAATCGATCCTCAGTTTTCGCATGATTTTCACTCGTGATTGATGCCAGAAGGTCGCAGAGTCAGTTTGTCAGAAGCTGTAGTTACTTGAGAGAAATTAGCATAAACGTGTTTGTCTGTGCAAAGGCGTCGGTGGATGGGTAGAGGGAGGAAGAGAGGGGAGAGAGAGGGAGAAGAGGATCGGAAAACTTCCGGAATGGTCTTATGTGAATATTTATATCCGCTGGTCCTGCGACAGAAAAATACGAAGTGATAGTGGCAGATTTCAAATGAGCATACGCTTTAGCACTCTCACTTTCGCGTTTGAAACGTTGTATCTTGAACATTTTCGTTGTGATCGATCCTCAGTTTTCGCAGGATTTTTACTTGTGATTGATGCCAAAAGGTCGCAGCGGCAGTTTGTCAGAAGCTGTAGTTACTTGAGAGAAATTATCATAAACGTGTTTGTCTGTGCAAAAGCGTCGGTGGGTGGGACAACTAGGGAGAGAGGGGAGAGAAAGGGGAGAAAGAGGGAGAAGAGGATGGGAAAACTTCTGGAATGGTCATTCGTGCAAATTTATATTCTAGCTGGTCCTGCGACAAAAAAATACGAAGTGACAATGGCAGATTTCAAATAAGCATACGCTTTAGCACTCTCACTTTCGCGTTTAAAACGTTGTATCTTGAACATTTTCGTTGTAATCGATCCTCAGTTTTCGCATGATTTTTACTCGTGATTGATGCCAAAAGGTCGCAGCGGCAGTTTGTCAGAAGCTGTAGTTACTTGAGAGAAATTATCATAAACGTGTTTGTCTGTGCAAAAGCGTCGGTGGGTGGGACAGCTAGGGAGAGAGGGGAGAGAAAGGGGAGAGAGAGGGAGAAGAGGATGGGAAAACTTCCGGAATGGTCATTCGTGCAAATTTATATTCTAGCTGGTCCTGCGACAGAAAAATACGAAGTGACAGTTTCAGATTTCAATTGAGCATACGCTTTAGCACACCACTTTCGCGTTTAAAACGTTGTATCTTGAACATTTTCGTTGTAATCGATCCTCAGTTTTCGCATGATTTTTACTCGTGATTGATGCCAAAAGGTCGCAGCGGCAGTTTGTCAGAAGCTGTAGTTACTTGAGAGAAACTATCATAAACGTGTTTGTCTGTGCAAAAGCGTCGGTAGGTGGGACAGCGAGGGAGAGAGGGGATAGAGAGGGGAGAGAGAGGGAGAAGAGGATGGGAAAACTTCCGGAATGGTCATTCGTGCAATATTATATTCTAGCTGGTCATGCGACAGAAAAATACGAAGTGACAGTGGCAGATTTCAAATGAGCATACGCTTTAGCACTCTCACATTCGCGTTTGAAACGTTGTATCTTGGACATTTTCGTTGTAATCGATCCTCAGTTTTCGCATGATTTTTACTTGTGATTGATGCCAAAAGGTCGCACCGGCAGTTTGTCAGAAGCTGTAGTTACTTGAGAGAAGTTATCATAAACGTCTTTGTCTGTGCAAAAGCGTCGGTGGGTGGGACAGCTAGGGAGAGAGGGGAGAGAAAGGGAAGAGAGAGGAAGAAGAGGATGGGAAAACTTCCGGAATGGTCTTTCGTGCATATTTGTATTCTAGCTGGTCCTGCGACAGAAAAATACGAAGTGACAGTGGCAGATTTCAAATGAGCATACGCTTTAGCACTCTCACTTTCGCGTTTAAAACGTTGTATCTTGGACATTTTCGTTGTAATCGATCCTCAGTGTTCGCATGATTTTTACTCGTGATTGATGCCAAAAGGTCGCAGCGGCAGTTTGTCAGAAGCTGTAGTTACTTGAGAGAAATTATCATAAACGTGTTTGTCTGTGCAAAAGCGTCGGTAGGTGGGGCAGCGAGGGAGAGAGGGGATAGAGAGGGGAGAGAGAGGGAGAAGAGGATGGGAAAACTTCCGGAATGGTCATTCGTGCAAATTTATATTCTAGCTGGTCATGCGACAGAAAAATACAAAGTGACAATGGCAGTTTTTAAATGAGCATACGCTTTAGCACTCTGACTTTCGCGTTTGAAACGTTGTATCTTGGACATTTTCGTTGTAATCGATCCTCAGTTTTCGCATGATTTTTACTTGTGATTGATGCCAAAAGGTCGCACCGGCAGTTTGTCAGAAGCTGTAGTTACTTGAGAGAAGTTATCATAAACGTCTTTGTCTGTGCAAAAGCGTCGGTGGGTGGGACAGCTAGGGAGAGAGGGGAGAGAAAGGGGAGAGAGAGGAAGAAGAGGATGGGAAAACTTCCGGAATGGTCTTTCGTGCATATTTGTATTCTAGCTGGTCCTGCGACAGAAAAATACGAAGTGACAGTGGCAGATTTCAAATGAGCATACGCTTTAGCACTCTCACTTTCGCGTTTAAAACGTTGTATCTTGGACATTTTCGTTGTAATCGATCCTCAGTTTTCGCATGATTTTTACTCGTGATTGATGCCAAAAGGTCGCAGCGGCAGTTTGTCAGAAGCTGTAGTTACTTGAGAGAAATTATCATAAACGTGTTTGTCTGTGCAAAAGCGTCGGTAGGTGGGGCAGCGAGGGAGAGAGGGGATAGAGAGGGGAGAGAGAGGGAGAAGAGGATGGGAAAACTTCCGGAATGGTCATTCGTGCAAATTTATATTCTAGCTGGTCATGCGACAGAAAAATACAAAGTGACAATGGCAGTTTTTAAATGAGCATACGCTTTAGCACTCTGACTTTCGCGTTTGAAACGTTGTATCTTGGACATTTTCGTTGTAATCGATCCTCAGTTTTCGCATGATTTTTAATCGTGATTGATGCCAAAAGGTCGAAGCGGCAGTTTGTCAAAAGCTGTAGTTACTTGAGAGAAGTTATCATAAACATGTTTGTCTGTGCAAAAGCGTCGGTGGGTGGGACAGCGAGGGAGAGAGGGATGCCAAAAGGTCGCAGCGGCAGTTTGTCAGAAGCTGTAGTTACTATAGAGAAATTATCATAAACGTGTTTGTCTGTGCAAAAGCGTCGGTGGGTGGGACAGCTAGGGAGAGAGGGGAGAGAGAGGGGAGAGAGAGGGAGAAGAGGATGGGAAAACTTCCGGAATGGTCATTCGTGCAAATTTATATTCTAGCTGGTCCTGCGACAGAAAAATACGAAGTGACAGTGGCATATTTCAAATGAGCATACGCTTTAGCACTCTCACTTTCGCGTTTAAAACGTTGTATCTTGAAGATTTTCGTTGTAATCGATCCTCAGTTTTCGCATGTTTTTTACTCGTGATTGATGCCAAAAGGTCGCAGCGGCAGTTTGCCAGAAGCTGTAGTTACTTGAGAGAAATTATCATAAACGTGTTTGTCTGTGCAAAAGCGTCGGTAGGTGGGACAGCGAGGGAGAGAGGGGATAGAGAGGAGAGAGAGAGGGAGAAGAGGATGGGAAAACTTCTGGAATGGTCATTCGTGCAAATTTATATTCTAGCTGGTCCTGCGACAAAAATACGAAGTGACAATGGCAGATTTCAAATGAGCATACGCTTTAGCACTCTCACTTTCGCGTTTAAAACGTTGTATCTTGAACATTTTCGTTGTAATCGATTCTCAGTTTTCGCATGATTTTTACTTGTGATTGATGCCAAAAGGTCGCAGCGGCAGTTTGTCAGAAGCTGTAGTTACTTGAGAGAAATTATCATAAACGTGTTTGTCTGTGCAAAAGCGTCGGTGGGTGGGACAGCTAGGGAGAGAGGGGAGAGAGAGGGGAGAGAGAGGGAGAAGAGGATGGGAAAACTTCCGGAATGGTCATTCGTGCAAATTTATATTCTAGCTGGTCCTGCGACAGAAAAATACGAAGTGACAGTGGCATATTTCAAATGAGCATACGCTTTAGCACTCTCACTTTCGCGTTTAAAACGTTGTATCTTGGACATTTTCGTTGTAATCGATCCTCAGTTTTCGCATGATTTTCACTCGTGATTGATGCCAAAAGGTCGCAGAGTCAGTTTGTCAGAAGCTGTAGTTACTTGAGAGAAATTATCATAAACGTGTTTGTCTGTGCAAAAGCGTCGGTGGGTGGGACAGCGAAGGAGAGAGGGGAGAGAGAGGAAGAAGAGGATGGGAAAACTTCCGGAATGGTCTTTCGTGCATATTTGTATTCTAGATGGTCCTGCGACAGAAGAATACGAAGTGACAGTGGCAGATTTCAAATGAGCATACGCTTTAGCACTCTCACTTTCGCGTTTAGAACGTTGTATCTTGGACATTTTCGTTGTAATCGATCCTCAGTTTTCGCATGATTTTCACTCGTGATTGATGCCAAAAGGTCGCAGAGTCAGTTTGTCAGAAGCTGTAGTTACTTGAGAGAAATTAGCATAAACGTGTTTGTCTGTGCAAAGGCGTCGGTGGATGGGTAGAGGGAGGAAGAGAGGGGAGAGAGAGGGAGAAGAGGATCGGAAAACTTCCGGAATGGTCTTATGTGAATATTTATATCCGCTGGTCCTGCGACAGAAAAATACGAAGTGACAGTGGCAGATTTCAAATGAGCATACGCTTTAGCACTCTCACTTTCGCGTTTAAAACGTTGTATCTTGGACATTTTCGTTGTAATCGATCCTCAGTTTTCGCATGATTTTTACTCGTGATTGATGCCAAAAGGTCGCAGCGGCAGTTTGTCAGAAGCTGTAGTTACTTGAGAGAAATTATCATAAACGTGTTTGTCTGTGCAAAAGCGTCGGTAGGTGGGGCAGCGAGGGAGAGAGGGGATAGAGAGGGGAGAGAGAGGGAGAAGAGGATGGGAAAACTTCCGGAATGGTCATTCGTGCAAATTTATATTCTAGCTGGTCATGCGACAGAAAAATACGAAGTGACAGTGGCATATTTCAAATGAGCATACGCTTTAGCACTCTCACTTTCGCGTTTAAAACGTTGTATCTTGAAGATTTTCGTTGTAATCGATCCTCAGTTTTCGCATGATTTTTACTCGTGATTGATGCCAAAAGGTCGCAGCGGCAGTTTGCCAGAAGCTGTAGTTACTTGAGAGAAATTATCATAAACGTGTTTGTCTGTGCAAAAGCGTCGGTAGGTGGGACAGCGAGGGAGAGAGGGGATAGAGAGGAGAGAGAGAGGGAGAAGAGGATGGGAAAACTTCTGGAATGGTCATTCGTGCAAATTTATATTCTAGCTGGTCCTGCGACAAAAAATACGAAGTGACAATGGCAGATTTCAAATGAGCATACGCTTTAGCACTCTCACTTTCGCGTTTAAAACGTTGTATCTTGAACATTTTCGTTGTAATCGATTCTCAGTTTTCGCATGATTTTTACTTGTGATTGATGCCAAAAGGTCGCAGCGGCAGTTTGTCAGAAGCTGTAGTTACTTGAGAGAAATTATCATAAACGTGTTTGTCTGTGCAAAAGCGTCGGTGGGTGGGACAGCTAGGGAGAGAGGGGAGAGAGAGGGGAGAGAGAGGGAGAAGAGGATGGGAAAACTTCCGGAATGGTCATTCGTGCAAATTTATATTCTAGCTGGTCCTGCGACAGAAAAATACGAAGTGACAGTGGCATATTTCAAATGAGCATACGCTTTAGCACTCTCACTTTCGCGTTTAAAACGTTGTATCTTGGACATTTTCGTTGTAATCGATCCTCAGTTTTCGCATGATTTTCACTCGTGATTGATGCCAAAAGGTCGCAGAGTCAGTTTGTCAGAAGCTGTAGTTACTTGAGAGAAATTATCATAAACGTGTTTGTCTGTGCAAAAGCGTCGGTGGGTGGGACAGCGAAGGAGAGAGGGGAGAGAGAGGAAGAAGAGGATGGGAAAACTTCCGGAATGGTCTTTCGTGCATATTTGTATTCTAGATGATCCTGCGACAGAAGAATACGAAGTGACAGTGGCAGATTTCAAATGAGCATACGCTTTAGCACTCTCACTTTCGCGTTTAGAACGTTGTATCTTGGACATTTTCGTTGTAATCGATCCTCAGTTTTCGCATGATTTTCACTCGTGATTGATGCCAAAAGGTCGCAGAGTCAGTTTGTCAGAAGCTGTAGTTACTTGAGAGAAATTAGCATAAACGTGTTTGTCTGTGCAAAGGCGTCGGTGGATGGGTAGAGGGAGGAAGAGAGGGGAGAGAGAGGGAGAAGAGGATCGGAAAACTTCCGGAATGGTCTTATGTGAATATTTATATCCGCTGGTCCTGCGACAGAAAAATACGAAGTGACAGTGGCAGATTTCAAATGAGCATACGCTTTAGCACTCTCACTTTCGCGTTTGAAACGTTGTATCTTGAACATTTTCGTTGTGATCGAGCCTCAGTTTTCGCAGGATTTTTACTTGTGATTGATGCCAAAAGGTCGCAGCGGCAGTTTGTCAGAAGCTGTAGTTACTTGAGAGAAATTATCATAAACGTGTTTGTCTGTGCAAAAGCGTCGGTGGGTGGGACAACTAGGGAGAGAGGGGAGAGAAAGGGGAGAAAGAGGGAGAAGAGGATGGGAAAACTTCTGGAATGGTCATTCGTGCAAATTTATATTCTAGCTGGTCCTGCGACAAAAAAATACGAAGTGACAATGGCAGATTTCAAATAAGCATACGCTTTAGCACTCTCACTTTCGCGTTTAAAACGTTGTATCTTGAACATTTTCGTTGTAATCGATCCTCAGTTTTCGCATGATTTTTACTCGTGATTGATGCCAAAAGGTCGCAGCGGCAGTTTGTCAGAAGCTGTAGTTACTTGAGAGAAATTATCATAAACGTGTTTGTCTGTGCAAAAGCGTCGGTGGGTGGGACAGCTAGGGAGAGAGGGGAGAGAAAGGGGAGAGAGAGGGAGAAGAGGATGGGAAAACTTCCGGAATGGTCATTCGTGCAAATTTATATTCTAGCTGGTCCTGCGACAGAAAAATACGAAGTGACAGTTTCAGATTTCAATTGAGCATACGCTTTAGCACACCACTTTCGCGTTTAAAACGTTGTATCTTGAACATTTTCGTTGTAATCGATCCTCAGTTTTCGCATGATTTTTACTCGTGATTGATGCTAAAAGGTCGCAGCAGCAGTTTGCCAGAAGCTGTAGTTACTTGAGAGAAATTATCATAAACGTGTTTGTCGGTGCAAAAGCGTCGGTAGGTGGGACAGCGAGGGAGAGAGGGGATAGAGAGGAGAGAGAGAGGGAGAAGAGGATGGGAAAACTTCTGGAATGGTCATTCGTGCAAATTTATATTCTAGCTGGTCCTGCGACAAAAAATACGAAGTGACAATGGCAGATTTCAAATGAGCATACGCTTTAGCACTCTCACTTTCGCGTTTAAAACGTTGTATCTTGAACATTTTCGTTGTAATCGATCCTCAATTTTCGCATGATTTTTACTCGTGATTGATGCCAAAAGGTCGCAGCGGCAGTTTGTCAGAAGCTGTAGTTACTTGAGAGAAATTATCATAAACGTGTTTGTCTGTGCAAAAGCGTCGGTGAGTGGGACAGCGAGGGAGAGAGGGGAGAGAAAGGGGAGAGAGAGGGAGAAGAGGATGGGAAAACTTCCGGAATGGTCATTCGTGCAAATTTATATTCTAGCTGGTCCTGCGACAGAAAAATACGAAGTGACAATGGCAGATTTCAAATGAGCATACGCTTTAGCACTCTCACTTTCGCGTTTAAAACGTTGTATCTTGAACATTTTCGTTGTGATCGATCCTCAGTTTTCGCAGGATTTTTACTTGTGATTGATGCCAAAAGGTCGCAGCGGCAGTTTGTCAGAAGCTGTAGTTACTTGAGAGAAACTATCATAAACGTGTTTGTCTGTGCAAAAGCGTCGGTGGGTGGGACAACTAGGGAGAGAGGGGAGAGAAAGGGGAGAAAGAGGGAGAAGAGGATGGGAAAACTTCTGGAATGGTCATTCGTGCAAATTTATATTCTAGCTGGTCCTGCGACAAAAAAATACGAAGTGACAATGGCAGATTTCAAATAAGCATACGCTTTAGCACTCTCACTTTCGCGTTTAAAACGTTGTATCTTGAACATTTTCGTTGTAATCGATCCTCAGTTTTCGCATGATTTTTACTCGTGATTGATGCCAAAAGGTCGCAGCGGCAGTTTGTCAGAAGCTGTAGTTACTTGAGAGAAATTATCATAAACGTGTTTGTCTGTGCAAAAGCGTCGGTGGGTGGGACAACTACATAGGGAGAGAGGGGAGAGAAAGGGGAGAAAGAGGGAGAAGAGAATGGGAAAACTTCTGAAATGGTCATTCGTGCAAATTTATATTCTAGCTGGTCCTGCGACAAAAAAATACGAAGTGACAATGGCAGATTTCAAATAAGCATACGCTTTAGCACTCTCACTTTCGCGTTTAAAACGTTGTATCTTGAACATTTTCGTTGTAATCGATCCTCAGTTTTCGCATGATTTTTACTCGTGATTGATGCCAAAAGGTCGCAACGGCAGTTTGTCAGAAGCTGTAGTTACTTGAGAGAAATTATCATAAACGTAATTGTCTGTGCAAAAGCGTCGGTGAGTGGGACAGCGAGGGAGAGAGGGGAGAGAAAGGGGAGAGAGAAGGAGAAGAGGATGGGAAAACTTCTGGAATGGTCATTCGTGCAAATTTATATTCTAGCTGGTCCTGCGACAGAAAAATACGAAGTGACAGTGGCAGATTTCAAATGAGCATACGCTTTAGCACTCTCACTTTCGCGTTTAAAACGTTGTATTTTGAACATTTTCGTTGTGATCGATCCTCAGTTTTCGTAGGATTTATACTTGTGATTGATGCCAAAAGGTCGCAGCGGCAGTTTGTCAGAAGCTGTAGTTACTTGAGAGAAATTATCATAAACGTGTTTGTCTGTGCAAAAGCGTCGATGGGTGGGACAGCTAGGGAGAGAGGGGAGAGAACGGGGAGAGAGAGGGAGAAGAGGATGGGAAAACTTCCGGAATGGTCATTCGTGCAAATTTATATTCTAGCTGGTCCTGCGACAGAAAAATACGAAGTGACAGTGGCAGATTTCAAATGAGCATACGCTTTAGCACTCTCACTTTCGCGTTTGAAACGTTGTATCTTGAACATTTTCGTTGTAATCGATCCTCAGTTTTCGCATGATTTTTACTCGTGATTGATGCCAAAAGGTCGCAGCGGCAGTTTGCCAGAAGCTGTAGTTACTTGAGAGAAATTATCATAAACGTGTTTGTCTGTGCAAAAGCGTCGGTAGGTGGGACAGCGAGGGAGAGAGGGGATAGAGAGGAGAGATAGAGGGAGAAGAGGATGGGAAAACTTCTGGAATGGTCATTCGTGCAAATTTATATTCTAGCTGGTCCTGCGACAAAAAAATACGAAGTGACAGTGGCAGATTTCAAATGAGCATACACTTTAGTACTCTCACTTTCGCGTTTGAAACGTTGTATTTTGAACATTTTCGTTGTAATCGATCCTCAGTTTTCGCATGAATTTTACTCGTGATTGATGCCAAAAGGTCGCAGCGGCAGTTTGCCAGAAGCTGTAGTTACTTGAGAGAAATTATCATAAACGTGTTTGTCTGTGCAAAAGCGTCGGTAGGTGGGACAGCGAGGGAGAGAGGGGATAGAGAGGAGAGAGAGATGGGGAAGAGGATGGGAAAACTTCTGGAATGGTCATTCGTGCAAATTTATATTCTAGCTGGTCCTGCGACAAAAAACTACGAAGTGACAGTGGCAGATTTCAAATGAGTATACGCTTTAGCACTCTCACTTTCGCGTTTGAAACGTTGTATTTTGAACATTTTCGTTGTGATCGATCCTCAGTTTTCGCAGGATTTTTACTTGTGATTGATGCCAAAAGGTCGCAGCGGCAGTTTGTCAGAAGCTGTAGTTACTTGAGAGAAATTATCATAAACGTGTTTGTCTGTGCAAAAGCGTCGGTGGGTGGGACAGCTAGGGAGAGAGGGGAGAGAAAGGGGAGAGAGAGGGAGAAGAGGATGGGAAAACTTCCGGAATGGTCATTCGTGCAAATTTATATTCTAGCTGGTCCTGCGACAGAAAAATATGAAGTGACAGTGGCAGATTTCAAATGAGCATACGCTTTAGCACTCTCACTTTCGCGTTTGAAACGTTGTATTTTGAACATTTTCGTTGTGATCGATCCTCAGTTTTCGCAGGATTTTTACTTGTGATTGATGCCAAAAGGTCGCAGCGGCAGTTTGTCAGAAGCTGTAGTTACTTGAGAGAAATTATCATAAACGTGTTTGTCTGTGCAAAAGCGTCGGTGGGTGGGACAGCTAGGGAGAGAGGGGAGAGAAAGGGGAGAGAGAGGGAGAAGAGGATGGGAAAACTTCCGGAATGGTCATTCGTGCAAATTTATATTCTAGCTGGTCCTGCGACAGAAAAATACGAAGTGACAGTGGCAGATTTCAAATGAGCATACGCTTTAGCACTCTCACTTTCGCGTTTGAAACGTTGTATTTTGAACATTTTCGTTGTAATCGATCCTCAGTTTTCGCATGATTTTTACTCGTGATTGATGCCAAAAGGTCGCAGCGGCAGTTTGCCAGAAGCTGTAGTTACTTGAGAGAAATTATCATAAACGTGTTTGTCTGTGCAAAAGCGTCGGTAAATGGGACAGCGAGGGAGAGAGGGGATAGAGAGGAGAGAGAGAGGGAGAAGAGGATGGGAAAACTTCTGGAATGGTCATTCGTGCAAATTTATATTCTAGCTGGTCCTGCGACAAAAAAAAATACGAAGTGACAATGGCAGATTTCAAATGAGCATACGCTTTAGCACTCTCACTTTCGCGTTTGAAACGTTGTATTTTGAACATTTTCGTTGTGATCGATCCTCAGTTTTCGCAGGATTTTTACTTGTGATTGATGCCAAAAGGTCGCAGCGGCAGTTTGTCAGAAGCTGTAGTTACTTGAGAGAAATTATCATAAACGTGTTTGTCTGTGCAAAAGCGTCGGTGGGTGGGACAGCTAGGGAGAGAGGGGAGAGAAAGGGGAGAGAGAGGGAGAAGAGGATGGGAAAACTTCCGGAATGGTCATTCGTGCAAATTTATATTCTAGCTGGTCCTGCGACAGAAAAATACGAAGTGACAGTGGCAGATTTCAAATGAGCATACGCTTTAGCACTCTCACTTTCGCGTTTGAAACGTTGTATTTTGAACATTTTCGTTGTAATCGATCCTCAGTTTTCGCATGAATTTTACTCGTGATTGATGCCAAAAGGTCGCAGCGGCAGTTTGCCAGAAGCTGTAGTTACTTGAGAGAAATTATCATAAACGTGTTTGTCTGTGCAAAAGCGTCGGTGGGTGGGACAGCGAGGGAGAGAGGGGAGAGCGAGGGGAGAGAGAGGGAGAAGAGGATGGGAAAACTTCCGGAATGGTCATTCGTGCAAATTTATATTTTAGCTGGTCCTGCGACAGAAAAATACGAAGTGACAGTGGCAGATTTCAAATGAGCATACGCTTTAGCACTCTCACTTTCGCGTTTGAAACGTTGTATTTTGAACATTTTCGTTGTAATCGATCCTCAGTTTTCGCATGAATTTTACTCGTGATTGATGCCAAAAGGTCGCAGCGGCAGTTTGCCAGAAGCTGTAGTTACTTGAGAGAAATTATCATAAACGTGTTTGTCTGTGCAAAAGCGTCGGTAGGTGGGACAGCGAGGGAGAGAGGGGATAGAGAGGAGAGAGAGATGGGGAAGAGGATGGGAAAACTTCCGGAATGGTCATTCGTGCAAATTTATATTCTAGCTGGTCCTGCGACAGAAAAATATGAAGTGACAGTGGCAGATTTCAAATGAGCATACGCTTTAGCACTCTCACTTTCGCGTTTGAAACGTTGTATTTTGAACATTTTCGTTGTGATCGATCCTCAGTTTTCGCAGGATTTTTACTTGTGATTGATGCCAAAAGGTCGCAGCGGCAGTTTGTCAGAAGCTGTAGTTACTTGAGAGAAATTATCATAAACGTGTTTGTCTGTGCAAAAGCGTCGGTGGGTGGGACAGCTAGGGAGAGAGGGGAGAGAAAGGGGAGAGAGAGGGAGAAGAGGATGGGAAAACTTCCGGAATGGTCATTCGTGCAAATTTATATTCTAGCTGGTCCTGCGACAGAAAAATACGAAGTGATAGTGGCAGATTTCAAATGAGCATACGCTTTAGCACTCTCACTTTCGCGTTTGAAACGTTGTATTTTGAACATTTTCGTTGTAATCGATCCTCAGTTTTCGCATGATTTTTACTCGTGATTGATGCCAAAAGGTCGCAGCGGCAGTTTGCCAGAAGCTGTAGTTACTTGAGAGAAATTATCATAAACGTGTTTGTCTGTGCAAAAGCGTCGGTAGGTGGGACAGCGAGGGAGAGAGGGGATAGAGAGGAGAGAGAGAGGGAGAAGAGGATGGGAAAACTTCTGGAATGGTCATTCGTGTAAATTTATATTCTAGCTGGTCCTGCGACAAAAAAATACGAAGTGACAATGGCAGATTTCAAATGAGCATACGCTTCAGCACTCTCACTTTCGCGTTTGAAACGTTGTATTTTGAACATTTTCGTTGTGATCGATCCTCAGTTTTCGCAGGATTTTTACTTGTGATTGATGCCAAAAGGTCGCAGCGGCAGTTTGTCAGAAGCTGTAGTTACTTGAGAGAAATTATCATAAACGTGTTTGTCTGTGCAAAAGCGTCGGTGGGTGGGACAGCTAGGGAGAGAGGGGAGAGAAAGGGGAGAGAGAGGGAGAAGAGGATGGGAAAACTTCCGGAATGGTCATTCGTGCAAATTTATATTCTAGCTGGTCCTGCGACAAAAAAATACGAAGTGACAATGGCAGATTTCAAATGAGCATACGCTTTAGCACTCTCACTTTCGCGTTTGAAACGTTGTATTTTGAACATTTTCGTTGTGATCGATCCTCAGTTTTCGCAGGATTTTTACTTGTGATTGATGCCAAAAGGTCGCAGCGGCAGTTTGTCAGAAGCTGTAGTTACTTGAGAGAAATTATCATAAACGTGTTTGTCTGTGCAAAAGCGTCGGTGGGTGGGACAGCTAGGGAGAGAGGGGAGAGAAAGGGGAGAGAGAGGGAGAAGAGGATGGGAAAACTTCCGGAATGGTCATTCGTGCAAATTTATATTCTAGCTGGTCCTGCGACAGAAAAATACGAAGTGACAGTGGCAGATTTCAAATGAGCATACGCTTTAGCACTCTCACTTTCGCGTTTGAAACGTTGTATTTTGAACATTTTCGTTGTAATCGATCCTCAGTTTTCGCATGAATTTTACTCGTGATTGATGCCAAAAGGTCGCAGCGGCAGTTTGCCAGAAGCTGTAGTTACTTGAGAGAAATTATCATAAACGTGTTTGTCTGTGCAAAAGCGTCGGTAGGTGGGACAGCGAGGGAGAGAGGGGATAGAGAGGAGAGAGAGATGGGGAAGAGGATGGGAAAACTTCTGGAATGGTCATTCGTGCAAATTTATATTCTAGCTGGTCCTGCGACAAAAAAATACGAAGTGACAATGGCAGATTTCAAATGAGCATACGCTTTAGCACTCTCACTTTCGCGTTTGAAACGTTGTATTTTGAACATTTTCGTTGTGATCGATCCTCAGTTTTCGCAGGATTTTTACTTGTGATTGATGCCAAAAGGTCGCAGCGGCAGTTTGTCAGAAGCTGTAGTTACTTGAGAGAAATTATCATAAACGTGTTTGTCTGTGCAAAAGCGTCGGTGGGTGGGACAGCTAGGGAGAGAGGGGAGAGAAAGGGGAGAGAGAGGGAGAAGAGGATGGGAAAACTTCCGGAATGGTCATTCGTGCAAATTTATATTCTAGCTGGTCCTGCGACAGAAAAATACGAAGTGACAGTGGCAGATTTCAAATGAGCATACGCTTTAGCACTCTCACTTTCGCGTTTGAAACGTTGTATTTTGAACATTTTCGTTGTAATCGATCCTCAGTTTTCGCATGAATTTTACTCGTGATTGATGCCAAAAGGTCGCAGCGGCAGTTTGCCAGAAGCTGTAGTTACTTGAGAGAAATTATCATAAACGTGTTTGTCTGTGCAAAAGCGTCGGTAGGTGGGACAGCGAGGGAGAGAGGGGATAGAGAGGAGAGAGAGATGGGGAAGAGGATGGGAAAACTTCTGGAATGGTCATTCGTGCAAATTTATATTCTAGCTGGTCCTGCGACAAAAAAATACGAAGTGACAATGGCAGATTTCAAATGAGCATACGCTTTAGCACTCTCACTTTCGCGTTTAAAACGTTGTATCTTGAACATTTTCGTTGTAATCGATCCTCAGTTTTCGCATGATTTTTACTCGTGATTGATGCCAAAAGGTCGCAGCGGCAGTTTGTCAGAAGCTGTAGTTACTTGAAAGAAGTTATCATAAACGTGTTTGTCTGTGCAAAAGCGTCGGTAGGTGGGACAGCGAGGGAGAGAGGGGATAGAGAGGAGAAAGAGATGGGGAAGAGGATGGGAAAACTTCCGGAATGGTCATTCGTGCAAATTTATATTCTAGCTGGTCCTGCGACAGAAAAATACGAAGTGACAGTTTCAGATTTCAAATGAGCATACGCTTTAGCACTCTCACTTTCGCGTTTAAAACGTTGTATCTTGAACATTTTCGTTGTAATCGATCCTCAGTTTTCGCATGATTTTTACTCGTGATTGATGCCAAAAGGTCGCAACGGCAGTTTGTCAGAAGCTGTAGTTACTTGAGAGAAATTATCATAAACGTGTTTGTCTGTGCAAAAGCGTCGGTGGGTGGGACAGCTAGGGAGAGAGGGGAGAGAAAGGGGAGAGAGAGGGAGAAGAGGATGGGAAAACTTCCGGAATGGTCATTCGTGCAAATTTATATTCTAGCTGGTCCTGCGACAGAAAAATACGAAGTGACAGTGGCAGATTTCAAATGAGCATACGCTTTAGCACTCTCACTTTCGCGTTTGAAACGTTGTATTTTGAACATTTTCGTTGTAATCGATCCTCAGTTTTCGCATGAATTTTACTCGTGATTGATGCCAAAAGGTCGCAGCGGCAGTTTGCCAGAAGCTGTAGTTACTTGAGAGAAATTATCATAAACGTGTTTGTCTGTGCAAAAGCGTCGGTAGGTGGGACAGCGAGGGAGAGAGGGGATAGAGAGGAGAGAGAGATGGGGAAGAGGATGGGAAAACTTCTGGAATGGTCATTCGTGCAAATTTATATTCTAGCTGGTCCTGCGACAAAAAAATACGAAGTGACAATGGCAGATTTCAAATGAGCATACGCTTTAGCACTCTCACTTTCGCGTTTAAAACGTTGTATCTTGAACATTTTCGTTGTAATCGATCCTCAGTTTTCGCATGATTTTTACTCGTGATTGATGCCAAAAGGTCGCAGCGGCAGTTTGTCAGAAGCTGTAGTTACTTGAGAGAAATTATCATAAACGTGTTTGTCTGTGCAAAAGCGTCGGTGGGTGGGACAGCGAGGGAGAGAGGGGAGAGCGAGGGGAGAGAGAGGGAGAAGAGGATGGGAAAACTTCCGGAATGGTCATTCGTGCAAATTTATATTCTAGCTGGTCCTGCGACAGAAAAATACGAAGTGACAGTGGCAGATTTCAAATGAGTATACGCTTTAGCACTCTCACTTTCGCGTTTGAAACGTTGTATTTTGAACATTTTCGTTGTGATCGATCCTCAGTTTTCGCAGGATTTTTACTTGTGATTGATGCCAAAAGGTCGCAGCGGCAGTTTGTCAGAAGCTGTAGTTACTTGAGAGAAATTATCATAAACGTGTTTGTCTGTGCAAAAGCGTCGGTGGGTGGGACAGCTAGGGAGAGAGGGGAGAGAAAGGGGAGAGAGAGGGAGAAGAGAATGGGAAAACTTCCGGAATGGTCATTCGTGCAAATTTATATTCTAGCTGGTCCTGCGACAGAAAAATACGAAGTGACAGTGGCAGATTTCAAATGAGCATACGCTTTAGCACTCTCACTTTCGCGTTTGAAACGTTGTATTTTGAACATTTTCGTTGTAATCGATCCTCAGTTTTCGCATGAATTTTACTCGTGATTGATGCCAAAAGGTCGCAGCGGCAGTTTGCCAGAAGCTGTAGTTACTTGAGAGAAATTATCATAAACGTGTTTGTCTGTGCAAAAGCGTCGGTAGGTGGGACAGCGAGGGAGAGAGGGGATAGAGAGGAGAGAGAGATGGGGAAGAGGATGGGAAAACTTCTGGAATGGTCATTCGTGCAAATTTATATTCTAGCTGGTCCTGCGACAAAAAAATACGAAGTGACAATGGCAGATTTCAAATGAGCATACGCTTTAGCACTCTCACTTTCGCGTTTAAAACGTTGTATCTTGAACATTTTCGTTGTAATCGATCCTCAGTTTTCGCATGATTTTTACTCGTGATTGATGCCAAAAGGTCGCAGCGGCAGTTTGTCAGAAGCTGTAGTTACTTGAGAGAAATTATCATAAACGTGTTTGTCTGTGCAAAAGCGTCGGTGGGTGGGACAGCGAGGGAGAGAGGGGAGAGCGAGGGGGGAGAGAGGGAGAAGAGGATGGGAAAACTTCCGGAATGGTCATTCGTGCAAATTTATATTCTAGCTGGTCCTGCGACAGAAAAATACGAAGTGACAGTGGCAGATTTCAAATGAGTATACGCTTTAGCACTCTCACTTTCGCGTTTGAAACGTTGTATTTTGAACATTTTCGTTGTGATCGATCCTCAGTTTTCGCAGGATTTTTACTTGTGATTGATGCCAAAAGGTCGCAGCGGCAGTTTGTCAGAAGCTGTAGTTACTTGAGAGAAATTATCATAAACGTGTTTGTCTGTGCAAAAGCGTCGGTGGGTGGGACAGCTAGGGAGAGAGGGGAGAGAAAGGGGAGAGAGAGGGAGAAGAGGATGGGAAAACTTCCGGAATGGTCATTCGTGCAAATTTATATTCTAGCTGGTCCTGCGACAGAAAAATATGAAGTGACAGTGGCAGATTTCAAATGAGCATACGCTTTAGCACTCTCACTTTCGCGTTTGAAACGTTGTATTTTGAACATTTTCGTTGTGATCGATCCTCAGTTTTCGCAGGATTTTTACTCGTGATTGATGCCAAAAGGTCGCAGCGGCAGTTTGCCAGAAGCTGTAGTTACTTGAGAGAAATTATCATAAACGTGTTTGTCTGTGCAAAAGCGTCGGTAGGTGGGACAGCGAGGGAGAGAGGGGATAGAGAGGAGAGAGAGATGGGGAAGAGGATGGGGAAACTTCTGGAATGGTCATTCGTGCAAATTTATATTCTAGCTGGTCCTGCGACAAAAAAATACGAAGTGACAATGGCAGATTTCAAATGAGCATACGCTTTAGCACTCTCACTTTCGCGTTTAAAACGTTGTATCTTGAACATTTTCGTTGTAATCGATCCTCAGTTTTCGCATGATTTTTACTCGTGATTGATGCCAAAAGGTCGCAGCGGCAGTTTGTCAGAAGCTGTAGTTACTTGAGAGAAGTTATCATAAACGTGTTTGTCTGTGCAAAAGCGTCGGTAGGTGGGACAGCGAGGGAGAGAGGGGATAGAGAGGAGAAAGAGATGGGGAAGAGGATGGGAAAACTTCCGGAATGGTCATTCGTGCAAATTTATATTCTAGCTGGTCCTGCGACAGAAAAATACGAAGTGACAGTTTCAGATTTCAAATGAGCATACGCTTTAGCACTCTCACTTTCGCGTTTAAAACGTTGTATCTTGAACATTTTCGTTGTAATCGATCCTCAGTTTTCGCATGATTTTTACTCGTGATTGATGCCAAAAGGTCGCAACGGCAGTTTGTCAGAAGCTGTAGTTACTTGAGAGAAATTATCATAAACGTGTTTGTCTGTGCAAAAGCGTCGGTGGGTGGGACAGCTAGGGAGAGAGGGGAGAGAAAGGGGAGAGAGAGGGAGAAGAGGATGGGAAAACTTCCGGAATGGTCATTCGTGCAAATTTATATTCTAGCTGGTCCTGCGACAGAAAAATACGAAGTGACAGTGGCAGATTTCAAATGAGCATACGCTTTAGCACTCTCACTTTCGCGTTTGAAACGTTGTATTTTGAACATTTTCGTTGTAATCGATCCTCAGTTTTCGCATGAATTTTACTCGTGATTGATGCCAAAAGGTCGCAGCGGCAGTTTGCCAGAAGCTGTAGTTACTTGAGAGAAATTATCATAAACGTGTTTGTCTGTGCAAAAGCGTCGGTAGGTGGGACAGCGAGGGAGAGAGGGGATAGAGAGGAGAGAGAGATGGGGAAGAGGATGGGAAAACTTCTGGAATGGTCATTCGTGCAAATTTATATTCTAGCTGGTCCTGCGACAAAAAAATACGAAGTGACAATGGCAGATTTCAAATGAGCATACGCTTTAGCACTCTCACTTTCGCGTTTAAAACGTTGTATCTTGAACATTTTCGTTGTAATCGATCCTCAGTTTTCGCATGATTTTTACTCGTGATTGATGCCAAAAGGTCGCAGCGGCAGTTTGTCAGAAGCTGTAGTTACTTGAGAGAAATTATCATAAACGTGTTTGTCTGTGCAAAAGCGTCGGTGGGTGGGACAGCGAGGGAGAGAGGGGAGAGCGAGGGGAGAGAGAGGGAGAAGAGGATGGGAAAACTTCCGGAATGGTCATTCGTGCAAATTTATATTCTAGCTGGTCCTGCGACAGAAAAATACGAAGTGACAGTGGCAGATTTCAAATGAGTATACGCTTTAGCACTCTCACTTTCGCGTTTGAAACGTTGTATTTTGAACATTTTCGTTGTGATCGATCCTCAGTTTTCGCAGGATTTTTACTTGTGATTGATGCCAAAAGGTCGCAGCGGCAGTTTGTCAGAAGCTGTAGTTACTTGAGAGAAATTATCATAAACGTGTTTGTCTGTGCAAAAGCGTCGGTGGGTGGGACAGCTAGGGAGAGAGGGGAGAGAAAGGGGAGAGAGAGGGAGAAGAGGATGGGAAAACTTCCGGAATGGTCATTCGTGCAAATTTATATTCTAGCTGGTCCTGCGACAGAAAAATACGAAGTGACAGTGGCAGATTTCAAATGAGCATACGCTTTAGCACTCTCACTTTCGCGTTTGAAACGTTGTATTTTGAACATTTTCGTTGTAATCGATCCTCAGTTTTCGCATGAATTTTACTCGTGATTGATGCCAAAAGGTCGCAGCGGCAGTTTGCCAGAAGCTGTAGTTACTTGAGAGAAATTATCATAAACGTGTTTGTCTGTGCAAAAGCGTCGGTAGGTGGGACAGCGAGGGAGAGAGGGGATAGAGAGGAGAGAGAGATGGGGAAGAGGATGGGAAAACTTCTGGAATGGTCATTCGTGCAAATTTATATTCTAGCTGGTCCTGCGACAAAAAAATACGAAGTGACAATGGCAGATTTCAAATGAGCATACGCTTTAGCACTCTCACTTTCGCGTTTAAAACGTTGTATCTTGAACATTTTCGTTGTAATCGATCCTCAGTTTTCGCATGATTTTTACTCGTGATTGATGCCAAAAGGTCGCAGCGGCAGTTTGTCAGAAGCTGTAGTTACTTGAGAGAAATTATCATAAACGTGTTTGTCTGTGCAAAAGCGTCGGTGGGTGGGACAGCGAGGGAGAGAGGGGAGAGCGAGGGGGGAGAGAGGGAGAAGAGGATGGGAAAACTTCCGGAATGGTCATTCGTGCAAATTTATATTCTAGCTGGTCCTGCGACAGAAAAATACGAAGTGACAGTGGCAGATTTCAAATGAGTATACGCTTTAGCACTCTCACTTTCGCGTTTGAAACGTTGTATTTTGAACATTTTCGTTGTGATCGATCCTCAGTTTTCGCAGGATTTTTACTTGTGATTGATGCCAAAAGGTCGCAGCGGCAGTTTGTCAGAAGCTGTAGTTACTTGAGAGAAATTATCATAAACGTGTTTGTCTGTGCAAAAGCGTCGGTGGGTGGGACAGCTAGGGAGAGAGGGGAGAGAAAGGGGAGAGAGAGGGAGAAGAGGATGGGAAAACTTCCGGAATGGTCATTCGTGCAAATTTATATTCTAGCTGGTCCTGCGACAGAAAAATATGAAGTGACAGTGGCAGATTTCAAATGAGCATACGCTTTAGCACTCTCACTTTCGCGTTTGAAACGTTGTATTTTGAACATTTTCGTTGTGATCGATCCTCAGTTTTCGCAGGATTTTTACTTGTGATTGATGCCAAAAGGTCGCAGCGGCAGTTTGTCAGAAGCTGTAGTTACTTGAGAGAAATTATCATAAACGTGTTTGTCTGTGCAAAAGCGTCGGTAGGTGGGACAGCGAGGGAGAGGGGATAGAGAGGAGAGAGAGATGGGGAAGAGGATGGGAAAACTTCTGGAATGGTCATTCGTGCAAATTTATATTCTAGCTGGTCCTGCGACAAAAAAATACGAAGTGACAATGGCAGATTTCAAATGAGCATACGCTTTAGCACTCTCACTTTCGCGTTTAAAACGTTGTATCTTGAACATTTTCGTTGTAATCGATCCTCAGTTTTCGCATGACTTTTACTCGTGATTGATGCCAAAAGGTCGCAGCGGCAGTTTGTCAGAAGCTGTAGTTACTTGAGAGAAATTATCATAAACGTGTTTGTCTGTGCAAAAGCGTCGGTGGGTGGGACAGCGAGGGAGAGAGGGGAGAGCGAGGGGAGAGAGAGGGAGAAGAGGATGGGAAAACTTCCGGAATGGTCATTCGTGCAAATTTATATTCTAGCTGGTCCTGCGACAGAAAAATACGAAGTGACAGTGGCAGATTTCAAATGAGTATACGCTTTAGCACTCTCACTTTCGCGTTTGAAACGTTGTATTTTGAACATTTTCGTTGTAATCGATCCTCAGTTTTCGCATGAATTTTACTCGTGATTGATGCCAAAAGGTCGCAGCGGCAGTTTGCCAGAAGCTGTAGTTACTTGAGAGAAATTATCATAAACGTGTTTGTCTGTGCAAAAGCGTCGGTAGGTGGGACAGCGAGGGAGAGAGGGGATAGAGAGGAGAGAGAGATGGGGAAGAGGATGGGAAAACTTCTGGAATGGTCATTCGTGCAAATTTATATTCTAGCTGGTCCTGCGACAAAAAATACGAAGTGACAATGGCAGATTTCAAATGAGCATACGCTTTAGCACTCTCACTTTCGCGTTTAAAACGTTGTATCTTGAACATTTTCGTTGTAATCGATCCTCAGTTTTCGCATGATTTTTACTCGTGATTGATGCCAAAAGGTCGCAGCGGCAGTTTGTCAGAAGCTGTAGTTACTTGAGAGAAATTATCATAAACGTGTTTGTCTGTGCAAACGCGTCGGTGGGTGGGACAGCGAGGGAGAGAGGGGAGAGCGAGGGGAGAGAGAGGGAGAAGAGGATGGGAAAACTTCCGGAATGGTCATTCGTGCAAATTTATATTCTAGCTGGTCCTGCGACAGAAAAATACGAAGTGACAGTGGCAGATTTCAAATGAGTATACGCTTTAGCACTCTCCCTTTCGCGTTTGAAACGTTGTATTTTGAACATTTTCGTTGTGATCGATCCTCAGTTTTCGCAGGATTTTTACTTGTGATTGATGCCAAAAGGTCGCAGTGGCAGTTTGTCAGAAGCTGTAGTTACTTGAAAGAAATTATCATAAACGTGTTTGTCTGTGCAAAAGCGTCGGTGGGTGGGACAGCTAGGGAGAGAGGGGAGAGAAAGGGGAGAGAGAGGGAGAAGAGGATGGGAAAACTTCCGGAATGGTCATTCGTGCAAATTTATATTCTAGCTGGTCCTGCGACAGAAAAATATGAAGTGACAGTGGCAGATTTCAAATGAGCATACGCTTTAGCACTCTCACTTTCGCGTTTGAAACGTTGTATTTTGAACATTTTCGTTGTGATAGATCCTCAGTTTTCGCAGGATTTTTACTTGTGATTGATGCCAAAAGGTCGCAGCGGCAGTTTGTCAGAAGCTGTAGTTACTTGAGAGAAATTATCATAAACGTGTTTGTCTGTGCAAAAGCGTCGGTGGGTGGGACAGCTAGGGAGAGAGGGGAGAGAAAGGGGAGAGAGAGGGAGAAGAGGATGGGAAAACTTCCGGAATGGTCATTCGTGCAAATTTATATTCTAGCTGGTCCTGCGACAGAAAAATACGAAGTGACAGTGGCAGATTTCAAATGAGCATACGCTTTAGCACTCTCACTTTCGCGTTTGAAACGTTGTATTTTGAACATTTTCGTTGTAATCGATCCTCAGTTTTCGCATGAATTTTACTCGTGATTGATGCCAAAAGGTCGCAGCGGCAGTTTGCCAGAAGCTGTAGTTACTTGAGAGAAATTATCATAAACGTGTTTGTCTGTGCAAAAGCGTCGGTGGGTGGGACAGCGAGGGAGAGAGGGGAGAGCGAGGGGGGAGAGAGGGAGAAGAGGATGGGAAAACTTCCGGAATGGTCATTCGTGCAAATTTATATTCTAGCTGGTCCTGCGACAGAAAAATACGAAGTGACAGTGGCAGATTTCAAATGAGTATACGCTTTAGCACTCTCACTTTCGCGTTTGAAACGTTGTATTTTGAACACTTTCGTTGTGATCGATTCTCAGTTTTCGCAGGATTTTTACTTGTGATTGATGCCAAAAGGTCGCAGCGGCAGTTTGTCAGAAGCTGTAGTTACTTGAGAGAAATTATCATAAACGTGTTTGTCTGTGCAAAAGCGTCGGTGGGTGGGACAGCTAGGGAGAGAGGGGAGAGAAAGGGGAGAGAGAGGGAGAAGAGGATGGGAAAACTTCCGGAATGGTCATTCGTGCAAATTTATATTCTAGCTGGTCCTGCGACAGAAAAATACGAAGTGACAGTGGCAGATTTCAAATGAGCATACGTTTTAGCACTCTCACTTTCGCGTTTGAAACGTTTTATTTTGAACATTTTCGTTGTAATCGATCCTCAGTTTTCGCATGATTTTTACTCGTGATTGATGCCAAAAGGTCGCAGCGGCAGTTTGCCAGAAGCTGTAGTTACTTGAGAGAAATTATCATAAACGTGTTTGTCTGTGCAAAAGCGTCGGTAGGTGGGACAGCGAGGGAGAGAGGGGATAGAGAGGAGAGAGAGATGGGGAAGAGGATGGGAAAACTTCCGGAATGGTCATTCGTGCAAATTTATATTCTAGCTGGTCCTGCGACAGAAAAATACGAAGTGACAGTTTCAGATTTCAAATGAGCATACGCTTTAGCACTCTCACTTTCGCGTTTAAAACTTTGTATCTTGAACATTTTCGTTGTAATCGATCCTCAGTTTTCGCATGATTTTTACTCGTGATTGATGCCAAAAGGTCGCAACGGCAGTTTGTCAGAAGCTGTAGTTACTTGAGAGAAATTATCATAAACGTGTTTGTCTGTGCAAAAGCGTCGGTGGGTGGGACAGCTAGGGAGAGAGGGGAGAGAAAGGGGAGAGAGAGGGAGAAGAGGATGGGAAAACTTCCGGAATGGTCATTCGTGCAAATTTATATTCTAGCTGGTCCTGCGACAGAAAAATACGAAGTGACAGTGGCAGATTTCAAATGAGCATACGCTTTAGCACTCTCACTTTCGCGTTTGAAACGTTGTATTTTGAACATTTTCGTTGTAATCGATCCTCAGTTTTCGCATGAATTTTACTCGTGATTGATGCCAAAAGGTCGCAGCGGCAGTTTGCCAGAAGCTGTAGTTACTTGAGAGAAATTATCATAAACGTGTTTGTCTGTGCAAAAGCGTCGGTAGGTGGGACAGCGAGGGAGAGAGGGGATAGAGAGGAGAGAGAGATGGGGAAGAGGATGGGAAATCTTCTGGAATGGTCATTCGTGCAAATTTATATTCTAGCTGGTCCTGCGACAGAAAAATACGAAGTGACAGTTTCAGATTTCAAATGAGCATACGCTTTAGCACTCTCACTTTCGCGTTTAAAACTTTGTATCTTGAACATTTTCGTTGTAATCGATCCTCAGTTTTCGCATGATTTTTACTCGTGATTGATGCCAAAAGGTCGCAACGGCAGTTTGTCAGAAGCTGTAGTTACTTGAGAGAAATTATCATAAACGTGTTTGTCTGTGCAAAAGCGTCGGTGGGTGGGACAGCTAGGGAGAGAGGGGAGAGAAAGGGGAGAGAGAGGGAGAAGAGGATGGGAAAACTTCCGGAATGGTCATTCGTGCAAATTTATATTCTAGCTGGTCCTGCGACAGAAAAATACGAAGTGACAGTGGCAGATTTCAAATGAGCATACGCTTTAGCACTCTCACTTTCGCGTTTGAAACGTTGTATTTTGAACATTTTCGTTGTAATCGATCCTCAGTTTTCGCATGAATTTTACTCGTGATTGATGCCAAAAGGTCGCAGCGGCAGTTTGCCAGAAGCTGTAGTTACTTGAGAGAAATTATCATAAACGTGTTTGTCTGTGCAAAAGCGTCGGTAGGTGGGACAGCGAGGGAGAGAGGGGATAGAGAGGAGAGAGAGATGGGGAAGAGGATGGGAAATCTTCTGGAATGGTCATTCGTGCAAATTTATATTCTAGCTGGTCCTGCGACAAAAAAATACGAAGTGACAATGGCAGATTTCAAATGAGCATACGCTTTAGCACTCTCACTTTCGCGTTTAAAACGTTGTATCTTGAACATTTTCGTTGTAATCGATCCTCAGTTTTCGCATGATTTTTACTCGTGATTGATGCCAAAAGGTCGCAGCGGCAGTTTGTCAGAAGCTGTAGTTACTTGAGAGAAATTATCACAAACGTGTTTGTCTGTGCAAAAGCGTCGGTGGGTGGGACAGCGAGGGAGAGAGTGGTGAGAGAGGGGAGAGAGAGGGAGAAGAGGATGGGAAAACTTCCGGAATGGTCATTCGTGCAAGTTTATATTCTAGCTGGTCCTGCGACAGAAAAATACGAAGTGACAGTGGCAGATTTCAAATGAGCATACGCTTTAGCACTCTCACTTTCGCGTTTGAAACGTTGTATTTTGAACATTTTCGTTGTAATCGATCCTCAGTTTTCGCATGATTTTTACTCGTGATTGATGCCAAAAGGTCGCAGCGGCAGTTTGCTAGAAGCTGTAGTTACTTGAGAGAAATTATCATAAACGTGTTTGTCTGTGCAAAAGCGTCGGTAGGTGGGACAGCGAGGGAGAGAGGGGATAGAGAGGAGAGAGAGATGGGGAAGAGGATGGGAAAACTTCCGGAATGGTCATTCGTGCAAATTTATATTCTAGCTGGTCCTGCGACAGAAAAATACGAAGTGACAGTTTCAGATTTCAAATGAGCATACGCTTTAGCACTCTCACTTTCGCGTTTAAAACGTTGTATCTTGAACATTTTCGTTGTGATCGATCCTCAGTTTTCGCATGATTTTTACTCGTGATTGATGCCAAAAGGTCGCAGCGGCAGTTTGCTAGAAGCTGTAGTTACTTGAGAGAAATTATCATAAACGTGTTTGTCTGTGCAAAAGCGTCGGTAGGTGGGACAGCGAGGGAGAGAGGGGATAGAGAGGAGAGAGAGATGGGGAAGAGGATGGGAAAACTTCCGGAATGGTCATTCGTGCAAATTTATATTCTAGCTGGTCCTGCGACAGAAAAATACGAAGTGACAGTTTCAGATTTCAAATGAGCATACGCTTTAGCACTCTCACTTTCGCGTTTAAAACGTTGTATCTTGAACATTTTCGTTGTGATCGATCCTCAGTTTTCGCAGGATTTTTACTTGTGATTGATGCCAAAAGGTCGCAGCGGCAGTTTGTCAGAAGCTGTAGTTACTTGAGAGAAATTATCATAAACGTGTTTGTCTGTGCAAAAGCGTCGGTGGGTGGGACAGCTAGGGAGAGAGGGGAGAGAAAGGGGAGAGAGAGGGAGAAGAGGATGGGAAAACTTCCGGAATGGTCATTCGTGCAAATTTATATTCTAGCTGGTCCTGCGACAGAAAAATACGAAGTGACAGTGGCAGATTTCAAATGAGCATACGCTTTAGCACTCTCACTTTCGCGTTTGAAACGTTTTATTTTGAACATTTTCGTTGTAATCGATCCTCAGTTTTCGCATGATTTTTACTCGTGATTGATGCCAAAAGGTCGCAGCGGCAGTTTGCCAGAAGCTGTAGTTACTTGAGAGAAATTATCATAAACGTGTTTGTCTGTGCAAAAGCGTCGGTAGGTGGGACAGCGAGGGAGAGAGGGGATAGAGAGGAGAGAGAGATGGGGAAGAGGATGGGTAAACTTCCGGAATGGTCATTCGTGCAAATTTATATTCTAGCTGGTCCTGCGACAGAAAAATACGAAGTGACAGTTTCAGATTTCAAATGAGCATACGCTTTAGCACTCTCACTTTCGCGTTTAAAACGTTGTATCTTGAACATTTTCGTTGTAATCGATCCTCAGTTTTCGCATGATTTTTACTCGTGATTGATGCTAAAAGGTCGCAACGGCAGTTTGTCAGAAGCTGTAGTTACTTGAGAGAAATTATCATAAACGTGTTTGTCTGTGCAAAAGCGTCGGTGGGTGGGACAGCTAGGGAGAGAGGGGAGAGAAAGGGGAGAGAGAGGGAGAAGAGGATGGGAAAACTTCCGGAATGGTCATTCGTGCAAATTTATATTCTAGCTGGTCCTGCGACAGAAAAATACGAAGTGACAGTGGCAGATTTCAAATGAGCATACGCTTTAGCACTCTCACTTTCGCGTTTGAAACGTTGTATTTTGAACATTTTCGTTGTAATCGATCCTCAGTTTTCGCATGAATTTTACTCGTGATTGATGCCAAAAGGTCGCAGCGGCAGTTTGCCAGAAGCTGTAGTTACTTGAGAGAAATTATCATAAACGTGTTTGTCTGTGCAAAAGCGTCGGTAGGTGGGACAGCGAGGGAGAGAGGGGATAGAGAGGAGAGAGAGATGGGGAAGAGGATGGGAAATCTTCTGGAATGGTCATTCGTGCAAATTTATATTCTAGCTGGTCCTGCGACAAAAAATACGAAGTGACAATGGCAGATTTCAAATGAGCATACGCTTTAGCACTCTCACTTTCGCGTTTAAAACGTTGTATCTTGAACATTTTCGTTGTAATCGATCCTCAGTTTTCGCATGATTTTTACTCGTGATTGATGCCAAAAGGTCGCAGCGGCAGTTTGTCAGAAGCTGTAGTTACTTGAGAGAAATTATCACAAACGTGTTTGTCTGTGCAAAAGCGTCGGTGGGTGGGACAGCGAGGGAGAGAGGGGAGAGAGAGGGGAGAGAGAGGGAGAAGAGGATGGGAAAACTTCCGGAATGGTCATTCGTGCGAATTTATATTCTAGCTGGTCCTGCGACAGAAAAATACGAAGTGACAGTGGCAGATTTCAAATGAGTATACGCTTTAGCACTCTCACTTTCGCGTTTGAAACGTTGTATTTTGAACATTTTCGTTGTGATCGATCCTCAGTTTTCGCAGGATTTTTACTTGTGATTGATGCCAAAAGGTCGCAGCGGCAGTTTGTCAGAAGCTGTAGTTACTTGAGAGAAATTATCATAAACGTGTTTGTCTGTGCAAAAGCGTCGGTAGGTGGGACAGCTAGGGAGAGAGGGGAGAGAAAGGGGAGAGAGAGGGAGAAGAGGATGGGAAAACTTCCGGAATGGTCATTCGTGCAAATTTATATTCTAGCTGGTCCTGCGACAGAAAAATACGAAGTGACAGTGGCAGATTTCAAATGAGCATACGCTTTAGCACTCTCACTTTCGCGTTTGAAACGTTGTATTTTGAACATTTTCGTTGTAATCGATCCTCAGTTTTCGCATGATTTTTACTCGTGATTGATGCCAAAAGGTCGCAGCGGCAGTTTGCTAGAAGCTGTAGTTACTTGAGAGAAATTATCATAAACGTGTTTGTCTGTGCAAAAGCGTCGGTAGGTGGGACAGCGAGGGAGAGAGGGGATAGAGAGGAGAGAGAGATGGGGAAGAGGATGGGAAAACTTCCGGAATGGTCATTCGTGCAAACTTATATTCTAGCTGGTCCTGCGACAGAAAAATACGAAGTGACAGTTTCAGATTTCAAATGAGCATACGCTTTAGCACTCTCACTTTCGCGTTTAAAACGTTGTATCTTGAACATTTTCGTTGTAATCGATCCTCAGTTTTCGCATGATTTTTACTCGTGATTGATGCCAAAAGGTCGCAACGGCAGTTTGTCAGAAGCTGTAGTTACTTGAGAGAAATTATCATAAACGTGTTTGTCTGTGCAAAAGCGTCGGTGGGTGGGACAGCTAGGGAGAGAGGGGAGAGAAAGGGGAGAGAGAGGGAGAAGAGGATGGGAAAACTTCCGGAATGGTCATTCGTGCAAATTTATATTCTAGCTGGTCCTGCGACAGAAAAATACGAAGTGACAGTGGCAGATTTCAAATGAGCATACGCTTTAGCACTCTCACTTTCGCGTTTGAAACGTTGTATTTTGAACTTTTTCGTTGTAATCGATCCTCAGTTTTCGCATGAATTTTACTCGTGATTGATGCCAAAAGGTCGCAGCGGCAGTTTGCCAGAAGCTGTAGTTACTTGAGAGAAATTATCATAAACGTGTTTGTCTGTGCAAAAGCGTCGGTAGGTGGGACAGCGAGGGAGAGAGGGGATAGAGAGGAGAGAGAGATGGGGAAGAGGATGGGAAATCTTCTGGAATGGTCATTCGTGCAAATTTATATTCTAGCTGGTCCTGCGACAAAAAATACGAAGTGACAATGGCAGATTTCAAATGAGCATACGCTTTAGCACTCTCACTTTCGCGTTTAAAACGTTGTATCTTGAACATTTTCGTTGTAATCGATCCTCAGTTTTCGCATGATTTTTACTCGTGATTGATGCCAAAAGGTCGCAGCGGCAGTTTGTCAGAAGCTGTAGTTACTTGAGAGAAATTATCACAAACGTGTTTGTCTGTGCAAAAGCGTCGGTGGGTGGGACAGCGAGGGAGAGAGGGGAGAGAGAGGGGAGAGAGAGGGAGAAGAGGATGGGAAAACTTCCGGAATGGTCATTCGTGCAAATTTATATTCTAGCTGGTCCTGCGACAGAAAAATACGAAGTGACAGTGGCAGATTTCAAATGAGTATACGCTTTAGCACTCTCACTTTCGCGTTTGAAACGTTGTATTTTGAACATTTTCGTTGTGATCGATCCTCAGTTTTCGCAGGATTTTTACTTGTGATTGATGCCAAAAGGTCGCAGCGGCAGTTTGTCAGAAGCTGTAGTTACTTGAGAGAAATTATCATAAACGTGTTTGTCTGTGCAAAAGCGTCGGTAGGTGGGACAGCTAGGGAGAGAGGGGAGAGAAAGGGGAGAGAGAGGGAGAAGAGGATGGGAAAACTTCCGGAATGGTCATTCGTGCAAATTTATATTCTAGCTGGTCCTGCGACAGAAAAATACGAAGTGACAGTGGCAGATTTCAAATGAGCATACGCTTTAGCACTCTCACTTTCGCGTTTGAAACGTTGTATTTTGAACATTTTCGTTGTAATCGATCCTCAGTTTTCGCATGATTTTTACTCGTGATTGATGCCAAAAGGTCGCAGCGGCAGTTTGCTAGAAGCTGTAGTTACTTGAGAGAAATTATCATAAACGTGTTTGTCTGTGCAAAAGCGTCGGTAGGTGGGACAGCGAGGGAGAGAGGGGATAGAGAGGAGAGAGAGATGGGGAAGAGGATGGGAAAACTTCCGGAATGGTCATTCGTGCAAATTTATATTCTAGCTGGTCCTGCGACAGAAAAATACGAAGTGACAGTTTCAGATTTCAAATGAGCATACGCTTTAGCACTCTCACTTTCGCGTTTAAAACGTTGTATCTTGAACATTTTCGTTGTAATCGATCCTCAGTTTTCGCATGATTTTTACTCGTGATTGATGCCAAAAGGTCGCAACGGCAGTTTGTCAGAAGCTGTAGTTACTTGAGAGAAATTATCATAAACGTGTTTGTCTGTGCAAAAGCGTCGGTGGGTGGGACAGCTAGGGAGAGAGGGGAGAGAAAGGGGAGAGAGAGGGAGAAGAGGATGGGAAAACGTCCGGAATGGTCATTCGTGCAAATTTATATTCTAGCTGGTCCTGCGACAGAAAAATACGAAGTGACAGTGGCAGATTTCAAATGAGCATACGCTTTAGCACTCTCACTTTCGCGTTTGAAACGTTGTATTTTGAACTTTTTCGTTGTAATCGATCCTCAGTTTTCGCATGAATTTTACTCGTGATTGATGCCAAAAGGTCGCAGCGGCAGTTTGCCAGAAGCTGTAGTTACTTGAGAGAAATTATCATAAACGTGTTTGTCTGTGCAAAAGCGTCGGTAGGTGGGACAGCGAGGGAGAGAGGGGATAGAGAGGAGAGAGAGATGGGGAAGAGGATGGGAAATCTTCTGGAATGGTCATTCGTGCAAATTTATATTCTAGCTGGTCCTGCGACAAAAAAATACGAAGTGACAATGGCAGATTTCAAATGAGCATACGCTTTAGCACTCTCACTTTCGCGTTTAAAACGTTGTATCTTGAACATTTTCGTTGTAATCGATCCTCAGTTTCCGCATGATTTTTACTCGTGATGGATGCCAAAAGGTCGCAGCGGCAGTTTGTCAGAAGCTGTAGTTACTTGAGAGAAATTATCATAAACGTGTTTGTCTGTGCAGAAGCGTCGGTGAGTGGGACAGCGAGGGAGAGAGGGGAGAGCGAGGGGAGAGAGAGGGAGAAGAGGATGGGAAAACTTCCGGAATGGTCATTCGTGCAAATTTATATTCTAGCTGGTCCTGCGACAGAAAAATACGAAGTGACAGTGGCAGATTTCAAATGAGTATACGCTTTAGCACTCTCACTTTCGCGTTTGAAACGTTGTATTTTGAACATTTTCGTTGTGATCGATCCTCAGTTTTCGCAGGATTTTTACTTGTGATTGATGCCAAAAGGTCGCAGCGGCAGTTTGTCAGAAGCTGTAGTTACTTGAGAGAAATTATCATAAACGTGTTTGTCTGTGCAAAAGCGTCGGTGGGTGGGACAGCTAGGGGGAGAGGGGAGAGAAAGGGGAGAGAGAGGGAGAAGAGGATGGGAAAACTTCCGGAATGGTCATTCGTGCAAATTTATATTCTAGCTGGTCCTGCGACAGAAAAATATGAAGTGACAGTGGCAGATTTCAAATGAGCATACGCTTTAGCACTCTCACTTTCGCGTTTGAAACGTTGTATTTTGAACATTTTCGTTGTGATCGATCCTCAGTTTTCGCAGGATTTTTACTTGTGATTGATGCCAAAAGGTCGCAGCGGCAGTTTGCCAGAAGCTGTAGTTACTTGAGAGAAATTATCATAAACGTGTTTGTCTGTGCAAAAGCGTCGGTAGGTGGGACAGCGAGGGAGAGAGGGGATAGAGAGGAGAGAGAGATGGGGAAGAGGATGGGAAAACTTCTGGAATGGTCATTCGTGCAAATTTATATTCTAGCTGGTCCTGCGACAAAAAAATACGAAGTGACAATAGCAGATTTCAAATGAGCATACGCTTTAGCACTCTCACTTTCGCGTTTAAAACGTTGTATCTTGAACATTTTCGTTGTAATCGATCCTCAGTTTTCGCATGATCTTTACTCGTGATTGATGCCAAAAGGTCGCAGCGGCAGTTTGTCAGAAGCTGTAGTTACTTGAGAGAAATTATCATAAACGTGTTTGTCTGTGCAAAAGCGTCGGTGGGTGGGACAGCGAGGGAGAGAGGGGAGAGCGAGGGGAGAGAGAGGGAGAAGAGGATGGGAAAACTTCCGGAATGGTCATTCGTGCAAATTTATATTCTAGCTGGTCCTGCGACAGAAAAATACGAAGTGACAGTGGCAGATTTCAAATGAGTATACGCTTTAGCACTCTCACTTTCGCGTTTGAAACGTTGTATTTTGAACATTTTCGTTGTGATCGATCCTCAGTTTTCGCAGGATTTTTACTTGTGATTGATGCCAAAAGGTCGCAGCGGCAGTTTGTCAGAAGCTGTAGTTACTTGAGAGAAATTATCATAAACGTGTTTGTCTGTGCAAAAGCGTCGGTGGGTGGGACAGCTAGGGAGAGAGGGGAGAGAAAGGGGAGAGAGAGGGAGAAGAGGATGGGAAAACTTCCGGAATGGTCATTCGTGCAAATTTATATTCTAGCTGGTCCTGCGACAGAAAAATATGAAGTGACAGTGGCAGATTTCAAATGAGCATACGCTTTAGCACTCTCACTTTCGCGTTTGAAACGTTGTATTTTGAACATTTTCGTTGTGATCGATCCTCAGTTTTCGCAGGATGTTTACTTGTGATTGATGCCAAAAGGTCGCAGCGGCAGTTTGTCAGAAGCTGTAGTTACTTGAGAGAAATTATCATAAACGTGTTTGTCTGTGCAAAAGCGTCGGTAGGTGGGACAGCGAGGGAGAGAGGGGATAGAGAGGAGAGAGAGATGGGGAAGAGGATGGGAAATCTTCTGGAATGGTCATTCGTGCAAATTTATATTCTAGCTGGTCCTGCGACAAAAAAATACGAAGTGACAATGGCAGATTTCAAATGAGCATACGCTTTAGCACTCTCACTTTCGCGTTTAAAACGTTGTATCTTGAACATTTTCGTTGTAATCGATCCTCAGTTTCCGCATGATTTTTACTCGTGATGGATGCCAAAAGGTCGCAGCGGCAGTTTGTCAGAAGCTGTAGTTACTTGAGAGAAATTATCATAAACGTGTTTGTCTGTGCAGAAGCGTCGGTGAGTGGGACAGCGAGGGAGAGAGGGGAGAGCGAGGGGAGAGAGAGGGAGAAGAGGATGGGAAAACTTCCGGAATGGTCATTCGTGCAAATTTATATTCTAGCTGGTCCTGCGACAGAAAAATACGAAGTGACAGTGGCAGATTTCAAATGAGTATACGCTTTAGCACTCTCACTTTCGCGTTTGAAACGTTGTATTTTGAACATTTTCGTTGTGATCGATCCTCAGTTTTCGCAGGATTTTTACTTGTGATTGATGCCAAAAGGTCGCAGCGGCAGTTTGTCAGAAGCTGTAGTTACTTGAGAGAAATTATCATAAACGTGTTTGTCTGTGCAAAAGCGTCGGTGGGTGGGACAGCTAGGGGGAGAGGGGAGAGAAAGGGGAGAGAGAGGGAGAAGAGGATGGGAAAACTTCCGGAATGGTCATTCGTGCAAATTTATATTCTAGCTGGTCCTGCGACAGAAAAATATGAAGTGACAGTGGCAGATTTCAAATGAGCATACGCTTTAGCACTCTCACTTTCGCGTTTGAAACGTTGTATTTTGAACATTTTCGTTGTGATCGATCCTCAGTTTTCGCAGGATTTTTACTTGTGATTGATGCCAAAAGGTCGCAGCGGCAGTTTGCCAGAAGCTGTAGTTACTTGAGAGAAATTATCATAAACGTGTTTGTCTGTGCAAAAGCGTCGGTAGGTGGGACAGCGAGGGAGAGAGGGGATAGAGAGGAGAGAGAGATGGGGAAGAGGATGGGAAAACTTCTGGAATGGTCATTCGTGCAAATTTATATTCTAGCTGGTCCTGCGACAAAAAAATACGAAGTGACAATAGCAGATTTCAAATGAGCATACGCTTTAGCACTCTCACTTTCGCGTTTAAAACGTTGTATCTTGAACATTTTCGTTGTGATCGATCCTCAGTTTTCGCAGGATGTTTACTTGTGATTGATGCCAAAAGGTCGCAGCGGCAGTTTGTCAGAAGCTGTAGTTACTTGAGAGAAATTATCATAAACGTGTTTGTCTGTGCAAAAGCGTCGGTGGGTGGGACAGCTAGGGAGAGAGGGGAGAGAAAGGGGAGAGAGAGGGAGAAGAGGATGGGAAAACTTCCGGAATGGTCATTCGTGCAAATTTATATTCTAGCTGGTCCTGCGACAGAAAAATACGAAGTGACAGTGGCAGATTTCAAATGAGCATACGCTTTAGCACTCTCACTTTCGCGTTTGAAACGTTGTATTTTGAACATTTTCGTTGTAATCGATCCTCAGTTTTTGCACGATTTTTACTCGTGATTGATGCCAAAAGGTCGCAGCGGCAGTTTGCCAGAAGCTGTAGTTACTTGAGAGAAATTATCATAAACGTGTTTGTCTGTGCAAAAGCGTCGGTAGGTGGGACAGCGAGGGAGAGAGGGGATAGAGAGGAGAGAGAGATGGGGAAGAGGATGGGAAAACTTCTGGAATGGTCATTCGTGCAAATTTATATTCTAGCTGGTCCTGCGACAAAAAAATACGAAGTGACAATGGCAGATTTCAAATGAGCATACGCTTTAGCACTCTCACTTTCGCGTTTAAAACGTTGTATCTTAAACATTTTCGTTGTAATCGATCCTCAGTTTTCGCATGATTTTTACTCGTGATTGATGCCAAAAGGTCGCAACGGCAGTTTGTCAGAAGCTGTAGTTACTTGAGAGAAATTATCATAAACGTGTTTGTCTGTGCAAAAGCGTCGGTGGGTGGGACAGCTAGGGAGAGAGGGGAGAGAAAAGGGAGAGAGAGGGAGAAGAGGATGGGAAAACTTCCGGAATGGTCATTCGTGCAAATTTATATTCTAGCTGGTCCTGCGACAGAAAAATACGAAGTGACCGTGGCAGATTTCAAATGAGCATACGCTTTAGCACTCTCACTTTCGCGTTTAAAACGTTGTATCTTGAACATTTTCGTTGTAATCGATCCTCAGTTTCCGCATGATTTTTACTCGTGATTGATGCCAAAAGGTCGCAGCGGCAGTTTGTCAGAAGCTGTAGTTACTTGAGAGAAATTATCATAAACGTGTTTGTCTGTGCAAAAGCGTCGGTGGGTGGGACAGCTAGGGAGAGAGGGGAGAGAAAGGGGAGAGAGAGGGAGAAGAGGATGGGAAAACTTCCGGAATGGTCATTCGTGCAAATTTATATTCTAGCTGGTCCTGCGACAGAAAAATACGAAGTGACAGTGGCAGATTTCAAATGAGCATACGCTTTAGCACTCTCACTTTCGCGTTTGAAACGTTGTATTTTGAACATTTTCGTTGTAATCGATCCTCAGTTTTTGCACGATTTTTACTCGTGATTGATGCCAAAAGGTCGCAGCGGCAGTTTGCCAGAAGCTGTAGTTACTTGAGAGAAATTATCATAAACGTGTTTATCTGTGCAAAAGCGTCGGTAGGTGGGACAGCGAGGGAGAGAGGGGATAGAGAGGAGAGAGAGATAGGGAAGAGGATGGGAAAACTTCTGGAATGGTCATTCGTGCAAATTTATATTCTAGCTGGTCCTGCGACAAAAAAATACGAAGTGACAATGGCAGATTTCAAATGAGCATACGCTTTAGCACTCTCACTTTCGCGTTTAAAACGTTGTATCTTGAACATTTTCGTTGTAATCGATCCTCAGTTTTCGCATGATTTTTACTCGTGATTGATGCCAAAAGGTCGCAGCGGCAGTTTGTCAGAAGCTGTAGTTACTTGAGAGAAATTATCATAAACGTGTTTGTCTGTGCAAAAGCGTCGGTGGGTGGGACAGCGAGGGAGAGAGGGGAGAGCGAGGGGAGAGAGAGGGAGAAGAGGATGGGAAAACTTCCGGAATGGTCATTCGTGCAAATTTATATTCTAGCTGGTCCTGCGACAGAAAAATACGAAGTGACAGTGGCAGATTTCAAATGAGTATACGCTTTAGCACTCTCACTTTCGCGTTTGAAACGTTGTATTTTGAACATTTTCGTTGTGATCGATCCTCAGTTTTCGCAGGATTTTTACTTGTGATTGATGCCAAAAGGTCGCAGCGGCAGTTTGTCAGAAGCTGTAGTTACTTGAGAGAAATTATCATAAACGTGTTTGTCTGTGCAAAAGCGTCGGTGGGTGGGACAGCTAGGGAGAGAGGGGAGAGAAAGGGGAGAGAGAGGGAGAAGAGGATGGGAAAACTTCCGGAATGGTCATTCGTGCAAATTTATATTCTAGCTGGTCCTGCGACAGAAAAAATATGAAGTGACAGTGGCAGATTTCAAATGAGCATACGCTTTAGCACTCTCACTTTCGCATTTGAAACGTTGTATTTTGAACATTTTCGTTGTGATCGATCCTCAGTTTTCGCAGGATTTTTACTTGTGATTGATGCCAAAAGGTCGCAGCGGCAGTTTGTCAGAAGCTGTAGTTACTTGAGAGAAATTATCATAAACGTGTTTGTCTGTGCAAAAGCGTCGGTGGATGGGACAGCTAGGGAGAGAGGGGAGAGAAAGGGGAGAGAGAGGGAGAAGAGGATGGGAAAACTTCCGGAATGGTCATTCGTGCAAATTTATATTCTAGCTGGTCCTGCGACAGAAAAATACGAAGTGACAGTGGCAGATTTCAAATGAGCATACGCTTAGCACTCTCACTTTCTCGTTTGAAACGTTGTATCTTGAACATTTTCGTTGTGATCGATCCTCAGTTTTCGCAGGATTTTTACTTGTGATTGATGCCAAAAGGTCGCAGCGGCAGTTTGTCAGAAGCTGTAGTTACTTGAGAGAAATTGTCATAAACGTGTTTGTCTGTGCAAAAGCGTCGGTGGGTGGGACAGCTAGGGAGAGAGGGGAGAGAAAAGGGAGAGAGAAGGAGAAGAGGATGGGAAAACTTACGGAATGGTCATTCGTGCAAATTTATATTCTAGCTGGTCCTGCGACAGAAAAATACGAAGTGACAGTGGCAGATTTCAAATGAGTATACGCTTTAGCACTCTCACTTTCGCGTTTGAAACGTTGTATTTTTAACATTTTCGTTGTGATCGATCCTCAGTTTTCGCAGGATTTTTACTTGTGATTGATGCCAAAAGGTCGCAGCGGCAGTTTGTCAGAAGCTGTAGTTATTTGAGAGAAATTATCATAAACGTGTTTGTCTGTGCAAAAGCGTCGGTGGGTGGGACAGCTAGGGAGAGAGGGGAGAGAAAGGGGAGAGAGAGGGAGAAGAGGATGGGAAAACTTCCGGAATGGTCATTCGTGCAAATTTATATTCTAGCTGGTCCTGCGACAGAAAAATATGAAGTGACAGTGGCAGATTTCAAATGAGCATACGCTTTAGCACTCTCACTTTCGCGTTTGAAACGTTGTATTTTGAACATTTTCGTTGTGATCGATCCTCAGTTTTCGCAGGATTTTTACTTGTGATTGATGCCAAAAGGTCGCAGCGGCAGTTTGTCAGAAGCTGTAGTTACTTGAGAGAAATTATCATAAACGTGTTTGTCTGTGCAAAAGCGTCGGTGGGTGGGACAGCTAGGGAGAGAGGGGAGAGAAAGGGGAGAGAGAGGGAGAAGAGGATGGGAAAACTTCCGGAATGGTCATTCGTGCAAATTTATATTCTAGCTGGTCCTGCGACAGAAAAATACGAAGTGACAGTGGCAGATTTCAAATGAGCATACGCTTTAGCACTCTCACTTTCGCGTTTGAAACGTTGTATCTTGAACATTTTCGTTGTAATCGATCCTCAACTTTCGCAGGATTTTTACTTGTGATTGATGCCAAAAGGTCGCAGCGGCAGTTTGTCAGAAGCTGTAGTTACTTGAGAGAAATTGTCATAAACGTGTTTGTCTGTGCAAAAGCGTCGGTGGGTGGGACAGCTAGGGAGAGAGGGGAGAGAAAGGGGAGAGAGAAGGAGAAGAGGATGGGAAAACTTACGGAATGGTCATTCGTGCAAATTTATATTCTAGCTGGTCCTGCGACAGAAAAATACGAAGTGACAGTGGCAGATTTCAAATGAGCATACGCTTTTTTCGCGTTTGAAACGTTGTATTTTGAACATTTTCGTTGTAATCGATCCTCAGTTTTCGCATGATTCTTACTCGTGATTGATGCCAAAAGGTCGCAGCGGAAGTTTGCCAGAAGCTGTAGTTACTTGAGAGAAATTATCATAAACGTGTTTGTCTGTGCAAAAGCGTCGGTAGGTGGGACAGCGAGGGAGAGAGGGGATAGAGAGGAGAGAGAGAGGGAGAAGAGGATGGGAAAACTTCTGGAATGGTCATTCGTGCAAATTTATATTCTAGCTGGTCCTGCGACAAAAAAATACGAAGTGACAATGGCAGATTTCAAATGAGCATACTCTTTAGCACTCTCACTTTCGCGTTTAAAACGTTGTATCTTGAACATTTTCGTTGTAATCGATCCTCAGTTTTCGCATGATTTTTACTCGTGATTGATGCCAAAAGGTCGCAGCGGAAGTTTGCCAGAAGCTGTAGTTACTTGAGAGAAATTATCATAAACGTGTTTGTCTGTGCAAAAGCGTCGGTAGGTGGGACAGCGAGGGAGAGAGGGGATAGAGAGGAGAGAGAGAGGGAGAAGAGGATGGGAAAACTTCTGGAATGGTCATTCGTGCAAATTTATATTCTAGCTGGTCCTGCGACAAAAAAATACGAAGTGACAATGGCAGATTTCAAATGAGCATACGCTTTAGCACTCTCACTTTCGCGTTTAAAACGTTGTATCTTGAACATTTTCGTTGTGATCGATCCTCAGTTTTCGCAGGATTTTTACTTGTGATTGATGCCAAAAGGTCGCAGCGGCAGTTTGTCAGAAGCTGTAGTTACTTGAGAGAAATTATCATAAACGTGTTTGTCTGTGCAAAAGCGTCGATGGGTGGGACAGCTAGGGAGAGAGGGGAGAGAAAGGGGAGAGAGAGGGAGAAGAGGATGGGAAAACTTCCGGAATGGTCAATCGTCCAAATTTATATTCTAGCTGGTCCTGCGACAGAAAAATACGAAGTGACAGTGGCAGATTTCAAATGAGCATACGCTTTAGCACTCTCACTTTCGCGTTTAAAACGTTGTATTTTGAACATTTTCGTTGTGATCGATCCTCAGTTTTCGCAGGATTTTTACTTGTGATTGATGCCAAAAGGTCGCAGCGGCAGTTTGTCAGAAGCTGTAGTTACTTGAGAGAAATTATCGTAAACGTGTTTGTCTGTGCAAAAGCGTCGATGGGTGGGACAGCTAGGGAGAGAGGGGAGAGAAAGGGGAGAGAGAGGGAGAAGAGGATGGGAAAACTTCCGGAATGGTCATTCGTCCAAATTTATATTCTAGCTGGTCCTGCGACAGAAAAATACGAAGTGACAGTGGCAGATTTCAAATGAGCATACGCTTTAGCACTCTCACTTTCGCGTTTAAAACGTTGTATTTTGAACATTTTCGTTGTGATCGATCCTCAGTTTTCGCAGGATTTTTACTTGTGATTGATGCCAAAAGGTCGCAGCGGCAGTTTGTCAGAAGCTGTAGTTACTTGAGAGAAATTATCATAAACGTGTTTGTCTGTGCAAAAGCGTCGGTAGGTGGGACAGCGAGGGAGAGAGGGGATAGAGAGGAGAGAGAGAGGGAGAAGAGGATGGGAAAACTTCTGGAATGGTCATTCGTGCAAATTTATATTCTAGCTGGTCCTGCGACAAAAAAATACGAAGTGACAATGGCAGATTTCAAATGAGCATACGCTTTAGCACTCTCACTTTTGCGTTTAAAACGTTGTATCTTGAACATTTTCGTTGTGTTCGATCCTCAGTTTTCGCAGGATTTTTACTTGTGATTGATGCCAGAAGGTCGCAGCGGCAGTTTGTCAGAAGCTGTAGTTACTTGAGAGAAATTATCATAAACGTGTTTGTCTGTGCAAAAGCGTCGATGGGTGGGACAGCTAGGGAGAGAGGGGAGAGAAAGGGGAGAGAGAGGGAGAAGAGGATGGGAAAACTTCCGGAATGGTCAATCGTCCAAATTTATATTCTAGCTGGTCCTGCGACAGAAAAATACGAAGTGACAGTGGCAGATTTCAAATGAGCATACGCTTTAGCACTCTCACTTTCGCGTTTGAAACGTTGTATCTTGGACATTTTCGTTGTAATCGATCCTCAGTTTACGCATGATTTTTACTCGTGATTGATGCCAAAAGGTCGCAGCGGCAGTTTGTCAGAAGCTGTAGTTACTTGAGAGAAGTTATCATAAACGTGTTTGTCTGCGCAAAAGCGTCGGTGGGTGGGACAGCGAGGGAGAGAGGGGAGAACGAGGGGAGAGAGAGGAAGAAGAGGATGGGAAAACTTCCGGAATGGTCTTTCGTGCATATTTGTATTCTAGATGGTCCTGCGACAGAAGAATACGAAGTGACAGTGGCAGATTTCAAATGAACATACGCTTTAGCACTCTCACTTTCTCGTTCAAAACGTTGTCAGAATCAGAATCAGAATCAGAATATTTATCTCGAATCAAGTAGCACATGGTAATGTAAATTACAGTAAGGTTACGGTAATGTACAGTAATACAACGCCTACTGCGAGTCCCAACAATACGGATTTCGGTGGTCCCGTGGATGCGTACGTGTTGTTGGTAATGCGTGTCATCCCCTGCTTGCGGCTTCTGGGGAAGTTTCGATCTCGGCGGCGGAAGATCCGAGCTTCAACGATCGATCGCGAAGAGACGTCTCAGAGAGTTTCATCGTCTTCGAGGATTCTTCTCCAGTCTCAATGCCGTAGATGTAGAGAGTAGCAAAATCGAATACCAGTCCAATTAGTGTCCTCCGCCGCACAGCATTGTTCAGGGGTCGGGGGAATTGTTATTGGGAAGGCACGCGACCGCGCGCTGGGGAAGGCACGCGACCGCGCGCTGGCAGAGAAATGAGAGGAATGAAAACGTTGTATCTTGGACATTTTCGTTGTAATCGATCCTCAGTTTTCGCATGATTTTTACTCGTGATTGATGCCAAAAGGTAGAAGAGTCAGTTTGTCAAAACCTGTAGTTACTTGAGAGAAATTATCATAAACGTGTTTGTCTGTGCAAAAGCGTCGGTGGGTGGGACAGCTAGGGAGAGAGGGGAGAGAAAGGGGAGAGAGAGGGAGAAGAGGATGGGAAAACTTCCGGAATGGTCATTCGTGCAAATTTATATTCTAGCTGGTCCTGCGACAGAAAAATACGAAGTGACAGTGGCAGATTTCAAATGAGCATACGCTTTAGCACTCTCACTTTCGCGTTTAAAACGTTGTATTTTGAACATTTTCGTTGTGATCGATCCTCAGTTTTCGCAGGATTTTTACTTGTGATTGATGCCAAAAGGTCGCAGCGGCAGTTTGTCAGAAGCTGTAGTTACTTGAGAGAAATTATCATAAACGTGTTTGTCTGTGCAAAAGCGTCGATGGGTGGGACAGCTAGGGAGAGAGGGGAGAGAAAGGGGAGAGAGAGGGAGAAGAGGATGGGAAAACTTCCGGAATGGTCATTCGTCCAAATTTATATTCTAGCTGGTCCTGCGACAGAAAAATACGAAGTGACAGTGGCAGATTTCAAATGAGCATACGCTTTAGCACTCTCACTTTCGCGTTTGAAACGTTGTATCTTGGACATTTTCGTTGTAATCGATCCTCAGTTTTCGCATGATTTTCACTCGTGATTGATGCCAAAAGGTCGCAGCGGCAGTTTGTCAGAAGCTGTAGTTACTTGAGAGAAGTTATCATAAACGTGTTTGTCTGTGCAAAAGCGTCGGTGGGTGGGACAGCGAGGGAGAGAGGGGAGAGCGAGGGGAGAGAGAGGAAGAAGAGGATGGGAAAACTTCCGGAATGGTCTTTCGTGCATATTTGTATTCTAGATGGTCCTGCGACAGAAGAATACGAAGTGACAGTGGCAGATTTCAAATGAACATACGCTTTAGCACTCTCACTTTCTCGTTCAAAACGTTGTATCTTGGACATTTTCGTTGTAATCGATCCTCAGTTTTCGCATGATTTTCACTCGTGATTTATGCCAAAAGGTCGCAGCGGCAGTTTGTCAGAAGCTGTAGTTACTTGAGAGAAATTATCATAAACGTGTTTGTCTGTGCAAAAGCGTCGATGGGTGGGACAGCTAGGGAGAGAGGGGAGAGAAAGGGGAGAGAGAGGGAGAAGAGGATGGGAAAACTTCCGGAATGGTCATTCGTCCAAATTTATATTCTAGCTGGTCCTGCGACAGAAAAATACGAAGTGACAGTGGCAGATTTCAAATGAGCATACGCTTTAGCACTCTCACTTTCGCGTTTAAAACGTTGTATCTTGAACATTTTCGTTGTAATCGATCCTCAGTTTTCGCATGATTTTTAATCGTGATTGATGCTAAAAGGTCGCAGCGGCAGTTTGTCAGAAGCTGTAGTTACTTGAGAGAAATTATCATAAACGTGTTTGTCTGTACAAAAGCGTCGGTAGGTGGGACAGCGAGGGAGAGAGGGGATAGAGAGGGGAGAGAGAGGGAGAAGAGGATGGAAAAACTTCCGGAATGGTCATTCGTGCAAATTTATATTCTAGCTGGTCATGCGACAGAAAAATACGAAGTGACAGTGGCAGATTTCAAATGAGCATACGCTTTAGCACTCTCACTTTCGCGTTTGAAACATTGTATCTTGGACATTTTCGTTGTAATCGATCCTCAGTTTTCGCATGATTTTTACTCGTGATTGATGCCAAAAGGTCGCAGCGGTAGTTTGTCAGAAGCTGTAGTTACTTGAGAGAAGTTATCATAAACGTGTTTGTCTGTGCGAAAGCGTCGGTGGGTGGGACAGCGACGTAGAGAGGGGAGAGCGAGGGGAGAGAGAGGAAGAAGAGGATGGGAAAACTTCCGGAATGGTCTTTCGTGCATATTTGTATTCTAGATGGTCCTGCGACAGAAAAATACGAAGTGACAGTGGCATATTTCAAATGAGCATACGCTTTAGCACTCTCACTTTCGCGTTTAAAACGTTGTATCTTGGACATTTTCGTTACAATCGATCCTCAGTTTTCACATGATTTTTACTCGTGATTGATGCCAAAAGTTCGCAGCGGCAGTTTGTCAGAAGCTGTAGTTACTTGAGAGAAATTAGCATAAACGTGTTTGTCAGTGCAAAGGCGTCGGTGGATGGGTAGAGGGAGGAAGAGAGGGGAGAGAGAGGGAGAAGAGGATCGGAAAACTTCCGGAATGGTCTTATGTACATATTGTGTTGTGTTGTGACAGTGGCAGACTTCAAATGAGCATACGCTTTAGCACTCTCACTTTCGCGTTTGAAACGTTGTATCTTGAACATTTTCGTTGTGATCGATCCTCAGTTTTCGCATGATTTTTACTTGTGATTGATGCCAAAAGGTCGCAGCGGCAGTTTGTCAGAAGCTGTGGTTACTTGAGAGAAATTAGCATAAACGTGTTTGTCTGTGCAAAAGCGTCGGTGGGTGGGACAGCGAGGGAGAGAGGGGAGAGCGAGGGGAGAGAGAGGAAGAAGAGGATGGGAAAACTTCCGGAATGGTCTTTCGTGCATATTTGTATTCTAGATGGTCCTGCGACAGAAGATTACGAAGTGACAGTGGCATATTTCAAATGAGCATACGCTTTAGCACTCTCACTTTCGCGTTAAAAACGTTGTATCTTGGACATTTTCGTTGTAATCGATCCTCAGTTTTCGCACGATTTTTACTCGTGATTGATGCCAAAAGGTCGCAGCAGCAGTTTGTAAGAAGCTGTAGTTACTTGAGAGAAATTAGCATAAACGTGTTTGTCTGTGCAAAGGCGTCGGTGGATGGGTAGAGGGAGGAAGAGAGGGGAGAGAGAGGGAGAAGAGGATCGGAAAACTTCCGGAATGGTCTTATGTGCATATTTATATCCGCTGGTCCTGCGACAGAAGTCGAAGTGACAATGGCAGATTTCAAATGAGCATACGCTTTAGCACTCTCACTTTCTCGTTCAAAACGTTGTATCTTGGACATTTTCGTTGTAATCGATCCTCAGTTTTCGCATGATTTTTACTCGTGATTGATGCCAAAAGGTCGCAGCGGCAGTTTGTCAGAAGCTGTAGTTACTTGAGAGAAATTATCATAAACGTGTTTGTCTGTGCAAAAGCGTCGGTAGGTGGGACAGCGAGGGAGAGAGGGGAGAGAGAGAGGGAGAGAGAGAGGGAGAAGAGGATGGGAAAACTTCCGGAATGGTCATCCGTGCAAACTTATATTCTAGCTGGTCATGCGACAGAAAAATACGAAGTGACAGTGGCAGATTTCAAGTGAGCATAAGCTTTAGCACTCTCACTTTCGCGTTTGAAACGTTGTATCTTGAACATTTTCGTTGTGATCGATCCTCAGTTTTCGCATGATTTTTACTTGTGATTGATGCCAAAAGGTCGCAGCGGCAGTTTGTCAGAAGCTGTAGTTACTTGAGAGAAATTATCATAAACGTGTTTGTCTGTGCAAAAGCGTCGGTGGGTGGGACAGCTAGGGAGAGAGGGGAGAAAGAGGGGAGAGAGAGAGAGAAGAGGATGGGAAAACTTCCGGAATGGTCATTCGTGCAAATTTATATTCTAGCTGGTCCTGCGACAAAAAAACGAAGTGACAGTGGCATATTTCAAATGAGCATACGCTTTAGCACTCTCACTTTCGCGTTTAAAACGTTGTATCTTGGACATTTTCGTTGTAATCGATCCTCAGTTTTCGCATGATTTTCACTCGTGATTGATGCCAAAAGGTCGCAGAGTCAGTTTGTCAGAAGCTGTAGTTACTTGAGAGAAATTATCATAAACGTGTTTGTCTGTGCAAAAGCGTCGGTGGGTGGGACAGCGAGGGAGAGAGGGGAGAGCGAGGGGAGAGAGAGGAAGAAGAGGATGGGAAAACTTCCGGAATGGTCATTCGTGCAAATTTATATTCTAGCTGGTCCTGCGACAAAAAAACGAAGTGACAGTGGCATATTTCAAATGAGCATACGCTTTAGCACTCTCACATTCGCGTTTAAAACGTTGTATCTTGGACATTTTCGTTGTAATCGATCCTCAGTTTTCGCATGATTTTCACTCGTGATTGATGCCAAAAGGTCGCAGAGTCAGTTAGTCAGAAGCTGTAGTTACTTGAGAGAAATTATCATAAACGTGTTTGTCTGTGCAAAAGCGTCGGTGGGTGGGACAGCGAGGGAGAGAGGGGAGAGCGAGGGGAGAGAGAGGAAGAAGAGGATGGGAAAACTTCCGGAATGGTCTTTCGTGCAAATTTATATTCTAGCTGGTCCTGCGACAGAAAAATACGAAGTGACAGTGGCAGATTTCAAATGAACATACGCTTTAGCACTCTCACTTTCTCGTTCAAAACGTTGTATTTTGAACATTTTCGTTGTGATCGATCCTCAGTTTTCGCAGGATTTTTACTTGTGATTGATGCCAAAAGGTCGCAGCTGCAGTTTGTCAGAAGCTGTAGTTACTTGAGAGAAATTATCATAAACGTGTTTGTCTGTGCAAAAGCGTCGATGGGTGGGACAGCTAGGGAGAGAGGGGAGAGAAAGGGGAGAGAGAGGGAGAAGAGGATGGGAAAACTTCTGGAATGGTCATTCGTGCAAATTTATATTCTAGCTGGTCCTGCGACAAAAAATACGAAGTGACAGTGGCAGATTTCAAATGAGCATACGCTTTAGCACTCTCACTTTCGCGTTTAAAACGTTGTATCTTGAACATTTTCGTTGTAATCGATCCTCAGTTTTCGCATGATTTTTAATCGTGATTGATGCTAAAAGGTCGCAGCGGCAGTTTGTCAGAAGCTGTAGTTACTTGAGAGAAATTATCATAAACGTGTTTGTCTGTACAAAAGCGTCGGTAGGTGGGACAGCGAGGGAGAGAGGGGATAGAGAGGGGAGAGAGAGGGAGAAGAGGATGGAAAAACTTCCGGAATGGTCATTCGTGCAAATTTATATTCTAGCTGGTCATGCGACAGAAAAATACGAAGTGACAGTGGCAGATTTCAAATGAGCATACGCTTTAGCACTCTCACTTTCGCGTTTGAAACATTGTATCTTGGACATTTTCGTTGTAATCGATCCTCAGTTTTCGCATGATTTTTACTCGTGATTGATGCCAAAAGGTCGCAGCGGTAGTTTGTCAGAAGCTGTAGTTACTTGAGAGAAGTTATCATAAACGTGTTTGTCTGTGCGAAAGCGTCGGTGGGTGGGACAGCGACGTAGAGAGGGGAGAGCGAGGGGAGAGAGAGGAAGAAGAGGATGGGAAAACTTCCGGAATGGTCTTTCGTGCATATTTGTATTCTAGATGGTCCTGCGACAGAAAAATACGAAGTGACAGTGGCATATTTCAAATGAGCATACGCTTTAGCACTCTCACTTTCGCGTTTAAAACGTTGTATCTTGGACATTTTCGTTACAATCGATCCTCAGTTTTCACATGATTTTTACTCGTGATTGATGCCAAAAGTTCGCAGCGGCAGTTTGTCAGAAGCTGTGGTTACTTGAGAGAAATTAGCATAAACGTGTTTGTCTGTGCAAAAGCGTCGGTGGGTGGGACAGCGAGGGAGAGAGGTGAGAGAGAGGGGAGAGAGAGGGAGAAGAAGATGGGAAAACTTCCGGAATGGTCATTCGTGCAAATTTATATTCTAGCTGGTCCTGCGACAGAAGAATACGAAGTGACAGTGGCATATTTCAAATGAGCATACGCTTTAGCACTCTCACTTTCGCGTTTAAAACGTTGTATCTTGGACATTTTCGTTACAATCGATCCTCAGTTTTCACATGATTTTTACTCGTGATTGATGCCAAAAGTTCGCAGCGGCAGTTTGTCAGAAGCTGTAGTTACTTGAGAGAAATTAGCATAAACGTGTTTGTCAGTGCAAAGGCGTCGGTGGATGGGTAGAGGGAGGAAGAGAGGGGAGAGAGAGGGAGAAGAGGATCGGAAAACTTCTGGAATGGTCTTATGTACATATTGTGTTGTGTTGTGACAGTGGCAGACTTCAAATGAGCATACGATTTAGCACTCTCACTTTCGCGTTTGAAACGTTGTATCTTGAACATTTTCGTTGTGATCGATCCTCAGTTTTCGCATGATTTTTACATGTGATTGATGCCAAAAGGTCGCAGCGGCAGTTTGTCAGAAGCTGTGGTTACTTGAGAGAAATTAGCATAAACGTGTTTGTCTGTGCAAAAGCGTCGGTGGGTGGGACAGCGAGGGAGAGAGGGGAGAGCGAGGGGAGAGAGAGGAAGAAGAGGATTGGAAAACTTCCGGAATGGTCATTCGTGCAAATTTATATTCTAGCTGGTCCTGCGACAAAAAAACGAAGTGACAGTGGCATATTTCAAATGAGCATACGCTTTAGCACTCTCACATTCGCGTTTAAAACGTTGTATCTTGGACATTTTCGTTGTAATCGATCCTCAGTTTTCGCATGATTTTTACTTGTGATTGATGCCAAAAGGTCGCAGCGGCAGTTTGTCAGAAGCTGTAGTTACTTGAGAGAAATTATCATAAACGTGTTTGTCTGTGCAAAAGCGTCGGTGGGTGGGACAGCTAGGGAGAGAGGGGAGAAAGAGGGGAGAGAGAGAGAGAAGAGGATGGGAAAACTTCCGGAATGGTCATTCGTGCAAATTTATATTCTAGCTGGTCCTGCGACAAAAAAAAACGAAGTGACAGTGGCATATTTCAAATGAGCATACGCTTTAGCACTCTCACTTTCGCGTTTAAAACGTTGTATCTTGGAAATTTTCGTTGTAATCTATCCTCAGTTTTCGCATGATTTTCACTCGTGATTGATGCCAAAAGGTCGCAGAGTCAGTTTGTCAGAAGCTGTAGTTACTTGAGAGAAATTATCATAAACGTGTTTGTCTGTGCAAAAGCGTCGGTGGGTGGGACAGCGAGGGAGAGAGGGGAGAGCGAGGGGAGAGAGAGGAAGAAGAGGATGGGAAAACTTCCGGAATGGTCTTTCGTGCAAATTTATATTCTAGCTGGTCCTGCGACAGAAAAATACGAAGTGACAGTGGCAGATTTCAAATGAGCATACGCTTTAGCACTCTCACTTTCGCGTTTAAAACGTTGTATCTTGATTATTTTCGTTGTAATCGATCCTCAGTTTTCGCATGATTTTCACTCGTGATTGATGCCAAAAGGTCGCAGAGTCAGTTTGTCAGAAGCTGTAGTTACTTGAGAGAAATTATCATAAACGTGTTTGTCTGTGCAAAAGCGTCGGTGGGTGGGACAGCGAGGGAGAGAGGGGAGAGCGAGGGGAGAGAGAGGAAGAAGAGGATGGGAAAACTTCCGGAATGGTCTTTCGTGCATATTTGTATTCTAGATGGTCCTGCGACAGAAGAATACGAAGTGACAGTGGCAGATTTCAAATGAGCATACGCTTTAGCACTCTCACTTTCGCGTTTAAAACGTTGTATCTTGGACATTTTCGTTGTAATCGATCCTCAGTTTTCGCATGATTTTCACTCGTGATTGATGCCAAAAGGTCGCAGAGTCAGTTTGTCAGAAGCTGTAGTTACTTGAGAGAAATTAGCATAAACGTGTTTGTCTGTGCAAAGGCGTCGGTGGATGGGTAAAGGGAGGAAGAGAGGGGAGAGAGAGGGAGAAGAGGATCGGAAAACATCCGGAATGGTCTTATGTGCATATTTATATCCGCTGGTCCTGCGACAGAAGTCGAAGTGACAATGGCAGATTTCAAATGAGCATACGCTTTAGCACTCTCACTTTGGCGTTTAAAACGTTGTATCTTGGACATTTTCGTTGTAATCGATCCTCAGTTTTTGCATGATTTTTACATGTGATTGATGCCAAAAGGTCGCAGCGGCAGTTTGTAAGAATCTGTAGTTACTTGAGAGAAATTAGCATAAACGTGTTTGTTTGTGCAAAGGCGTCGGTGGATGGGTAGAGGGAAGAAGAGAGGGTAGAGGGAGGGAGAAAAGGATGGGAAAACTTCCGGAATGGTCTTTTGTACATATTTATATCCGCTGGTCCTGCGACAGAAGTCGAAGTGACAATGGCAGATTTCAAATGAGCATACGCTTTAGCACTCTCACTTTCGCGTTTAAAACGTTGTATCTTGGACATTTTCGTTGTAATCGATCCTCAGTTTTCGCATGATTTTTACTCGTGATTGATGCCAAAAGTTTGCAGCGGCAGTTTGTCAGAAGCTGTAGTTACTTGAGAGAAATTATCATAAACGTGTTTGTCTGTGCAAAAGCGTCGGTAGGTGGGACAGCGAGGGAGAGAGGGGATAGAGAGGGTAGAGGGAGGGAGAAAAGGATGGGAAAACTTCCGGAATGGTCTTATGTGCATATTTATATCCGCTGGTCCTGCGACAGAAGTCGAAGTGACAATGGCAGATTTCAAATGAGCATACGCTTTAGCACTCTCACTTTCGCGTTTAAAACGTTGTATCTTGGACATTTTCGTTGTAATCGATCCTCAGTTTTCGCATGATTTTTACTTGTGATTGATGCCAAAAGTTTGCAGCGGCAGTTTGTCAGAAGCTGTAGTTACTTGAGAGAAATTGACATAAAAGTATTTGTCTGTGCAAAAGCGTCGGTGGGTGGCACAGCGAGGGAGAGAGGGGATAGAGAGGAAAGAGGGAGGGAGAAAAGGATGGGAAAACTTCCGGAATGGTCTTTCGTGCATATTTGTATTCTAGATGGTCCTGCGACAGAAGAATACGAAGTGACAGTGGCAGATTTCAAATGAGCATACGCTTTAGCACTCTCACTTTCTCGTTCAAAACGTTGTATCTTGGACATTTTCGTTGTTATCGATCCTCAGTTTTCGCATGATTTTTACTCGTCATTGATGCCAAAAGGTCGCAGCGGCAGTTTGTCAGAAGCTGTAGTTACTTGAGAGAAGTTATCATAAACGTGTTTGTCTGTGCAAAAGCGTCGGTAGGTGGGACAGCGAGGGAGAGAGGGGAGAGAGAGGGGAGAGAGAGGGAGAAGAGGATGGGAAAACTTCCGGAATGGTCATTCGTGCAAATTTATATTCTAGCTGGTCATGCGACAGAAAAATACGAAGTGACAGTGGCAGATTTCAAATGAGCATACGCTTTAGCACTCTCACTTTCTAGTTCAAAACGTTGTATCTTGGACATTTTCGTTGTAATCGATCCTCAGTTTTCGCATGATTTTTACTCGTGATTGATGCCGAAAGATCACAGCGTCAGTTTGTCAGAAGCTGTAGTTACTTGAGAGAAATTATCATAAACGTGTTTGTCTGTGCAAAAGCGTCGGTGGGTGGGACAGCGAGGGAGAGAGGGGAGAGCAAGGGGAGAGAGAGGAAGAAGAGGATGGGAAAACTTCCGGAATGGTCTTTCGTGCATATTTGTATTCTAGATGGTCCTGCGACAGAAGAATACGAAGTGACAGTGGCAGATTTCAAATGAGCATACGCTTTAGCACTCTCACTTTCTCGTTCAAAACGTTGTATCTTGGACATTTTCGTTGTAATCGATCCTCAGTTTTCGCATGATTTTTACTGGTGATTGATGCCAAAAGGTCGCAGCGGCAGTTTGTAAGAATCTGTAGTTACTTGAGAGAAATTAGCATAAACGTGTTTGTTTGTGCAAAGGCGTCGGTGGATGGGTAGAGGGAAGAAGAGAGGGGAGAGAGAGGGAGAAGAGGATCGGAAAACTTCCGAAATGGTCTTATGTACATATTTATATCCGCTGGTCCTGCGACAGAAGTCGAAGTGACAATGGCAGATTTCAAATGAGCATACGCTTTAGCACTCTCACTTTCGCGTTTAAAACGTTGTATCATGGACATTTTCGTTGTAATCGATCCTCAGTTTTCGCATGATTTTTACTCGTGATTGATGCCGAAAGGTCACAGCGTCAGTTTGTCAGAAGCTGTAGTTACTTGAGAGAAATTATCATAAACGTGTTTGTCTGTGCAAAAGCGTCGGTGGGTGGGACAGCGAGGGAGAGAGGGGAGAGCAAGGGGAGAGAGAGGATGAAGAGGATCGGAAAACTTCCGGAATGGTCTTTCGTCATATTTGTATTCTAGATGGTCCTGCGACAGAAGAATACGAAGTGACAGTGGCAGATTTCAAATGAGCATACGCTTTAGCACTCTCACTTTCTCGTTCAAAACTTTGTATCTTGGACATTTTCGTTGTAATCGATCCTCAGTTTTCGCATGATTTTTACTCGTGATTGATGCCAAAAGGTCGCAGCGGCAGTTTGTAAGAAGCTGTAGTTACTTGAGAGAAATTAGCATAAACGTGTTTGTCTGTGCAAAGGCGTCGATGGATGGGTAGAGGGAGGAAGAGAGGGGAGAGAGAGGGAGAAGAGGATCGGAAAACTTCCGGAATGGTCTTATGTGCATATTTATATCCGCTGGTCCTGCGACAGAAGTCGAAGTGACAATGGCAGATTTCAAATGAGCATACGCTTTAGCACTCTCACTTTCGCGTTTAAAACGTTGTATCTTGGACATTTTCGTTGTAATCGATCCTCAGTTTTCGCATGATTTTTACTTGTGATTGATGCCAAAAGTTTGCAGCGGCAGTTTGTCTTAAGCTGTAGTTACTTGAGAGAAATTATCATAAACGTGTTTGTCTGTGCAAAAGCGTCGGTAGGTGGGACAGCGAGGGAGAGAGGGGATAGAGAGGGTAGAGGGAGGGAGAAAAGGATGGGAAAACTTCCGGAATGGTCTTATGTGCATATTTATATCCGCTGGTCCTGCGACAGAAGTCGAAGTGACAATGGCAGATTTCAAATGAGCATACGCTTTAGCACTCTCACTTTCGCGTTTAAAACGTTGTATCTTGGACATTTTCGTTGTAATCGATCCTCAGTTTTCGCATGATTTTTACTCGTGATTGATGCCAAAAGGTCGCAGCGGCAGTTTGTAAGAAGCTGTAGTTACTTGAGAGAAATTATCATAAACGTGTTTGTCTGTGCAAAAGCGTCGGTGGGTGGGACAGCGAGGGAGAGAGGGGAGAGCAAGGGGAGAGAGAGGATGAAGAGGATCGGAAAACTTCCGGAATGGTCTTTCGTCATATTTGTATTCTAGATGGTCCTGCGACAGAAGAATACGAAGTGACAGTGGCAGATTTCAAATGAGCATACGCTTTAGCACTCTCACTTTCTCGTTCAAAACTTTGTATCTTGGACATTTTCGTTGTAATCGATCCTCAGTTTTCGCATGATTTTTACTCGTGATTGATGCCAAAAGGTCGCAGCGGCAGTTTGTAAGAAGCTGTAGTTACTTGAGAGAAATTAGCATAAACGTGTTTGTCTGTGCAAAGGCGTCGATGGATGGGTAGAGGGAGGAAGAGAGGGGAGAGAGAGGGAGAAGAGGATCGGAAAACTTCCGGAATGGTCTTATGTGCATATTTATATCCGCTGGTCCTGCGACAGAAGTCGAAGTGACAATGGCAGATTTCAAATGAGCATACGCTTTAGCACTCTCACTTTCGCGTTTAAAACGTTGTATCTTGGACATTTTCGTTGTAATCGATCCTCAGTTTTCGCATGATTTTTACTTGTGATTGATGCCAAAAGTTTGCAGCGGCAGTTTGTCTTAAGCTGTAGTTACTTGAGAGAAATTATCATAAACGTGTTTGTCTGTGCAAAAGCGTCGGTAGGTGGGACAGCGAGGGAGAGAGGGGATAGAGAGGGTAGAGGGAGGGAGAAAAGGATGGGAAAACTTCCGGAATGGTCTTATGTGCATATTTATATCCGCTGGTCCTGCGACAGAAGTCGAAGTGACAATGGCAGATTTCAAATGAGCATACGCTTTAGCACTCTCACTTTCGCGTTTAAAACGTTGTATCTTGGACATTTTCGTTGTAATCGATCCTCAGTTTTCGCATGATTTTTACTCGTGATTGATGCCAAAAGGTCGCAGCGGCAGTTTGTAAGAAGCTGTAGTTACTTGAGAGAAATTAGCATAAACGTGTTTGTCTGTGCAAAGGCGTCGATGGATGGGTAGAGGGAGGAAGAGAGGGGAGAGAGAGGGAGAAGAGGATCGGAAAACTTCCGGAATGGTCTTATGTGCATATTTATATCCGCTGGTCCTGCGACAGAAGTCGAAGTGACAATGGCAGATTTCAAATGAGCATACGCTTTAGCACTCTCACTTTCGCGTTTAAAACGTTGTATCTTGGACATTTTCGTTGTAATCGATCCTCAGTTTTCGCATGATTTTTACTTGTGATTGATGCCAAAAGTTTGCAGCGGCAGTTTGTCTTAAGCTGTAGTTACTTGAGAGAAATTATCATAAACGTGTTTGTCTGTGCAAAAGCGTCGGTAGGTGGGACAGCGAGGGAGAGAGGGGATAGAGAGGGTAGAGGGAGGGAGAAAAGGATGGGAAAACTTCCGGAATGGTCTTATGTGCATATTTATATCCGCTGGTCCTGCGACAGAAGTCGAAGTGACAATGGCAGATTTCAAATGAGCATACGCTTTAGCACTCTCACTTTCGCGTTTAAAACGTTGTATCTTGGACATTTTCGTTGTAATCGATCCTCAGTTTTCGCATGATTTTTACTCGTGATTGATGCCAAAAGTTTGCAGCGGCAGTTTGTCAGAAGCTGTAGTTACTTGAGAGAAATTGACATAAAAGTATTTGTCTGTGCAAAAGCGTCGGTGGGTGGCACAGCGAGGGAGAGAGGGGATAGAGAGGGAAGAGAGGGGGAGAAAAGGATGGGAAAACTTCCGGAATGGTCTTTCGTGCATATTTGTATTCTAGATGGTCCTGCGACAGAAGAATACGAAGTGACAGTGGCAGATTTCAAATGAGCATACGCTTTAGCACTCTCACTTTCTCGTTCAAAACGTTGTATCTTGGACATTTTCGTTGTTATCGATCCTCAGTTTTCGCATGATTTTTACTCGTCATTGATGCCAAAAGGTCGCAGCGGCAGTTTGTCAGAAGCTGTAGTTACTTGAGAGAAGTTATCATAAACGTGTTTGTCTGTGCAAAAGCGTCGGTAGGTGGGACAGCGAGGGAGAGAGGGGAGAGAGAGGGGAGAGAGAGGGAGAAGAGGATGGGAAAACTTCCGGAATGGTCATTCGTGCAAATTTATATTCTAGCTGGTCATGCGACAGAAAAATACGAAGTGACAGTGGCAGATTTCAAATGAGCATACGCTTTAGCATTCTCACTTTCTCGTTCAAAACGTTGTATCTTGGACATTTTCGTTGTAATCGATCCTCAGTTTTTGCATGATTTTTACTCGTGATTGATGCCAAAAGGTCGCAGCGGCAGTTTGTCAGAAGCTGTAGTTACTTGAGAGAAATTATCATAAACGTGGTTGTCTGTGCAAAGGCGTCGGTGGATGGGTAGAGGGAGGAAGAGAGGGGAGAGAGAGGGAGAAGAGGATGGGAAAACTTCCGGAATGGTCATTTGTGCAAATTTATATTCTAGCTGGTCCTGCGACAGAAAAACACGAAGTGACAGTGGCAGATTTCAAATGAGCATACGCTTTAGCACTCTCACTTTCGCGTTTGAAACGTTGTATCTTGAACATTTTCGTTGTAATCGATCCTCAGTTTCCGCATGATTTTTACTCGTCATTGATGCTAAAAGGTCGCAGCGGCATTTTGTCAGAAGCTGTAGTTACTTGAGAGAAGTTATCATAAACGTGTTTGTCTGTGCAAAAGCGTCGGTAGGTGGGACAGCTAGGGAGAGAGGGGAGAGAGAGGGGAGAGAGAGGGAGAAGAGGATGGGAAAACTTCCGGAATGGTCTTTCGTGCATATTTGTATTCTAGATGGTCCTGCGACAGAAGAATACGAAGTGACAGTGGCAGATTTCAAATGAGCATACGCTTTAGCACTCTCACTTTCTCGTTCAAAACGTTGTATCTTGGACATTTTCGTTGTTATCGAATATCGATCCTCAGTTTTCGCATGATTTTTACTCGTCATTGATGCCAAAAGGTCGCAGCGGCAGTTTGTCAGAAGCTGTAGTTACTTGAGAGAAGTTATCATAAACGTGTTTGTCTGTGCAAAAGCGTCGGTGGGTGGGACAGCGAGGGAGAGAGGGGAGAGCGAGGGGAGAGAGAGGAAGAAGAGGATGGGAAAACTTCCGGAATGGTCTTTCGTGCATATTTGTATTCTAGATGGTCCTGTGACAGAAGAATACGAAGTGACAGTGGCAGAAATCAAATGAGCATACGCTTTAGCACTCTCACTTTCTAGTTCAAAACGTTGTATCTTGGACATTTTCGTTGTAATCGATCCTAAGTTTTCGCATGATTTTTTACTCGTGATTGATGCCAAAAGGTCGCAGCGGCAGTTTCTCAGAAGCTGTAGTTACTTGAGAGAAATTATCATAAACGTGGTTGTCTGTGCAAAGGCGTCGGTGGATGGGTAGAGAGAGTAGAGGGAGGAAGAGAGGGGAGAGAGAGGGAGAAGAGGATGGGAAAACTTCCGGAATGGTCATTCGTGCAAATTTATATTCTAGCTGGTCATGCGACAGAAAAATACGAAGTGACAGTGGCAGATTTCAAATGAGCATACGCTTTAGCACTCTCACTTTCTAGTTCAAAACGTTGTATCTTGGACATTTTCGTTGTAATCGATCCTCAGTTTTCGCATGATTTTTACTCGTGATTGATGCCGAAAGATCACAGCGTCAGTTTGTCAGAAGCTGTAGTTACTTGAGAGAAATTATCATAAACGTGTTTGTCTGTGCAAAAGCGTCGGTGGGTGGGACAGCGAGGGAGAGAGGGGAGAGCAAGGGGAGAGAGAGGAAGAAGAGGATGGGAAAACTTCCGGAATGGTCTTTCGTGCATATTTGTATTCTAGATGGTCCTGCGACAGAAGAATACGAAGTGACAGTGGCAGATTTCCAATGAGCATACGCTTTAGCACTCTCACTTTCTCGTTCAAAACGTTGTATCTTGGACATTTTCGTTGTAATCGATCCTCAGTTTTCGCATGATTTTTACTCGTGATTGATGCCAAAAGGTCGCAGCGGCAGTTTGTAAGAATCTGTAGTTACTTGAGAGAAATTAGCATAAACGTGTTTGTTTGTGCAAAGGCGTCGGTGGATGGGTAGAGGGAAGAAGAGAGGGGAGAGAGAGGGAGAAGAGGATCGGAAAACTTCCGAAATGGTCTTATGTACATATTTATATCCGCTGGTCCTGCGACAGAAGTCGAAGTGACACTGGCAGATTTCAAATGAGCATACGCTTTAGCACTCTCACTTTCGCGTTTAAAACGTTGTATCATGGACATTTTCGTTGTAATCGATCCTCAGTTTTCGCATGATTTTTACTCGTGATTGATGCCGAAAGGTCACAGCGTCAGTTTGTCAGAAGCTGTAGTTACTTGAGAGAAATTATCATAAACGTGTTTGTCTGTGCAAAAGCGTCGGTGGGTGGGACAGCGAGGGAGAGAGGGGAGAGCAAGGGGAGAGAGAGGATGAAGAGGATCGGAAAACTTCCGGAATGGTCTTTCGTCATATTTGTATTCTAGATGGTCCTGCGACAGAAGAATACGAAGTGACAGTGGCAGATTTCAAATGAGCATACGCTTTAGCACTCTCACTTTCTCGTTCAAAACTTTGTATCTTGGACATTTTCGTTGTAATCGATCCTCAGTTTTCGCATGATTTTTACTCGTGATTGATGCCAAAAGTTTGCAGCGGCAGTTTGTCAGAAGCTGTAGTTACTTGAGAGAAATTATCATAAACGTGTTTGTCTGTGCAAAAGCGTCGGTAGGTGGGACAGCGAGGGAGAGAGGGGATAGAGAGGGTAGAGGGAGGGAGAAAAGGATGGGAAAACTTCCGGAATGGTCTTATGTGCATATTTATATCCGCTGGTCCTGCGACAGAAGTCGAAGTGACAATGGCAGATTTCAAATGAGCATACGCTTTAGCACTCTCACTTTCGCGTTTAAAACGTTGTATCTTGGACATTTTCGTTGTAATCGATCCTCAGTTTTCGCATGATTTTTACTTGTGATTGATGCCAAAAGTTTGCAGCGGCAGTTTGTCAGAAGCTGTAGTTACTTGAGAGAAATTGACATAAAAGTATTTGTCTGTGCAAAAGCGTCGGTGGGTGGCACAGCGAGGGAGAGAGGGGATAGAGAGGGAAGAGGGAGGGAGAAAAGGATGGGAAAACTTCCGGAATGGTCTTTCGTGCATATTTGTATTCTAGATGGTCCTGCGACAGAAGAATACGAAGTGACAGTGGCAGATTTCAAATGAGCATACGCTTTAGCACTCTCACTTTCTCGTTCAAAACGTTGTATCTTGGACATTTTCGTTGTTATCGATCCTCAGTTTTCGCATGATTTTTACTCGTCATTGATGCCAAAAGGTCGCAGCGGCAGTTTGTCAGAAGCTGTAGTTACTTGAGAGAAGTTATCATAAACGTGTTTGTCTGTGCAAAAGCGTCGGTAGGTGGGACAGCGAGGGAGAGAGGGGAGAGAGAGGGGAGAGAGAGGGAGAAGAGGATGGGAAAACTTCCGGAATGGTCATTCGTGCAAATTTATATTCTAGCTGGTCATGCGACAGAAAAATACGAAGTGACAGTGGCAGATTTCAAATGAGCATACGCTTTAGCACTCTCACTTTCTAGTTCAAAACGTTGTATCTTGGACATTTTCGTTGTAATCGATCCTCAGTTTTCGCATGATTTTTACTCGTGATTGATGCCGAAAGATCACAGCGTCAGTTTGTCAGAAGCTGTAGTTACTTGAGAGAAATTATCATAAACGTGTTTGTCTGTGCAAAAGCGTCGGTGGGTGGGACAGCGAGGGAGAGAGGGGAGAGCAAGGGGAGAGAGAGGAAGAAGAGGATGGGAAAACTTCCGGAATGGTCTTTCGTGCATATTTGTATTCTAGATGGTCCTGCGACAGAAGAATACGAAGTGACAGTGGCAGATTTCAAATGAGCATACGCTTTAGCACTCTCACTTTCTCGTTCAAAACGTTGTATCTTGGACATTTTCGTTGTAATCGATCCTCAGTTTTCGCATGATTTTTACTCGTGATTGATGCCAAAAGGTCGCAGCGGCAGTTTGTAAGAATCTGTAGTTACTTGAGAGAAATTAGCATAAACGTGTTTGTTTGTGCAAAGGCGTCGGTGGATGGGTAGAGGGAAGAAGAGAGGGGAGAGAGAGGGAGAAGAGGATCGGAAAACTTCCGAAATGGTCTTATGTACATATTTATATCCGCTGGTCCTGCGACAGAAGTCGAAGTGACAATGGCAGATTTCAAATGAGCATACGCTTTAGCACTCTCACTTTCGCGTTTAAAACGTTGTATCATGGACATTTTCGTTGTAATCGATCCTCAGTTTTCGCATGATTTTTACTCGTGATTGATGCCGAAAGGTCACAGCGTCAGTTTGTCAGAAGCTGTAGTTACTTGAGAGAAATTATCATAAACGTGTTTGTCTGTGCAAAAGCGTCGGTGGGTGGGACAGCGAGGGAGAGAGGGGAGAGCAAGGGGAGAGAGAGGATGAAGAGGATCGGAAAACTTCCGGAATGGTCTTTCGTCATATTTGTATTCTAGATGGTCCTGCGACAGAAGAATACGAAGTGACAGTGGCAGATTTCAAATGAGCATACGCTTTAGCACTCTCACTTTCTCGTTCAAAACTTTGTATCTTGGACATTTTCGTTGTAATCGATCCTCAGTTTTCGCATGATTTTTACTCGTGATTGATGCCAAAAGGTCGCAGCGGCAGTTTGTAAGAAGCTGTAGTTACTTGAGAGAAATTAGCATAAACGTGTTTGTCTGTGCAAAGGCGTCGATGGATGGGTAGAGGGAGGAAGAGAGGGGAGAGAGAGGGAGAAGAGGATCGGAAAACTTCCGGAATGGTCTTATGTGCATATTTATATCCGCTGGTCCTGCGACAGAAGTCGAAGTGACAATGGCAGATTTCAAATGAGCATACGCTTTAGCACTCTCACTTTCGCGTTTAAAACGTTGTATCTTGGACATTTTCGTTGTAATCGATCCTCAGTTTTCGCATGATTTTTACTTGTGATTGATGCCAAAAGTTTGCAGCGGCAGTTTGTCTTAAGCTGTAGTTACTTGAGAGAAATTATCATAAACGTGTTTGTCTGTGCAAAAGCGTCGGTAGGTGGGACAGCGAGGGAGAGAGGGGATAGAGAGGGTAGAGGGAGGGAGAAAAGGATGGGAAAACTTCCGGAATGGTCTTATGTGCATATTTATATCCGCTGGTCCTGCGACAGAAGTCGAAGTGACAATGGCAGATTTCAAATGAGCATACGCTTTAGCACTCTCACTTTCGCGTTTAAAACGTTGTATCTTGGACATTTTCGTTGTAATCGATCCTCAGTTTTCGCATGATTTTTACTCGTGATTGATGCCAAAAGGTCGCAGCGGCAGTTTGTAAGAAGCTGTAGTTACTTGAGAGAAATTAGCATAAACGTGTTTGTCTGTGCAAAGGCGTCGATGGATGGGTAGAGGGAGGAAGAGAGGGGAGAGAGAGGGAGAAGAGGATCGGAAAACTTCCGGAATGGTCTTATGTGCATATTTATATCCGCTGGTCCTGCGACAGAAGTCGAAGTGACAATGGCAGATTTCAAATGAGCATACGCTTTAGCACTCTCACTTTCGCGTTTAAAACGTTGTATCTTGGACATTTTCGTTGTAATCGATCCTCAGTTTTCGCATGATTTTTACTTGTGATTGATGCCAAAAGTTTGCAGCGGCAGTTTGTCTTAAGCTGTAGTTACTTGAGAGAAATTATCATAAACGTGTTTGTCTGTGCAAAAGCGTCGGTAGGTGGGACAGCGAGGGAGAGAGGGGATAGAGAGGGTAGAGGGAGGGAGAAAAGGATGGGAAAACTTCCGGAATGGTCTTATGTGCATATTTATATCCGCTGGTCCTGCGACAGAAGTCGAAGTGACAATGGCAGATTTCAAATGAGCATACGCTTTAGCACTCTCACTTTCGCGTTTAAAACGTTGTATCTTGGACATTTTCGTTGTAATCGATCCTCAGTTTTCGCATGATTTTTACTCGTGATTGATGCCAAAAGTTTGCAGCGGCAGTTTGTCAGAAGCTGTAGTTACTTGAGAGAAATTGACATAAAAGTATTTGTCTGTGCAAAAGCGTCGGTGGGTGGCACAGCGAGGGAGAGAGGGGATAGAGAGGGAAGAGAGGGGGAGAAAAGGATGGGAAAACTTCCGGAATGGTCTTTCGTGCATATTTGTATTCTAGATGGTCCTGCGACAGAAGAATACGAAGTGACAGTGGCAGATTTCAAATGAGCATACGCTTTAGCACTCTCACTTTCTCGTTCAAAACGTTGTATCTTGGACATTTTCGTTGTTATCGATCCTCAGTTTTCGCATGATTTTTACTCGTCATTGATGCCAAAAGGTCGCAGCGGCAGTTTGTCAGAAGCTGTAGTTACTTGAGAGAAGTTATCATAAACGTGTTTGTCTGTGCAAAAGCGTCGGTAGGTGGGACAGCGAGGGAGAGAGGGGAGAGAGAGGGGAGAGAGAGGGAGAAGAGGATGGGAAAACTTCCGGAATGGTCATTCGTGCAAATTTATATTCTAGCTGGTCATGCGACAGAAAAATACGAAGTGACAGTGGCAGATTTCAAATGAGCATACGCTTTAGCATTCTCACTTTCTCGTTCAAAACGTTGTATCTTGGACATTTTCGTTGTAATCGATCCTCAGTTTTTGCATGATTTTTACTCGTGATTGATGCCAAAAGGTCGCAGCGGCAGTTTGTCAGAAGCTGTAGTTACTTGAGAGAAATTATCATAAACGTGGTTGTCTGTGCAAAGGCGTCGGTGGATGGGTAGAGGGAGGAAGAGAGGGGAGAGAGAGGGAGAAGAGGATGGGAAAACTTCCGGAATGGTCATTTGTGCAAATTTATATTCTAGCTGGTCCTGCGACAGAAAAACACGAAGTGACAGTGGCAGATTTCAAATGAGCATACGCTTTAGCACTCTCACTTTCGCGTTTGAAACGTTGTATCTTGAACATTTTCGTTGTAATCGATCCTCAGTTTCCGCATGATTTTTACTCGTCATTGATGCTAAAAGGTCGCAGCGGCATTTTGTCAGAAGCTGTAGTTACTTGAGAGAAGTTATCATAAACGTGTTTGTCTGTGCAAAAGCGTCGGTAGGTGGGACAGCTAGGGAGAGAGGGGAGAGAGAGGGGAGAGAGAGGGAGAAGAGGATGGGAAAACTTCCGGAATGGTCTTTCGTGCATATTTGTATTCTAGATGGTCCTGCGACAGAAGAATACGAAGTGACAGTGGCAGATTTCAAATGAGCATACGCTTTAGCACTCTCACTTTCTCGTTCAAAACGTTGTATCTTGGACATTTTCGTTGTTATCGAATATCGATCCTCAGTTTTCGCATGATTTTTACTCGTCATTGATGCCAAAAGGTCGCAGCGGCAGTTTGTCAGAAGCTGTAGTTACTTGAGAGAAGTTATCATAAACGTGTTTGTCTGTGCAAAAGCGTCGGTGGGTGGGACAGCGAGGGAGAGAGGGGAGAGCGAGGGGAGAGAGAGGAAGAAGAGGATGGGAAAACTTCCGGAATGGTCTTTCGTGCATATTTGTATTCTAGATGGTCCTGTGACAGAAGAATACGAAGTGACAGTGGCAGAAATCAAATGAGCATACGCTTTAGCACTCTCACTTTCTAGTTCAAAACGTTGTATCTTGGACATTTTCGTTGTAATCGATCCTCAGTTTTCGCATGATTTTTTACTCGTGATTGATGCCAAAAGGTCGCAGCGGCAGTTTCTCAGAAGCTGTAGTTACTTGAGAGAAATTATCATAAACGTGGTTGTCTGTGCAAAGGCGTCGGTGGATGGGTAGAGAGAGTAGAGGGAGGAAGAGAGGGGAGAGAGAGGGAGAAGAGGATGGGAAAACTTCCGGAATGGTCATTCGTGCAAATTTATATTCTAGCTGGTCATGCGACAGAAAAATACGAAGTGACAGTGGCAGATTTCAAATGAGCATACGCTTTAGCACTCTCACTTTCTAGTTCAAAACGTTGTATCTTGGACATTTTCGTTGTAATCGATCCTCAGTTTTCGCATGATTTTTACTCGTGATTGATGCCGAAAGATCACAGCGTCAGTTTGTCAGAAGCTGTAGTTACTTGAGAGAAATTATCATAAACGTGTTTGTCTGTGCAAAAGCGTCGGTGGGTGGGACAGCGAGGGAGAGAGGGGAGAGCAAGGGGAGAGAGAGGAAGAAGAGGATGGGAAAACTTCCGGAATGGTCTTTCGTGCATATTTGTATTCTAGATGGTCCTGCGACAGAAGAATACGAAGTGACAGTGGCAGATTTCAAATGAGCATACGCTTTAGCACTCTCACTTTCTCGTTCAAAACGTTGTATCTTGGACATTTTCGTTGTAATCGATCCTCAGTTTTCGCATGATTTTTACTCGTGATTGATGCCAAAAGGTCGCAGCGGCAGTTTGTAAGAATCTGTAGTTACTTGAGAGAAATTAGCATAAACGTGTTTGTTTGTGCAAAGGCGTCGGTGGATGGGTAGAGGGAAGAAGAGAGGGGAGAGAGAGGGAGAAGAGGATCGGAAAACTTCCGAAATGGTCTTATGTACATATTTATATCCGCTGGTCCTGCGACAGAAGTCGAAGTGACACTGGCAGATTTCAAATGAGCATACGCTTTAGCACTCTCACTTTCGCGTTTAAAACGTTGTATCATGGACATTTTCGTTGTAATCGATCCTCAGTTTTCGCATGATTTTTACTCGTGATTGATGCCGAAAGGTCACAGCGTCAGTTTGTCAGAAGCTGTAGTTACTTGAGAGAAATTATCATAAACGTGTTTGTCTGTGCAAAAGCGTCGGTGGGTGGGACAGCGAGGGAGAGAGGGGAGAGCAAGGGGAGAGAGAGGATGAAGAGGATCGGAAAACTTCCGGAATGGTCTTTCGTCATATTTGTATTCTAGATGGTCCTGCGACAGAAGAATACGAAGTGACAGTGGCAGATTTCAAATGAGCATACGCTTTAGCACTCTCACTTTCTCGTTCAAAACTTTGTATCTTGGACATTTTCGTTGTAATCGATCCTCAGTTTTCGCATGATTTTTACTCGTGATTGATGCCAAAAGGTCGCAGCGGCAGTTTGTAAGAAGCTGTAGTTACTTGAGAGAAATTAGCATAAACGTGTTTGTCTGTGCAAAGGCGTCGATGGATGGGTAGAGGGAGGAAGAGAGGGGAGAGAGAGGGAGAAGAGGATCGGAAAACTTCCGGAATGGTCTTATGTGCATATTTATATCCGCTGGTCCTGCGACAGAAGTCGAAGTGACAATGGCAGATTTCAAATGAGCATACGCTTTAGCACTCTCACTTTCGCGTTTAAAACGTTGTATCTTGGACATTTTCGTTGTAATCGATCCTCAGTTTTCGCATGATTTTTACTTGTGATTGATGCCAAAAGTTTGCAGCGGCAGTTTGTCTTAAGCTGTAGTTACTTGAGAGAAATTATCATAAACGTGTTTGTCTGTGCAAAAGCGTCGGTAGGTGGGACAGCGAGGGAGAGAGGGGATAGAGAGGGTAGAGGGAGGGAGAAAAGGATGGGAAAACTTCCGGAATGGTCTTATGTGCATATTTATATCCGCTGGTCCTGCGACAGAAGTCGAAGTGACAATGGCAGATTTCAAATGAGCATACGCTTTAGCACTCTCACTTTCGCGTTTAAAACGTTGTATCTTGGACATTTTCGTTGTAATCGATCCTCAGTTTTCGCATGATTTTTACTCGTGATTGATGCCAAAAGGTCGCAGCGGCAGTTTGTAAGAAGCTGTAGTTACTTGAGAGAAATTAGCATAAACGTGTTTGTCTGTGCAAAGGCGTCGATGGATGGGTAGAGGGAGGAAGAGAGGGGAGAGAGAGGGAGAAGAGGATCGGAAAACTTCCGGAATGGTCTTATGTGCATATTTATATCCGCTGGTCCTGCGACAGAAGTCGAAGTGACAATGGCAGATTTCAAATGAGCATACGCTTTAGCACTCTCACTTTCGCGTTTAAAACGTTGTATCTTGGACATTTTCGTTGTAATCGATCCTCAGTTTTCGCATGATTTTTACTTGTGATTGATGCCAAAAGTTTGCAGCGGCAGTTTGTCTTAAGCTGTAGTTACTTGAGAGAAATTATCATAAACGTGTTTGTCTGTGCAAAAGCGTCGGTAGGTGGGACAGCGAGGGAGAGAGGGGATAGAGAGGGTAGAGGGAGGGAGAAAAGGATGGGAAAACTTCCGGAATGGTCTTATGTGCATATTTATATCCGCTGGTCCTGCGACAGAAGTCAAAGTGACAATGGCAGATTTCAAATGAGCATACGCTTTAGCACTCTCACTTTCGCGTTTAAAACGTTGTATCTTGGACATTTTCGTTGTAATCGATCCTCAGTTTTCGCATGATTTTTACTCGTGATTGATGCCAAAAGTTTGCAGCGGCAGTTTGTCAGAAGCTGTAGTTACTTGAGAGAAATTGACATAAAAGTATTTGTCTGTGCAAAAGCGTCGGTGGGTGGCACAGCGAGGGAGAGAGGGGATAGAGAGGGAAGAGAGGGGGAGAAAAGGATGGGAAAACTTCCGGAATGGTCTTTCGTGCATATTTGTATTCTAGATGGTCCTGCGACAGAAGAATACGAAGTGACAGTGGCAGATTTCAAATGAGCATACGCTTTAGCACTCTCACTTTCTCGTTCAAAACGTTGTATCTTGGACATTTTCGTTGTTATCGATCCTCAGTTTTCGCATGATTTTTACTCGTCATTGATGCCAAAAGGTCGCAGCGGCAGTTTGTCAGAAGCTGTAGTTACTTGAGAGAAGTTATCATAAACGTGTTTGTCTGTGCAAAAGCGTCGGTAGGTGGGACAGCGAGGGAGAGAGGGGAGAGAGAGGGGAGAGAGAGGGAGAAGAGGATGGGAAAACTTCCGGAATGGTCATTCGTGCAAATTTATATTCTAGCTGGTCATGCGACAGAAAAATACGAAGTGACAGTGGCAGATTTCAAATGAGCATACGCTTTAGCATTCTCACTTTCTCGTTCAAAACGTTGTATCTTGGACATTTTCGTTGTAATCGATCCTCAGTTTTTGCATGATTTTTACTCGTGATTGATGCCAAAAGGTCGCAGCGGCAGTTTGTCAGAAGCTGTAGTTACTTGAGAGAAATTATCATAAACGTGGTTGTCTGTGCAAAGGCGTCGGTGGATGGGTAGAGGGAGGAAGAGAGGGGAGAGAGAGGGAGAAGAGGATGGGAAAACTTCCGGAATGGTCATTCGTGCAAATTTATATTCTAGCTGGTCCTGCGACAGAAAAACACGAAGTGACAGTGGCAGATTTCAAATGAGCATACGCTTTAGCACTCTCACTTTCGCGTTTGAAACGTTGTATCTTGAACATTTTCGTTGTAATCGATCCTCAGTTTCCGCATGATTTTTACTCGTCATTGATGCTAAAAGGTCGCAGCGGCATTTTGTCAGAAGCTGTAGTTACTTGAGAGAAGTTATCATAAACGTGTTTGTCTGTGCAAAAGCGTCGGTAGGTGGGACAGCTAGGGAGAGAGGGGAGAGAGAGGGGAGAGAGAGGGAGAAGAGGATGGGAAAACTTCCGGAATGGTCTTTCGTGCATATTTGTATTCTAGATGGTCCTGCGACAGAAGAATACGAAGTGACAGTGGCAGATTTCAAATGAGCATACGCTTTAGCACTCTCACTTTCTCGTTCAAAACGTTGTATCTTGGACATTTTCGTTGTTATCGAATATCGATCCTCAGTTTTCGCATGATTTTTACTCGTCATTGATGCCAAAAGGTCGCAGCGGCAGTTTGTCAGAAGCTGTAGTTACTTGAGAGAAGTTATCATAAACGTGTTTGTCTGTGCAAAAGCGTCGGTGGGTGGGACAGCGAGGGAGAGAGGGGAGAGAAAGGGGAGAGAGAGGGAGAAGAGGATGGGAAAACTTCCGGAATGGTCTTTCGTGCATATTTGTATTCTAGATGGTCCTGCGACAGAAGAATACGAAGTGACAGTGGCAGATTTCAAATGAGCATACGCTTTAGCACTCTCACTTTCTCGTTCAAAACGTTGTATCTTGGACATTTTCGTTGTTATCGAATATCGATCCTCAGTTTTCGCATGATTTTTACTCGTCATTGATGCCAAAAGGTCGCAGCGGCAGTTTGTCAGAAGCTGTAGTTACTTGAGAGAAGTTATCATAAACGTGTTTGTCTGTGCAAAAGCGTCGGTGGGTGGGACAGCGAGGGAGAGAGGGGAGAGCGAGGGGAGAGAGAGGAAGAAGAGGATGGGAAAACTTCCGGAATGGTCTTTCGTGCATATTTGTATTCTAGATGGTCCTGCGACAGAAGAATACGAAGTGACAGTGGCAGATTTCAAATGAGCATACGCTTTAACACTCTCACTTTCGCGTTTAAAACGTTGTATCTTGAACATTTTCGTTGTTATCGATCCTCAGTTTTCGCATGATTTTTTACTCGTGATTGATGCCAAAAGGTCGCAGCGGCAGTTTCTCAGAAGCTGTAGTTACTTGAGAGAAATTATCATAAACGTGGTTGTCTGTGCAAAGGCGTCGGTGGATGGGTAGAGAGAGTAGAGGGAGGAAGAGAGGGGAGAGAGAGAGGGAGAAGAGGATGGGAAAACTTCCGGAATGGTCATTCGTGCAAATTTATATTCTAGCTGGTCCTGCGACAGAAAAACACGAAGTGACAGTGGCAGATTTCAAATGAGCATACGCTTTAGCACTCTCACTTTCGCGTTTGAAACGTTGTATCTTGAACATTTTCGTTGTAATCGATCCTCAGTTTTCGCATGTTTTTTACTCGTCATTGATGCCAAAAGGTCGCAGCGGCAGTTTGTCAGAAGTTGTAGTTACTTGAGAGAAGTTATCATAAACGTGTTTGTCTGTGCAAAAGCGTCGGTGGGTGGCACAGCGAGGGAGAGAGGGGATAGAGAGGGGAGAGGGAGGGAGAAGAGGATGGGAAAACTTCCGGAATGGTCTTTCGTGCATATTTGTATTCTAGATGGTCCTGCGACAGAAGAATACGAAGTGACAGTGGCAGATTTCAAATGAGCATACGCTTTAGCACTCTCACTTTCTCGTTCAAAACGTTGTATCTTGGACATTTTCGTTGTTATCGAATATCGATCCTCAGTTTTCGCATGATTTTTACTCGTCATTGATGCCAAAAGGTCGCAGCGGCAGTTTGTCAGAAGCTGTAGTTACTTGAGAGAAGTTATCATAAACGTGTTTGTCTGTGCAAAAGCGTCGGTGGGTGGGACAGCGAGGGAGAGAGGAGAGAGCGAGGGGAGAGAGAGGAAGAAGAGGATGGGAAAACTTCCGGAATGGTCTTTCGTGCATATTTGTATTCTAGATGGTCCTGCGACAGAAGAATACGAAGTGACAGTGGCAGAAATCAAATGAGCATACGCTTTAGCACTCTCACTTTTTAGTTCAAAACGTTGTATCTTGGACATTTTCGTTGTAATCGATCCTCAGTTTTCGCACGATTTTTACTCGTGATTGATGCCAAAAGGTCGCAGCGGCAGTTTGTCAGAAGCTGTAGTTACTTGAGAGAAATTATCATAAACGTGGTTGTCTGTGCAAAGGCGTCGGTGGATGGGTAGAGGGAGGAAGAGAGGGGAGAGAGAGGGAGAAGAGGATGGGAAAACTTCCGGAATGGTCATTCGTGCAAATTTATATTCTAGCTGGTCCTGCGACAGAAAAACACGAAGTGACAGTGGCAGAAATCAAATGAGCATACGCTTTAGCACTCTCACTTTCTCGTTCAAAACGTTGTATCTTGGACATTTTCGTTGTAATCGATCCTCAGTTTTTGCATGATTAGTTTTTGCATAATCGATCCTCAGTTTTTGCATGATTTTTACTCGTGATTGATGCCGAAAGGTCACAGCGTCAGTTTGTCAGAAGCTGTAGTTACTTGAGAGAAATTATCATAAACGTGTTTGTCTGTGCAAAAGCGTCGGTGGGTGGGACAGCGAGGGAGAGAGGGAAGAGCAAGGGGAGAGAGAGGAAGAAGAGGATGGGAAAACTTCCGGAATGGTCTTTCGTGCATATTTGTATTCTAGATGGTCCTGCGACAGGAGAATACGAAGTGACAGTGGCAGATTTCAAATGAGCATACGCTTTAGCACTCTCACTTTCTCGTTCAAAACGTTGTATCTTGGACATTTTCGTTGTAATCGATCCTCAGTTTTTGCATGATTTTTACTCGTAATTGATGCCAAAAATTTGCAGCGGCAGTTTGTCTTAAGCTGTAGTTACTTGAGAGAAATTATCATAAACGTGTTTGTCTGTGCAAAAGCGTCGGTAGGTGGGACAGCGAGGGAGAGAGGGGATAGAGAGGGTAGAGGGAGGGAGAAAAGGATGGGAAAACTTCCGGAATGGTCTTATGTGCATATTTATATCCGCTGGTCCTGCGACAGAAGTCGAAGTGACAATGGCAGATTTCAAATGAGCATACGCTTTAGCACTCTCACTTTCGCGTTTAAAACGTTGTATCTTGGACATTTTCGTTGTAATCGATCCTCAGTTTTCGCATGATTTTTACTCGTGATTGATGCCAAAAGGTCGCAGCGGCAGTTTGTAAGAATCTGTAGTTACTTGAGAGAAATTAGCATAAACGTGTTTGTTTGTGCAAAGGCGTCGGTGGATGGGTAGAGGGAGGAAGAGAGGGGAGAGAGAGGGAGAAGAGGATCGGAAAACTTCCGGAATGGTCTTATGTACATATTTATATCCGCTGGTCCTGCGACAGAAGTCGAAGTGACAATGGCAGATTTCAAATGAGCATACGCTTTAGCACTCTCACTTTCGCGTTTAAAACGTTGTATCATGGACATTTTCGTTGTAATCGATCCTCAGTTTTCGCATGATTTTTACTCGTGATTGATGCCGAAAGGTCACAGCGTCAGTTTGTCAGAAGCTGTAGTTACTTGAGAGAAATTATCATAAACGTGTTTGTCTGTGCAAAAGCGTCGGTGGGTGGCACAGCGAGGGAGAGAGGGGATAGAGAGGGGAGAGAGAGGGAGAAGAGGATCGGAAAACTTCCGGAATGGTCTTATGTGCATATTTATATCCGCTGGTCCTGCGACAGAAGTCGAAGTGACAATGGCAGATTTCAAATGAGCATACGCTTTAGCACTCTCACTTTCTCGTTCAAAACGTTGTATCTTGGACATTTTCGTTGTAATCGATCCTCAGTTTTCGCATGATTTTTACTCGTGATTGATGCCAAAAGTTTGCAGCGGCAGTTTGTCTTCAGCTGTAGTTACTTGAGAGAAATTATCATAAACGTGTTTGTCTGTGCAAAAGCGTCGGTAGGTGGGACAGCGAGGGAGAGAGGGGATAGAGAGGGTAGAGGGAGGGAGAAAAGGATGGGAAAACTTCCGGAATGGTCTTATGTGCATATTTACACTACTCGCCACATGAAATAGCAAAAGTGTGGGCCCGGGTGCCCCCGGTGTGGGCCCGAGTGGGCCCGCGCCCCTTATTCGATCATATCGAAATATTTTCTCATGAAATTTTGTATGCATATTGAGAAAAGCATTCCGCATCGATCTGCGTTTACAGAATTTTGAAATTTTGATTTTGATTTTTTTCGGGCTCACACCCTGTGGGACCGGCGGTCCCACTGAGTGTCCCCGGTGTGGGACCGTGTGGGCCCGACGGGCTCACTCTGTGCCCCCGGTGTGGGACCGTGTGAGCCCGAACACTATATCTTCTTATTTTACTATTTTTATCAAAAACAAACATTACTAACGTAATCCCTATAGTGTATTTAGGCTGGAAACATGTTTTGAGCTAAAAATGAAACATGTTTCACATCATCATGACATCATGAGTTGACGTCACTTTGCCGTTTCGACAGGTCACACTTTTCCGATTTTGATAAGAATAACTGCTTCCGAGTTTTATTATTTTGTTTGAGAGCTACATTTGGAGACATAATTTCTTATTTGAATTGCATATATGATTGGTCCCCCGATAAAACGAAGCCCGTTTAGTGCATCCAGTCCCTCCTATTGCCATCCAATCGCATATGGCTACTCTGCCTTGAGCGGTTATAGTCTGCTGCGCGACTGCTGGTGTCACTAGGTCAACTTCTGAAAAGACACTCGAAATGTCAGAATGCACTTTTGATAAAACACTGATATTACAATCGATTGTGTCTCGTTTTCCGAATCAGGAATATACCATGTTTCATATGGTTCCGATGAAGTTCACTATATTCCGTTCACTACCCACGCCATCATACAGTACTCACGTGACGCGCATGCATGGATTCCACGAGTGAGCGTGGGTAGTGAGAGAGAGAGCGTGGCGTCAGATCAAAATGGGAACTGCACCACTGAACTTCCCATCTTTCACTCCTTATTGTGATAATATTGTGTCAGCATTTTGTTTTCATTATTTCCACAACGTTGTCACACATGAGTCTTTAGCGAGAACCCGGTGCGAGAGAGGAGGGGGCGGGGCGTAGAGGAGTCACGTCTCTCTGGCCACAGGCGGGAGAGACTGCGACGCGATGAATTGTCTGACTTCCACCATTCAAATTCATGAAATCAAAAATGATCAATCTTGTTTTCAATTTGATACATACATTTCGAGCTTCAAAAAGAGGTCTCATAAGGACATACGAAACTTTTACAGTTACAGATCAGTCTTTCGTGTCCGTTTCAATACGCGAAATGTATCTGCCAATAAACTAACTTTAATGTTTGTATTTTAGTCCAAGATCGGAATCAGTACATTTATATTGTGTGTGAGTGCTGTTTCATTTTAGAGTTTGTCTCACACGACTACCACATTCTCTATTCACTCTCTCCCCTCACCCGACCGTAGCACGCTACAGGCAGAGTTGGGCTTGGGAGTGAGTGGAGACTCGATATGAGAGAGTGTGTAAAAGAGTGCGATCCGGACGCGAGAGGGTTAGAGAACACACGATACAAGAGAGGAAGAGGTTCAGACAAATATTAGAGACCATGCTGCACCCGGAGAGTGAACACCGATACTGTAATAAATGTGTGGTGTTTTCGTGATTACTCAAGTTGAGCTGCCAATTCCAGCCGGAGTGGCGATACTGATTTCGTTCAAATTGGTCCAAACTTAAAATTAAAGAGGTCATTTTACTTGTCTCAATGAGAGAAAGCCGATGCGCACAAATTCAAATCTGGTTTCTCAAACACTAAAGAGCTTCACAGGTCAAAAGATTAGCTATATCTTGAAAAAAATCCGATTTATTTACTATTTCCTACCCACACCGGTCGTCGGGTTCACTCTTGTGCTATTCCCTTTGCGAATAGCGTAGAATGACGATTCAAGCTCTAACCGCGACAATGCGGCAGTACTTCCGAAGAATGCGTATTTCGTCTGGTTTTTGTGAGACCTCTTTTTGAAGCTCGAAATGTTTGTAACAAACTGAAAACAATTAAAAATTGATCATTTTTGATTTCATGAATTTGAATGGTGGAAGTCAGACATGTTATCGCGTCGCAGTCTCTCCCGCCTGTGGCAGGGCACAGCCAGAGAGACGCGACTCCTCTACGCCCCGCCCCCTCCTCTCTCGCACCGGGTTCTTGCTAAAGACTCATGTGTGACAACGTTGTGGAAATAATGAAAACAAAATGCTGACACAATATTATCACAATAAGGAGTGAAAGATGGGAAGTTCAGTGGTTCAGTTCCCATTTTGATCGGACGCCACGCTCTCTCTCTCACTACCCACGCTCACTCGTGGAATCCATGCATGCGCGTCATGAGTACTGTATGATGGCGTGGGTAGTGAACGGAATATAGTGAACTTCATCGGAACCATATGAAACATGGTATATTCCTGATTCGGAAAACGAGACACAATCGATTGTAATATCAGTGTTTTATCAAAAGTGCATTCTGACATTTCGAGTGTCTTTTCAGAAGTTGACCTAGTGACACCAGCAGTCGCGCAGCAGACTATAACCGCTCAAGGCAGAGTAGCCATATGCGATTGGATGGCAATAGGAGGGACTGGATGCACTAAACGGGCTTCGTTTTATCGGGGGACCAATCATATATGCAATTCAAATAAGAAATTATGTCTCCAAATGTAGCTCTCAAACAAAATAATAAAACTCGGAAGCAGTTATTCTTATCAAAATCGGAAAAGTGTGACCTGTCGAAACGGCAAAGTGACGTCAACTCATGATGTCATGATGAGTGAAACATGTTTCATTTTTAGATCAAAACATGTTTCCAGCCTAAATACACTATGGGGATTACGTTAGCAATGTTTGTTTTTGATAAAAATAGTAAAATAAGAAGATACCTCCCTCTCTCTCCCCTCTCTTCCTCCCTCTACCCATCCACCGACGCCTTTGCACAGACAACCACGTTTATGATAACTTCTCTCAAGTAACTACAACTTCTGACAAACTGCCGCTGCGACCTTTTGGCATCAATGACGAGTAAAAAACATGCGAAAACTGAGGATCGATTACAACGAAAATGTTCAAGATACAACGTTTCAAACGCGAAAGTGAGAGTGCTAAAGCGTATGCTCATTTGAAATCTGCCACTGTCACTTCGTGTTTTTCTGTCGCAGGACCAGCTAGAATATAAATTTGCACGAATGACCATTCCGGAAGTTTTCCCATCCTCTTCTCCCTCTCTCTCCCCTCTCTTCCTCCCTCTACCCATCCACCGACGCCTTTGCACAGACAACCACGTTTATGATAATTTCTCTCAAGTAACTACAGCTTCTGACAAACTGCCGCTGCGACCTTTTGGCATCAATGACGAGTAAAAATCATGCGAAAACTGAGGATCGATTACAACGAAAATGTTCAAGATACAACGTTTCAAACGCGAAAGTGAGAGTGCTAAAGCGTATGCTCATTTGAAATCTGCCACTGTCACTTCGTGTTTTTCTGTCGCAGGACCAGCTAGAATATAAATTTGCACGAATGACCATTCCGGAAGTTTTCCCATCCTCTTCTCCCTCTCTCTCCCCTCTCTTCCTCCCTCTACCCATCCACCGACGCCTTTGCACAGACAATCACGTTTATGATAATTTCTCTCAAGTAACTACAGCTTCTGACAAACTGCCGCTGCGACCTTTTGGCATCAATCACGAGTAAAATTCATGCAAAAACTGAGGATCGATTACAACGAAAATGTCCAAGATACAACGTTTTGAACTAGAAAGTGAGAGTGCTAAAGCGTATGCTCATTTGAAATCTGCCACTGTCACTTCGTATTTTTCTGTCGCATGACCAGCTAGAATATAAATTTGCACGAATGACCATTCCGGAAGTTTTCCCATCCTCTTCTCCCTCTCTCTCCACTCTCTCTCCCCTCTCTCCCTCGCTGTCCCACCTACCGACGCTTTTGCACAGACAAACACGTTTATGATAACTTCTCTCAAGTAACTACAGCTTCTGACAAACTGCCGCTGCGACCTTTTGGCATCAATGACGAGTAAAAATCATGCGAAAACTGAGGATCGATAACAACGAAAATGTCCAAGATACAACGTTTTGAACGAGAAAGTGAGAGTGCTAAAGCGTATGCTCATTTGAAATCTGCCACTGTCACTTCGTATTTTTCTGTCGCAGGACCATCTAGAATACAAATATGCACGAAAGACCATTCCGGAAGTTTTCCCATCCTTTTCTCCCTCCCTCTTCCCTCTCTATCCCCTCTCTCCCTCGCTGTGCCACCCACCGACGCTTTTGCACAGACAAACACGTTTATGTCAATTTCTCTCAAGTAACTACAGCTTCTGACAAACTGCCGCTGCAAACTTTTGGCATCAATCACGAGTAAAAATCATGCGAAAACTGAGGATCGATTACAACGAAAATGTCCAAGATACAACGTTTTAAACGCGAAAGTGAGAGTGCTAAGCGTATGCTCATTTGAAATCTGCTTGTAATCGATCCTCAGTTTTCGCATGATTTTTACTCGTGATTGATGCCAAAAGGTCGCAGCGGCAGTTTGTCAGAAGCTGTAGTTACTTGAGAGAAATTATCATAAACGTGGTTGTCTGTGCAAAGGCGTCGGTGGATGGGTAGAGGGAGGAAGAGAGGGGAGAGAGAGGGAGAAGAGGATGGGAAAACTTCCGGAATGGTCATTCGTGCAATTTTATATTCTAGCTGGTCCTGCGACAGAAAAACACGAAGTGACAGTGGCAGATTTCAAATGAGCATACGCTTTAGCACTCTCACTTTCGCGTTTGAAACGTTGTATCTTGAACATTTTCGTTGTAATCGATCCTCAGTTTTCGCATGATTTTTACTCGTCATTGATGCCAAAAGGTCGCAGCGGCAGTTTGTCAGAAGCTGTAGTTACTTGAGAGAAGTTATCATAAACGTGTTTGTCTGTGCAAAAGCGTCGGTGGGTGGCACAGCGAGGGAGAGAGGGGATAGAGAGGGGAGAGGGAGGGAGAAGAGGATGGGAAAACTTCCGGAATGGTCTTTCGTGCATATTTGTATTCTAGATGGTCCTGCGACAGAAGAATACGAAGTGACAGTGGCAGATTTCAAATGAGCATACGCTTTAGCACTCTCACTTTCTCGTTCAAAACGTTGTATCTTGGACATTTTCGTTGTTATCGAATATCGATCCTCAGTTTTCGCATGATTTTTACTCGTCATTGATGCCAAAAGGTCGCAGCGGCAGTTTGTCAGAAGCTGTAGTTACTTGAGAGAAGTTATCATAAACGTGTTTATCTGTGCAAAAGCGTCGGTGGGTGGGACAGCGAGGGAGAGAGGGGACAGCGAGGGGAGAGAGAGGAAGAAGAGGATGGGAAAACTTCCGGAATGGTCTTTCGTGCATATTTGTATTCTAGATGGTCCTGCGACAGAAGAATACGAAGTGACAGTGGCAGATTTCTAATGAGCATACGCTTTAACACTCTCACTTTCGCGTTTAAAACGTTGTATCTTGAACATTTTCGTTGTTATCGATCCTCAGTTTTCGCATGATTTTTACTCGTCATTGATGCCAAAAGGTCGCAGCGGCAGTTTGTCAGAAGCTGTAGTTACTTGAGAGAAGTTATCATAAACGTGTTTGTCTGTGCAAAAGCGTCGGTGGGTGGGACAGCGAGGGAGAGAGGGGAGAGCGAGGGGAGAGAGAGGAAGAAGAGGCAGGGAAAACTTCCGGAATGGTCTTTCGTGCATATTTGTATTCTAGATGGTCCTGCGACAGAAGAATACGAAGTGACAGTGGCAGAAATCAAATGAGCATACGCTTTAGCACTCTCACTTTCTAGTTCAAAACGTTGTATCTTGGACATTTTCGTTGTAATCGATCCTCAGTTTTCGCATGATTTTTACTCGTGATTGATGCCAAAAGGTCGCAGCGGCAGTTTGTCAGAAGCTGTAGTTACTTGAGAGAAATTATCATAAACGTGGTTGTCTGTGCAAAGGCGTCGGTGGATGGGTAGAGGGAGGAAGAGAGGGGAGAGAGAGGGAGAAGAGGATGGGAAAACTTCCGGAATGGTCATTCGTGCAAATTTATATTCTAGCTGGTCCTGCGACAGAAAAACACGAAGTGACAGTGGCAGATTTCAAATGAGCATACGCTTTAGCACTCTCACTTTCGCGTTTGAAACGTTGTATCTTGAACATTTTCGTTGTAATCGATCCTCAGTTTCCGCATGATTTTTACTCGTCATTGATGCTAAAAGGTCGCAGCGGCAGTTTGTCAGAAGCTGTAGTTACTTGAGAGAAGTTATCATAAACGTGTTTGTCTGTGCAAAAGCGTCGGTGGGTGGCACAGCGAGGGAGAGAGGGGATAGAGAGGGGAGAGGGAGGGAGAAGAAGATGGGAAAACTTCCGGAATGGTCTTTCGTGCATATTTGTATTCTAGATGGTCCTGCGACAGAAGAATACGAAGTGACAGTGGCAGATTTCAAATGAGCATACGCTTTAGCACTCTCACTTTCTCGTTCAAAACGTTGTATCTTGGACATTTTCGTTGTTATCGAATATCGATCCTCAGTTTTCGCATGATTTTTGCTCGTCATTGATGCCAAAAGGTCGCAGCGGCAGTTTGTCAGAAGCTGTAGTTACTTGAGAGAAATTATCATAAACGTGGTTGTCTGTGCAAAGGCGTCGGTGGATGGGTAGAGGGAGGAAGAGAGGGGAGAGAGAGGGAGAAGAGGATGGGAAAACTTCCGGAATGGTCATTCGTGCAAATTTATATTCTAGCTGGTCCTGCGACAGAAAAACACGAAGTGACAGTGGCAGATTTCAAATGAGCATACGCTTTAGCACTCTCACTTTCGCGTTTGAAACGTTGTATCTTGAACATTTTCGTTGTAATCGATCCTCAGTTTCCGCATGATTTTTACTCGTCATTGATGCTAAAAGGTCGCAGCGGCAGTTTGTCAGAAGCTGTAGTTACTTGAGAGAAGTTATCATAAACGTGTTTGTCTGTGCAAAAGCGTCGGTGGGTGGGACAGCGAGGGAGAGAGGGGAGAGCGAGGGGAGAGAGAGGAAGAAGAGGATGGGAAAACTTCCGGAATGGTCTTTCGTGCATATTTATATCCGCTGGTCCTGCGACAGAAGTCGAAGTGACAATGGCAGATTTCAAATGAGCATACGCTTTAGCACTCTCACTTTCTCGTTCAAAACGTTGTATCTTGGACATTTTCGTTGTAATCGATCCTCAGTTTTCGCATGATTTTTACTCGTGATTGATGCCAAAAGTTTGCAGCGGCAGTTTGTCTTCAGCTGTAGTTACTTGAGAGAAATTATCATAAACGTGTTTGTCTGTGCAAAAGCGTCGGTAGGTGGGACAGCGAGGGAGAGAGGGGATAGAGAGGGTAGAGGGAGGGAGAAAAGGATGGGAAAACTTCCGGAATGGTCTTATGTGCATATTTACACTACTCGCCACATGAAATAGCAAAAGTGTGGGCCCGGGTGCCCCCGGTGTGGGCCCGAGTGGGCCCGCGCCCCTTATTCGATCATATCGAAATATTTTCTCATGAAATTTTGTATGCATATTGAGAAAAGCATTCCGCATCGATCTGCGTTTACAGAATTTTGAAATTTTGATTTTGATTTTTTTCGGGCTCACACCCTGTGGGACCGGCGGTCCCACTGAGTGTCCCCGGTGTGGGACCGTGTGGGCCCGACGGGCTCACTCTGTGCCCCCGGTGTGGGACCGTGTGAGCCCGAACACTATATCTTCTTATTTTACTATTTTTATCAAAAACAAACATTACTAACGTAATCCCTATAGTGTATTTAGGCTGGAAACATGTTTTGAGCTAAAAATGAAACATGTTTCACATCATCATGACATCATGAGTTGACGTCACTTTGCCGTTTCGACAGGTCACACTTTTCCGATTTTGATAAGAATAACTGCTTCCGAGTTTTATTATTTTGTTTGAGAGCTACATTTGGAGACATAATTTCTTATTTGAATTGCATATATGATTGGTCCCCCGATAAAACGAAGCCCGTTTAGTGCATCCAGTCCCTCCTATTGCCATCCAATCGCATATGGCTACTCTGCCTTGAGCGGTTATAGTCTGCTGCGCGACTGCTGGTGTCACTAGGTCAACTTCTGAAAAGACACTCGAAATGTCAGAATGCACTTTTGATAAAACACTGATATTACAATCGATTGTGTCTCGTTTTCCGAATCAGGAATATACCATGTTTCATATGGTTCCGATGAAGTTCACTATATTCCGTTCACTACCCACGCCATCATACAGTACTCACGTGACGCGCATGCATGGATTCCACGAGTGAGCGTGGGTAGTGAGAGAGAGAGCGTGGCGTCAGATCAAAATGGGAACTGCACCACTGAACTTCCCATCTTTCACTCCTTATTGTGATAATATTGTGTCAGCATTTTGTTTTCATTATTTCCACAACGTTGTCACACATGAGTCTTTAGCGAGAACCCGGTGCGAGAGAGGAGGGGGCGGGGCGTAGAGGAGTCACGTCTCTCTGGCCACAGGCGGGAGAGACTGCGACGCGATGAATTGTCTGACTTCCACCATTCAAATTCATGAAATCAAAAATGATCAATCTTGTTTTCAATTTGATACATACATTTCGAGCTTCAAAAAGAGGTCTCATAAGGACATACGAAACTTTTACAGTTACAGATCAGTCTTTCGTGTCCGTTTCAATACGCGAAATGTATCTGCCAATAAACTAACTTTAATGTTTGTATTTTAGTCCAAGATCGGAATCAGTACATTTATATTGTGTGTGAGTGCTGTTTCATTTTAGAGTTTGTCTCACACGACTACCACATTCTCTATTCACTCTCTCCCCTCACCCGACCGTAGCACGCTACAGGCAGAGTTGGGCTTGGGAGTGAGTGGAGACTCGATATGAGAGAGTGTGTAAAAGAGTGCGATCCGGACGCGAGAGGGTTAGAGAACACACGATACAAGAGAGGAAGAGGTTCAGACAAATATTAGAGACCATGCTGCACCCGGAGAGTGAACACCGATACTGTAATAAATGTGTGGTGTTTTCGTGATTACTCAAGTTGAGCTGCCAATTCCAGCCGGAGTGGCGATACTGATTTCGTTCAAATTGGTCCAAACTTAAAATTAAAGAGGTCATTTTACTTGTCTCAATGAGAGAAAGCCGATGCGCACAAATTCAAATCTGGTTTCTCAAACACTAAAGAGCTTCACAGGTCAAAAGATTAGCTATATCTTGAAAAAAATCCGATTTATTTACTATTTCCTACCCACACCGGTCGTCGGGTTCACTCTTGTGCTATTCCCTTTGCGAATAGCGTAGAATGACGATTCAAGCTCTAACCGCGACAATGCGGCAGTACTTCCGAAGAATGCGTATTTCGTCTGGTTTTTGTGAGACCTCTTTTTGAAGCTCGAAATGTTTGTAACAAACTGAAAACAATTAAAAATTGATCATTTTTGATTTCATGAATTTGAATGGTGGAAGTCAGACATGTTATCGCGTCGCAGTCTCTCCCGCCTGTGGCAGGGCACAGCCAGAGAGACGCGACTCCTCTACGCCCCGCCCCCTCCTCTCTCGCACCGGGTTCTTGCTAAAGACTCATGTGTGACAACGTTGTGGAAATAATGAAAACAAAATGCTGACACAATATTATCACAATAAGGAGTGAAAGATGGGAAGTTCAGTGGTTCAGTTCCCATTTTGATCGGACGCCACGCTCTCTCTCTCACTACCCACGCTCACTCGTGGAATCCATGCATGCGCGTCATGAGTACTGTATGATGGCGTGGGTAGTGAACGGAATATAGTGAACTTCATCGGAACCATATGAAACATGGTATATTCCTGATTCGGAAAACGAGACACAATCGATTGTAATATCAGTGTTTTATCAAAAGTGCATTCTGACATTTCGAGTGTCTTTTCAGAAGTTGACCTAGTGACACCAGCAGTCGCGCAGCAGACTATAACCGCTCAAGGCAGAGTAGCCATATGCGATTGGATGGCAATAGGAGGGACTGGATGCACTAAACGGGCTTCGTTTTATCGGGGGACCAATCATATATGCAATTCAAATAAGAAATTATGTCTCCAAATGTAGCTCTCAAACAAAATAATAAAACTCGGAAGCAGTTATTCTTATCAAAATCGGAAAAGTGTGACCTGTCGAAACGGCAAAGTGACGTCAACTCATGATGTCATGATGAGTGAAACATGTTTCATTTTTAGATCAAAACATGTTTCCAGCCTAAATACACTATGGGGATTACGTTAGCAATGTTTGTTTTTGATAAAAATAGTAAAATAAGAAGATACCTCCCTCTCTCTCCCCTCTCTTCCTCCCTCTACCCATCCACCGACGCCTTTGCACAGACAACCACGTTTATGATAACTTCTCTCAAGTAACTACAACTTCTGACAAACTGCCGCTGCGACCTTTTGGCATCAATCACGAGTAAAATTCATGCAAAAACTGAGGATCGATTACAACGAAAATGTCCAAGATACAACGTTTTGAACTAGAAAGTGAGAGTGCTAAAGCGTATGCTCATTTGAAATCTGCCACTGTCACTTCGTATTTTTCTGTCGCATGACCAGCTAGAATATAAATTTGCACGAATGACCATTCCGGAAGTTTTCCCATCCTCTTCTCCCTCTCTCTCCCCTCTCTCTCCCCTCTCTCCCTCGCTGTCCCACCTACCGACGCTTTTGCACAGACAAACACGTTTATGATAACTTCTCTCAAGTAACTACAGCTTCTGACAAACTGCCGCTGCGACCTTTTGGCATCAATGACGAGTAAAAATCATGCGAAAACTGAGGATCGATAACAACGAAAATGTCCAAGATACAACGTTTTGAACGAGAAAGTGAGAGTGCTAAAGCGTATGCTCATTTGAAATCTGCCACTGTCACTTCGTATTTTTCTGTCGCAGGACCATCTAGAATACAAATATGCACGAAAGACCATTCCGGAAGTTTTCCCATCCTTTTCTCCCTCCCTCTTCCCTCTCTATCCCCTCTCTCCCTCGCTGTGCCACCCACCGACGCTTTTGCACAGACAAACACGTTTATGTCAATTTCTCTCAAGTAACTACAGCTTCTGACAAACTGCCGCTGCAAACTTTTGGCATCAATCACGAGTAAAAATCATGCGAAAACTGAGGATCGATTACAACGAAAATGTCCAAGATACAACGTTTTAAACGCGAAAGTGAGAGTGCTAAAGCGTATGCTCATTTGAAATCTGCTTGTAATCGATCCTCAGTTTTCGCATGATTTTTACTCGTGATTGATGCCAAAAGGTCGCAGCGGCAGTTTGTCAGAAGCTGTAGTTACTTGAGAGAAATTATCATAAACGTGGTTGTCTGTGCAAAGGCGTCGGTGGATGGGTAGAGGGAGGAAGAGAGGGGAGAGAGAGGGAGAAGAGGATGGGAAAACTTCCGGAATGGTCATTCGTGCAATTTTATATTCTAGCTGGTCCTGCGACAGAAAAACACGAAGTGACAGTGGCAGATTTCAAATGAGCATACGCTTTAGCACTCTCACTTTCGCGTTTGAAACGTTGTATCTTGAACATTTTCGTTGTAATCGATCCTCAGTTTTCGCATGATTTTTACTCGTCATTGATGCCAAAAGGTCGCAGCGGCAGTTTGTCAGAAGCTGTAGTTACTTGAGAGAAGTTATCATAAACGTGTTTGTCTGTGCAAAAGCGTCGGTGGGTGGCACAGCGAGGGAGAGAGGGGATAGAGAGGGGAGACGGAGGGAGAAGAGGATGGGAAAACTTCCGGAATGGTCTTTCGTGCATATTTGTATTCTAGATGGTCCTGCGACAGAAGAATACGAAGTGACAGTGGCAGATTTCAAATGAGCATACGCTTTAGCACTCTCACTTTCTCGTTCAAAACGTTGTATCTTGGACATTTTCGTTGTTATCGAATATCGATCCTCAGTTTTCGCATGATTTTTACTCGTCATTGATGCCAAAAGGTCGCAGCGGCAGTTTGTCAGAAGCTGTAGTTACTTGAGAGAAGTTATCATAAACGTGTTTATCTGTGCAAAAGCGTCGGTGGGTGGGACAGCGAGGGAGAGAGGGGACAGCGAGGGGAGAGAGAGGAAGAAGAGGATGGGAAAACTTCCGGAATGGTCTTTCGTGCATATTTGTATTCTAGATGGTCCTGCGACAGAAGAATACGAAGTGACAGTGGCAGATTTCTAATGAGCATACGCTTTAACACTCTCACTTTCGCGTTTAAAACGTTGTATCTTGAACATTTTCGTTGTTATCGATCCTCAGTTTTCGCATGATTTTTACTCGTCATTGATGCCAAAAGGTCGCAGCGGCAGTTTGTCAGAAGCTGTAGTTACTTGAGAGAAGTTATCATAAACGTGTTTGTCTGTGCAAAAGCGTCGGTGGGTGGGACAGCGAGGGAGAGAGGGGAGAGCGAGGGGAGAGAGAGGAAGAAGAGGCAGGGAAAACTTCCGGAATGGTCTTTCGTGCATATTTGTATTCTAGATGGTCCTGCGACAGAAGAATACGAAGTGACAGTGGCAGAAATCAAATGAGCATACGCTTTAGCACTCTCACTTTCTAGTTCAAAACGTTGTATCTTGGACATTTTCGTTGTAATCGATCCTCAGTTTTCGCATGATTTTTACTCGTGATTGATGCCAAAAGGTCGCAGCGGCAGTTTGTCAGAAGCTGTAGTACTTGAGAGAAATTATCATAAACGTGGTTGTCTGTGCAAAGGCGTCGGTGGATGGGTAGAGGGAGGAAGAGAGGGGAGAGAGAGGGAGAAGAGGATGGGAAAACTTCCGGAATGGTCATTCGTGCAAATTTATATTCTAGCTGGTCCTGCGACAGAAAAACACGAAGTGACAGTGGCAGATTTCAAATGAGCATACGCTTTAGCACTCTCACTTTCGCGTTTGAAACGTTGTATCTTGAACATTTTCGTTGTAATCGATCCTCAGTTTCCGCATGATTTTTACTCGTCATTGATGCTAAAAGGTCGCAGCGGCAGTTTGTCAGAAGCTGTAGTTACTTGAGAGAAGTTATCATAAACGTGTTTGTCTGTGCAAAAGCGTCGGTGGGTGGCACAGCGAGGGAGAGAGGGGATAGAGAGGGGAGAGGGAGGGAGAAGAAGATGGGAAAACTTCCGGAATGGTCTTTCGTGCATATTTGTATTCTAGATGGTCCTGCGACAGAAGAATACGAAGTGACAGTGGCAGATTTCAAATGAGCATACGCTTTAGCACTCTCACTTTCTCGTTCAAAACGTTGTATCTTGGACATTTTCGTTGTTATCGAATATCGATCCTCAGTTTTCGCATGATTTTTGCTCGTCATTGATGCCAAAAGGTCGCAGCGGCAGTTTGTCAGAAGCTGTAGTTACTTGAGAGAAATTATCATAAACGTGGTTGTCTGTGCAAAGGCGTCGGTGGATGGGTAGAGGGAGGAAGAGAGGGGAGAGAGAGGGAGAAGAGGATGGGAAAACTTCCGGAATGGTCATTCGTGCAAATTTATATTCTAGCTGGTCCTGCGACAGAAAAACACGAAGTGACAGTGGCAGATTTCAAATGAGCATACGCTTTAGCACTCTCACTTTCGCGTTTGAAACGTTGTATCTTGAACATTTTCGTTGTAATCGATCCTCAGTTTCCGCATGATTTTTACTCGTCATTGATGCTAAAAGGTCGCAGCGGCAGTTTGTCAGAAGCTGTAGTTACTTGAGAGAAGTTATCATAAACGTGTTTGTCTGTGCAAAAGCGTCGGTGGGTGGGACAGCGAGGGAGAGAGGGGAGAGCGAGGGGAGAGAGAGGAAGAAGAGGATGGGAAAACTTCCGGAATGGTCTTTCGTGCATATTTGTATTCTAGATGGTCCTGCGACAGAAAAACACGAAGTGACAGTGGCAGATTTCAAATGAGCATACGCTTTAGCACTCTCACTTTCGCGTTTGAAACGTTGTATCTTGAACATTTTCGTTGTAATCGATCCTCAGTTTCCGCATGATTTTTACTCGTCATTGATGCTAAAAGGTCGCAGCGGCAGTTTGTCAGAAGCTGTAGTTACTTGAGAGAAGTTATCATAAACGTGTTTGTCTGTGCAAAAGCGTCGGTGGGTGGCACAGCGAGGGAGAGAGGGGAGAGCGAGGGGAGAGAGAGGAAGAAGAGGATGGGAAAACTTCCGGAATGGTCTTTCGTGCATATTTGTATTCTAGATGGTCCTGCGACAGAAAAACACGAAGTGACAGTGGCAGATTTCAAATGAGCATACGCTTTAGCACTCTCACTTTCGCGTTTGAAACGTTGTATCTTGAACATTTTCGTTGTAATCGATCCTCAGTTTCCGCATGATTTTTACTCGTCATTGATGCTAAAAGGTCGCAGCGGCAGTTTGTCAGAAGCTGTAGTTACTTGAGAGAAGTTATCATAAACGTGTTTGTCTGTGCAAAAGCGTCGGTGGGTGGCACAGCGAGGGAGAGAGGGGAGAGCGAGGGGAGAGAGAGGAAGAAGAGGATGGGAAAACTTCCGGAATGGTCTTTCGTGCATATTTGTATTCTAGATGGTCCTGCGACAGAAAAACACGAAGTGACAGTGGCAGATTTCAAATGAGCATACGCTTTAGCACTCTCACTTTCGCGTTTGAAACGTTGTATCTTGAACATTTTCGTTGTAATCGATCCTCAGTTTCCGCATGATTTTTACTCGTCATTGATGCTAAAAGGTCGCAGCGGCAGTTTGTCAGAAGCTGTAGTTACTTGAGAGAAGTTATCATAAACGTGTTTGTCTGTGCAAAAGCGTCGGTGGGTGGCACAGCGAGGGAGAGAGGGGATAGAGAGGGGAGAGGGAGGGAGAAGAGGATGGGAAAACTTCCGGAATGGTCTTTCGTGCATATTTGTATTCTAGATGGTCCTGCGACAGAAGAATACGAAGTGACAGTGGCAGATTTCAAATGAGCATACGCTTTAGCACTCTCACTTTCTCGTTCAAAACGTTTTATCTTGGACATTTTCGTTGTTATCGAATATCGATCCTCAGTTTTCGCATGATTTTTGCTCGTCATTGATGCCAAAAGGTCGCAGCGGCAGTTTGTCAGAAGCTGTAGTTACTTGAGAGAAGTTATCATAAACGTGTTTATCTGTGCAAAAGCGTCGGTGGGTGGGACAGCGAGGGAGAGAGGGGAGAGCGAGGGGAGAGAGAGGAAGAAGAGGATGGGAAAACTTCCGGAATGGTCTTTCGTGCATATTTGTATTCTAGATGGTCCTGCGACAGAAGAATACGAAGTGACAGTGGCAGATTTCAAATGAGCATACGCTTTAGCACTCTCACTTTCGCGTTTGAAACGTTGTATCTTGAACATTTTCGTTGTAATCGATCCTCAGTTTTCGCATGATTTTTACTCGTCATTGATGCCAAAAGGTCGCAGCGGCAGTTTGTCAGAAGCTGTAGTTACTTGAGAGAAGTTATCATAAACGTGTTTATCTGTGCAAAAGCGTCGGTGGGTGGGACAGCGAGGGAGAGAGGGGACAGCGAGGGGAGAGAGAGGAAGAAGAGGATGGGAAAACTTCCGGAATGGTCTTTCGTGCATATTTGTATTCTAGATGGTCCTGCGACAGAAGAATACGAAGTGACAGTGGCAGATTTCAAATGAGCATACGCTTTAGCACTCTCACTTTCTCGTTCAAAACGTTGTATCTTGGACATTTTCGTTGTTATCGATCCTCAGATTTGGAAAGTTAGAAATGACCGTCGACACCTACCGAATAGACTACCCACGGAAATGACCTGTCAACAACAGCAGCGTGGCCTAATGGATAGTGATTTGGAAAGTTAGAAATGACCGTCGATGTGATATCGATGCGATGCCGCTATGCGGCAAAAGTTTTTGCCCGTTCTCTTCCATCACACGTCCCATTTTGCCCTGACTTGTCACATGATCTTTGTGCAAATCTGAAATTGGGTATCTGTCAAGTAGTACGGCGCTGTTTGATATAGGCAATGAGCGAACAGTCAAAAGAATGGAATTTCTAACTTTAAACTTTAAAAAAAATCGAGTTCCAGGGCAATGGGACGTGTGATGGAAAAGAGAACGGGCAAAACTTTTGCCGCATAGCGGCATCGCATCGATATCACATCGACGGTCATTTCAACTTTCCAACTCACTATCCATTCGGCCACGCTGCTGTTGTTGACAGGTCATTTCCGTGGGTAGTCTATTCGGTAGGTGTTCAAATTTATTTCAAACTACTATTCCGGAAAAGTTATGCTCATATTCGGAATCAGCATGAAAAACTGTGTATATGACCATGTTTTCATAAGAATCCGCCAAGACGGGTGCGCAAGCTGCCCGTGTAAGGAAAATTGGTGCCAGTGCTTTGGTGCCATTATCGTTCATTATTTTGTGTTGGTGAGATTTCACAGTTGGACGCACAACTTCATTATATTTCTCTCATGTTCACAAGTTTTCTGTTCTACTTTTCTGTTCATTCCTCCTCAACTTTTTAAATATGTTATATTATGATCAAAAATAATTCATAAATTAAAACAAAACGTCAAATTAATTAAACAGAACGCACTAAAATTGATTTCAATTCGATCCAAGTATTTGAGTTGGATGGCGTATTATTTGCGCAAATAGTGAAAATCCCTCATTTTTCCCGCTTATCCGCGCAACTCGCGTTTTTCGAGAGTACTATACTCAGAAATGAGTTTTTTTCCTCGAAGAGCGATGGTGGATTAGTATAAGAGTCCATTGGGGGTGGAGCTGTGCTGTCATTCACTCACTCACTCCTAGCATCCACGCGCGCTCACTACGGACTACGCTTCACTACGTCCCGATAACATTCACTGTTGTTCGCGTGAACTGCGTGATTCCGATATGATTCGATAGATATTGTAGAATGAAGACCGTACCGTTCCTTGTCTGCCTCGTATCCGTGGCTCTCGCTGGTCGCGAGCGTCGCTCCGCCCCGGCATTCGGAGGAACCGTGTGCATGGTCATTGGAAACACGCTGTTCATCAACGGACAGCGCCAGCGCGACCTCACCCCCGCCGAGCTGACCGAGCTGGAGGGATACAAGACACAGAAGGCTGAATACATGAAGGTGAGAGGAGGAGAGAAGAGGTGAGCGAGTGGATGTTCTAGGAGCTGGAGGCCGCCGTTGAGTATCCCACGGCTCCCGAGAAGCCCTCGTTCTGCAACGATGACAACGTCGACACCACCCAGCTCCACTCGACCAACTGCGATATCCGCGTGCGTGTTATAGGAGCAGTATTTCTGTTCGATGAATACCCATTACGGGAATGCACAATGTGTTTTTTTCAGAACAACAAAGTTTATATAGGCGGCGAGTTCGTGCGCGATCTGTCCGCCAACGAGGTGAACGAGCTGAGGCAGTTCGATGAGAAGCTAAGCACCTACCTGAAGACTGTCAATAACCAGGTGCAGAAGGTACGTCAACACACACCTTTGACTCAAACTCAATGGTATTTATTGCGCTTTGCAGAAGCTCGCGAATTTGTTCGGAGGCAAGTCGTTAGACCTTCCCGAAGCTCCCGATGCACCCGATTTCTGCACCGCTATTTTCTAAATCGATACGACGATATCGATTTGATCGTTCTGGCCTAATCTCACCACCCTGCATTGCAGTGCCACACTCTGGTAGCACACCTCTCTCGATATTCCAATATTTTGCTATTGTACAGTTTGTGTATTTCATAAACAAACTTATAAAGAATGTTACTCGATCGACGGAGGTGATTGTTTTCAAAATTTGAACAAAAACGATTTATGTTCACAATTTAAACGCGAAAACTTTCGCGCGCAAAACACCGGGTCGCGAAAATAACCTGCCCCCCGCGGCGAAAACAAAAACAGGGCCATGTGAGAGTCACGTGAATGCCTTATTAGCACAGTCCGGCAACTTCGTTGTTCTGCGAAGTTTCGTATACGTTTCGAAAGTTGTTGTTGTTGTTTATGTTCATGTATTGCTGATATGTATTTCGCATTTCGCAATAAGCTCTGCTTGCTGCTTATCTCGGTCCCATGCAGCGTGCTCTGCTATCAGATGATTGCACCACCCCCGTCACCCATTCGTTCCGCACTGCCTTCATTGATACATAGCCTTGGCGTTGCCAGGATGGGATACTATTATAGTATTCTCATATTATATATGCTTCAATATTGCGTGTTCGTGATGCCGATGTGGCTAGACGTATCCATTTCGAAACGTTTCAGACGCTGCTGGATGCGTTCCTTAGACGGGGCGACGAGTCTGCCTCCTCCACACTCGCCCGAAATGAACAACAACACGCTCAAGAGCGGCGAGGTGAGCGTCGTCTTGTTTACCTGACTTGTTTACATATTTACTGTGCAGATCTTCCCGCCGCTGGCCGAGGACGAGGTGTTCAACTTCCAGACGGCGCGCAACTGCTTCCTGGAGATCACACCCAACCACGTGCTGTGCGGTGAGTCCTCGCTCGCGATTCATCCATAGGGGTATTACAGGTACGGGTCCGTTCGTGGAGTCGTGGACGCGTGTGGTGGGCGGCGACTTCGGCCTGGCGGCGGCCCTCCGCGCCGCCCCCGACGCACACCCCATATCCTGCCTCATCATGCTCCCCAGTGCGTTGTTTGTTTGTTTACTTGTTAAAAATATATATTTTGGTGTTTCAGTGGGCCACGTGCTCGCCGGCTCGCCAGCGGGAGTCTCCCTCATACACAGCGCACAGGTCGGCAAGCATGGCAGCATCTGCAGGACGAGGTATGTTATATTTCGTCATACATAAAGTATTGATTGATATTGATTGTTTCAGGATGTACTCCCTGCCTGGTGTGTTGGAGATGCGGCTGGACACGGCCTACCGTTCCGCGAAGAATTTCCAGGTCCTTATCTTTGTTGTTCACTTGTCTACGTTTCCTTTCAGTTATACGTGTGGTCGACGGAGTCTATCTCGCTGTTTCGTTGCTGGCCGGACGCCGCCGGTTTCCACATGGAACAGAAGGAAGTCATCACCCTGTTCGAGCGATCGTGAGTCGCCCTACCGTAACCCTAATCCATAATTTTCCTTATGAAAATACCACAATCGTTTCTCCACAGAATATATCGTACTCCCTTCTTTCAGGATATCTTCTGTGAGTGTTTGGGAGTGGAAGAGGGAGTTCCCGACGCGCGTCACCCTCGCGTCGGGCGGCATCCTCGTCAACGAGAAGCCCCTCTCCAAGCCCGGCGAACAGCACTTCAGGGAGGCCACCGCGGACAAGGTGTGTTTGCTTGTTTGTTTGTTGTTTACATGTTTACGTGTTACGTGTTTGCAGCAAGTTGTGTTTCACCACAAGCTGGGCAAGTTTGTGTCGATGCGCTGGAAACACGCTGCCGACGCGGCCAAGGACAACTTCAACAGGAAGGCGGCAGTGCGTAATGTTCGAGAATACAGTATCCAAATCAGAAACATTGTTTTTTTTGTCGAAAGCTGAAACATGAACATGATGGTCGATAGTGCGCTCTCGCGCGGCTCGATACCGTACTATTTATTGTGTTACACAATGTGTCGGATATACCTCACTGCAGCTGCTGCTGATGAACCGCTTGGACGAGGGGGACGTGTCGCTTGAGGGTGAGAGGGAGCTGCTGTCTGCCGGGGGGCCCGCCGTGCACACACAGATCGGACAGAAGCTCTTCGCAGTCGCCGTCGGACCCGCCATCGTCCTCTACCACATGCTCGACAACGGGGTACGTCACACGATTTTGTGATTTGATTGTTTTTCGTACGTAAGGATTAGTTTGTTCAGTTCAGCTGATTTATATCTCTCTTTTCCGTGATTGGTGGACGTTTTATTTGGGTTTGATTTGTTCAAAAGTGAATTGTATATTATGTGAATTAACATTTTTGTTGATTCAGAACTCGATGATGAATTAGCTGAAAATTGCCAATGATTGAAATGTGTATTACTTGAAACTTATTGTTGTTGTTTTGAGGAGCTGTCGATATTTGCCCGCTACAAGCCGACGATGGCGGGTATATCCGCCCTCCTCCCCCTCGCTGCCGGCAAGGACAAACTGCCCGACTACCTGGCGAGTCAATCGATAACTTGATAATGATTTATCAATCGATGCATCAATGTAATGCGCGTTCCAGTTGGTGGGCGGTGTGGATGGTTCGATGTACCGCATGCAGCTCTCGCTCACCGACGTCTCCATGAACAAGACTGTTACCAAGGTATCGATCGAATCGATTGATTATTGATTTATTGATTGCTTGCAGCTCGGCAACAGTGTGCGCGCGTTCAAGAGGATTGGCAAGCACACGCTCATCGTGGACAAGTGGTCAGTGAGGGGTACGGTAGTATGAGACTTGTGCAGGAAGCATCACGTTAGTCTTAATTGTCAAAGTGTTGTTTCAGCAAGTTGCTGACGGACAATGGGGCGGTGGTGATGCGTGAGAAGTGGCTGGGTCTGGGACGGACGCAGTCGGGCCGCACCAACCTGGCGGTGGCGCGGGCCGACGCCAACTGGGACTGTCCCCGGCAGGGCGAGTGCCTCTGCCACGGAGGACACGGAAAGAGGGGCAGCAAGGTGGCACTCATCTACACGAGACAGTACCTGTGCATATGGCAGCCCGAGGAGGGTGGGTTGGGTAGGGGAGAGGAGGGAGGGAGGAAGAGATACATGGTTCTTTGTTTCGTGGTTATAGCAGTGCCCAATGCGTAGAAATGTTGTGATCGTCTGTTACATCGTTACATGTGTATTCAATTGGTTATTGTCAATATTAACTTGGTTGTCCTTTTGTACAAAGATACGTTTTCAGTTGCTTTCGGCATCCCGGACAAGCTGGCGATCTGCATAGAGCCGAGCGGCAAGGGGTGCTCGACCGATGAGCTCGTGAGTCTCTCTCTGTCTCCCTCTCTCTCTCTCTCGCATCATGTCAGTATTTGTGCATGTTCAAAAATAATGCTTTTCCTTTCCTAGATCGTGCACTCTGCGGTGGTGGCGGGCACGGACTACGCAGTGGCTGCCGTGTCGTATGCGAACGAGGACGAGAAGAACGGAAACATGCTGGTGCGTGTGTACTATGTTGCATATATAATTTTTTTCCATTTTAATACTTTGATATCTATTCTCTTTCCAGCGCGTGTACGCATCTGACGGCTGCGAGCTGGCGATCCTCAACGAGTCCACCATGTTCTACGGAGGAGTCATCGCCGCCGCGTACATGAGAGATGTGCGTGTCCCCCTCCCTCCTTTCCCGCACATCTACCTGAATGTTTCAGCCGTCCACCAAGCAGAACATCATCTTTGTGCTGCGTGGGGAGAAGGACGTTCCGAACGGGCTCACCGTGGTGCAGTTCTCGTGGACTGACGCGGTAAGGGGAAGAGGAAGAGGGCATGGCTTGGAGCTTGGAGTTATACTCATGCTATGGCTGCACTATGACTGTGGTGATATTAAAACACGATGGTAGAAATTCTTTGGATGATATTTCATCCGTTCTATTGAAGTAATTAGTTAGTGGGTGCCCTGAGCCCCTGAGATATTGTAGTCGAATCGTATTTTGGCAAGCCATTGTCTGTGATGATGTGTATGTTGAGGACGTGTGCCGGCACGACGGGTGCGGGAAGGAGTGCGGTCAGTGCGGGGGCGGCGACCCGCTCAACGAGTTCGACATGCACCCACTCAAGGGGGTGGACGCGAGGAACGCCGTCGATATGGTGCGTGGGTAGTACCCACTGGGTGCCGGGGGACCAGCGAGTTGTCGCTACGCGTACATGCGCATCACAAATCTATCCACTCCACACCCACCTCCATGTCAGTCAGTGGATGCGTGGAATGTGTTGGCGTATCTAAATCCTAATATGTAGAAAACAAGATGTTTGTCTGTCTGTCTGTCTGTCTGGAACATGTTTCATACTCAGATTTCAGTAGTGGGAGTTAAGAGTTGCTGTAACGATGAAGATTTGTGTGCTTGGGGGTGGGCCACCATCCTGCCATATTGCCAACCTTCAGTTGTATGAAGCCTTTATTTAATGAATTAGTTACGTTGAGAATGACATAGATGTTGAATGAGATATGTGTAATTGTATAGTTTATCAATCGAGGTTCATTAGTGTGCAATGTACGAGGCCAGTGAGCTAGGAGCGTGATGGTTCGGAAAAAGATGACACGTTATAAATGTCCCTAGATTCTTCTCTAAAGTTTTTGTTGTTCGTGAACGATGGAATGACACTGGTGAAAAGAAGACACAGTGTTGGGAACAAAAAGAGAAATATTGTGAACAGTTCGTAATGATAGTTGTAGCCGGATTGATAAGATGTTGTCTCAATAAAGATATAATAAACTGAATATAGGAAATATTTCAATCATTAAAAAAGTGTTGAATATACCTGTAGAAGTAAGAATCAGCAAAGTAGGTAGAACCAACACTCGGTATATGCTTCTGGAGTCTTTGATCGTAGCTGATCGAACAATAATGTGTGATTGTGTGATTGTGGTAGAGGTAGTATCATCCACGGAATTTTTACGAGACCGTAACATCAACTGCATAAATGGTATAATCAGATATTCGAGAAATTCACACATTACTCAATTACACCGTACCTTGCAAAGCTCGTGTAGTGTAACTATGCTGCATATGTTGACAGCTGGATGAAGAGGACATTCGAATTTGTATGCGGAATATATAATTCCCATAGATATGAATATTACGACGGACAGGATAAAACAGGACATAGCAATGTAGCGAAATCGTCGTCTGATATACACAATATCCGATTGAAATAGTATCACTCACTGAATGTGCCATTCGTACCAGCCCCATTCGTACCAACGGGGATCCCTATTTCGATCTTCTATAATCGATATTGAGCATCTAGCACATTCAAAAAGTCCTATTAAGAAGAAGAGATAAATGCCGTAGGAAAGTAGAAGTTCAAGAAACATAGGAGCAACCAATCTAAATGATATCTAGATTATTTGCGTATTTATTGATATCTCGCATTTGAGGTTGTTCTTCTTTGTAGGCGCTTAGCTCAGTAGTTGTATAATCATAATAACGAACGTTATCGTTTATCACAGGCTTTGGATTTATTTTTACTAATACAGATACGAATATAGTAAACGGTTTCAATAATATATCAAGTGCTGTCATTTCGATAAAAGTCTAAAAAAGTTAACAACTGGTTGGTTGTTGTTAATAGTTAAAACCTACGTTGAAGTAAATGAGTAGTGGAGTATTCTTATAATTCAGTCTCCAAAATTTTATAACCAATATAACTTCCATTATAAGCGTAATGGTTTTACCACATATCAAATAAACTGCATAAAATGTTAAAAAATTTTCACAAGTCGTCTGTTACCTGATACCGGAGATTCGGTTTCAATCTTGAGCAGATATTTGCGTACAAACGTAAAATAAGATTCCATGATAAAATTAATGAAGTGATATTTCCCACCTGCAATGGTGGAAAATGTTCCGACTGTTGACATGACGACCAATTGCTTCCTCATCCGCCTCGAAAGTTAAGAATACATTTCGGATAAGACTACATTTGTCATATTGTCGTGTTACCTTCAAGAACGGAACGTGCGTGACTGTGTCTTTTTGACACCGAACAGTTATATGCCTGATATGAGTTGACGAGGATCGAGGAATATGAACATGGAAAACTCATGACAATTCGAAATTCAAACCGGAAGGACAGTTATGTATTGTATTGTATTGTATTGCTCGAGTACGGATCTTCTATATTGAAGTGGTTGTTCAGGTCGTAGACGAGAATGAGCTGTACCTGTTGACGAGGGACGGTCGGGTGCTGCGCTGCGGTCTCAAGCTCGCCAGCAACGACAACGGAGCGTTCTACTATGAGGTCGGTGGATCATATACTGAATTGAACATTGGTGGAAGTACGGGGCATGGACTCGTGTCGATAGTGCATCAACTGGATCTGCTACCGTTGTCAGATTACGGGTTGAAGGGCTTTGACGATGTTTGATGACTTGTATCTACTATCTACATGAAGTAGCGAAGTGGAAGTTGTCGAAGTTGCTTCCTTTACAGGCCGAGCACTGCTACGTGACCACCCTGGCCGTCGACTGGTGCTTCCACTTCATCTACGGATTCGCATTCGTCATAGGCATCACCAAGAAGGTGAGACAAGCGAGGAGTGTTTGGGTTGGTGATGCAGTGACGCTCTCCGGAGTCTGGTATTTGTATAATATTGCGGTTGAGGAAATGTGACAGTGCATCGTGAATAAATGCAGGATTAGGGTGTACAGATCACGGACTCCATTGCCTCGTTTGCAGGGCAAGCTGTGTGTGGTGTGCTGTGGCACGGGTCGCCCGGTCGCCGAGCTGGGCGGCAAGTACGCCAAGATTGTCGATGTGAGTCGGATGTGATGTGGACTTATATTATTTTCTGTTGATATTTCTTCTGCGTGGCATATGTACTAGTCAGAATTGCAGTGCTACCTCCATTCAGTCTGATCTGCCGTAGAAGGGAGGATTGTAGAGCCTTTATAGTGTGTTAATATTGACCCGTGTCCCCTGTGCCTGTGCTCCTGTCACACATAACGCGTCTGTAACATAAAACCATGCTTTGTTATAATGTAAAATAAACGCAACTTTAATGATGATGTTGCAGTCCCGCTTCAACCACGTGGACGAGCCGGTGTGGCTGGCGTCGTGGCAGCGCGGCGCCGACGGGGTCGACGGCTTCTGCCTCGAGTTTGTCGACGGGGTGAGTGGGAGAAGGGAGAGAGCGAGAGAGAGCGAGAGAGAGAGAGAGAGCGAGAGAGAGAGAGAGATCGTGATTATGCTATGCCATCGTTTTGTGAGAGTTCTACCCGTTTAGCAGGCGGGCAGAGGGGATAGGTTTTTTTCACATTTTTTTTTTTAAATTAGATCTACTTGGTGTTGAATTTGAATAAGAAATACTTATTGTCATTCTCAGACCATGTTGATTTTAAATACTTGGTGTCTTGGTGAAACATACATATAGCTATTGTTTTGTTTCAGTCCGTGCTCACCTCTTTCTTCTCGCCCCTGCCACACACCAAGTGTCTCGACGAGCCGCCCTGCATCGATCACGGAAAGGTATCTATTGGTTCTCGATATTGATTGATTGATCGTTTCTCTGTGGCAGCTCGTCGCTGTGTGTGGCACCCGTCTGGATGGGGTGAGCGGTGCGTGGGGGCGGACGGGGCCGTCCGAGTCTCCCGAGTGGGCAGTGGCTGCGATGGTGGAGGTGGAAGGACAGCACAAGCTCGTCGCACATCGCTATACCGTCCGGGAGGGTGAGTACTAGGCATATCTGGTTCTGAAGTATTATTGGCACTCGTTTGCAGACGGCTGGGAGGTGTGCGCGGGCAACTTCCAGCGGCAGATCACCGCGGGTCCCGTTCGACTAGTGGTGAGTGCAAGGAGGAGGAGGAGGAGGAGGGTTGGTTGCAAGTGTCTCTTTCCAGATGTCTGACGTGAACGCGGCGGGCGACTTTTCCGTGCTGAGCATCAACGACTTTACAGTGGACTGGTTCGAGTGCCGGGACGGAAGTGAGTGGGGGGAGAGGGGAAGGAGTCAGAGATGTGGATGTGTGAGATGTAAAGTGTTGATTGGTATTAAGTGAATAGGACGTGAATAAAAGGACTGGTATGAGCTAGGAATGGGCATGTGATGCCAAGTCACTGATAGACTGTCCGTTGCAGTCCTCCGCGAGGTGTGTCGCTTCTACTTTGCCGAGGGTCTGATGGCTCACATGGGACTCTCTGTCGGCAGCGTCGCCCCCATTGTGGTGGGTGGGGTAGGGGAGAGCGGGAGAGGAGAGGGAGTATGAAGTACCAAGTGTACATGCCTCTACGACTCTATCTCTATCACGCGTGTGAAGTAGTGACAGGCGTAATGATGTGGCGTATGATTTTGGAAGGCGATATGATTGTTGTCCGGCGTACAGTTGTATTGGGTAGACATATGGTATGATAATCAGTTGAACGACGCGGTGTGTTCGTACGCAGCGGACGGCTCGTCTCTGCTGGTGTGTGTGGCTGTGACGTGCACCGGCACACCCAGGACGGGCAGGATGGTCAACGAGAAGAAGAGCTGTGTCATGTGAGTGCGGGGGAGAAGGACGGTGTAGAAACCTAGTTGGTCGGCTGTGACTCGAGTAGTAGAGCGAGTGGATGAGTGTGATTGCAGCCCGTTCACGGTGTCTCGCGATGATTCGCGACGGGAGATTTCTGGCTCGCAGTTGGATGGGCTGGTCAGGACCGATCAGCCGGTCGTCAAGGTGAGAGGAGAAGCACGGCGGAGATTCATTGCGTGCATCGAAAGCGATTACGTGTTGTGATTTCAAGTGTGTTCAGCGGTCTAGGAAAGGAAGCATTGCATTTATGAATGGTTGCGTTGGTTGCGTTGCGTGTATGAGTGAAACGTATTGTGTCTGTATCAACCAAAGGTGTCTTGTTTGTTTGTTTCCTGACACGTGACACATTTATTCAACGTATTTTTTCATTGCAGCTGCTGCGCACTCACTGTGGTGTGTCGGCCTCTTTCGCCCCCTCGCTCGGAAAGACACGCTTCCAAGTGTACGACTATGACGAGCACAAGTGGGGCAAGCTAGTGCGGGGCGGCACCAACACGGTCGGTGGTGCTCTACCTCCATTCATGGCTCTGGCTCTGTCTCTCCCACTCCCTCCTCCCACTCCCTCCGCCCACTCTTGCCGCCCACTCCCTCCGCCCACTCCCCCCGCCCACTCCTTCCTCCCACTTCTTCCTCCCACTCCCTCCGCCCACTCCTTCCGCCCACTCCCTCCGCCCACTCCCTCCGCCCACTCCCTCCGCCCACTCCCTCCGCCCACTCCCTCCGCCCACTCCCTCCGCCCACTCCCTCCGCTCACTCCCTCCGCCCACTCCCTCCGCCCACTCCTTCCTCCCACTTCTTCCTCCCACTCCCTCCGCCCACTCCCTCCGCCCACTCCCTCCGCCCACTCCCTCCGCCCACTCCCTCCGCCCACTCCTTCCGCCCACTCCTTCCTCCCACTCCCTCCGCCCACTCCCTCCGCCCACTCCCTCCGCCCACTCCCTCCGCCCACTCCCTCCGCCCACTCCCTCCGCCCACTCCCTCCGCCCACTCCCTCCGCCCACTCCCTCCGCCCACTCCCTCCGCCCACTCCTTCCTCCCACTCCCTCCGCCCACTCCCGCCGCCCACTCCTTCCTCCCACTCCCTCCGCCCACTCCTTCCTCCCACTCCCTCCGCCCACTCCCTCCGCTCACTCCTTCCTCCCACTCCCTCCTCCCACTCCCTCCGCCCACTCCCTCAGCCCACTCCTTCCTCCCACTCCCTCCGCCCACTCCTTCCTCCCACTCCCTCCGCCCACTCCCTCAGCCCACTCCCTCCGCCCACTCCCTCCGCCCACTCCTTCCTCCCACTCCCTCCGCCCACTCCTTCCTCCCACTCCCTCAGCCCACTCCCTCCGCCCACTCCTTCCTCCCACTTCTTCCTCCCACTCCCTCCGCCCACTCCCTCCGCCCACTCCTTCCGCCCACTCCCTCCGCCCACTCCTTCCTCCCACTCCCTCAGCCCACTCCCTCCGCCCACTCCTTCCGCCCACTCCTTCCTCCCACTTCTTCCTCCCACTCCCTCCGCCCACTCCCTCCTCCCACTCCCTCCGCCCACTCCTTCCTCCCACTCCCTCCGCCCACTCCTTCCTCCCACTCCCTCCGCCCACTCCCTCAGCCCACTCCCTCCGCCCACTCCTTCCTCCCACTCCCTCCGCCCACTCCTTCCTCCCACTCCCTCAGCCCACTCCCTCAGCCCACTCCCTCAGCCCACTCCCTCCGCCCACTCCCTCCGCCCACTCCTTCCTCCCACTCCCTCAGCCCACTCCCTCAGCCCACTCCCTCAGCCCACTCCCGCCGCCCACTTCTTTCTCCCACTTCTTCCTCCCACTCCCTCCGCCCACTCCTTCCTCCCACTCCTTCCTCCCACTCCTTCTCCCACTCCCGCCGCCCACTCTCTTCACCCACTCCTTCCTCCCACTCCCGCCGCCCACTTCCTCCTCCTACTCCTTGCTTCGGTGGTGACAGTTGTACATTCACTTGTTCCAGTTCGACATGATGCGCGTAGAGTGTGCGTTCACGGTGCGTCGCGGCGGTGGCCCGGGTAGTGGCGGGGAGTGCGAGTATGAGGTGCACTTGCTGGGAGGCCGTCACTCGGACGGCACCGGTGTGCTGCAGATGGTGTACGAGGGGAATGACGAGGTAGGCAGGGGGGACGGCAGGGTGAGATCGTTTTTAATGATTGGATCATAAACATTGTATTCAGTCGCTCATAAGTAAGTATTTATTAATTATACGTTTCATTGTCCTTATATAAGAGGCTATGATTTGGTGTTGCAATTTCATGTTGTGATACAACTTCCCAAATTGTCTTATTCTTATTGCAATCCCTGATTCTCTTTCGAAAAGTACACGAGTAAAGAGGAGTGGTTTGTTTTGATCTAATTCAACAAAAGCACATGCATAAAATCTCTTCGCAGCTGACTAAAATTTCAAAACAAACCTGCTCTTTCAAACGATGTTTTAAAACTCTAATTGTTTTCTTGTTAGCATGTTGAGTTCAGGTATTCAGGATACTGTTAATTCCAACAAGTAACTTGCAACAAAAAGTGTGACCTGTGACACGATTATAGTGCATACTATATTCGCCTTTTCATCGATCAGAAAGAGCAGGTTTGTTTTGAAATTTTAGTCAGCTGCGAAGAGATTTTATGCATGTGCTTTTGTTGAATTAGATCAAAACAAACCACTCCTCTTTACTCGTGTACTTTTCGAAAGAGAATGGATGTCCTTTTCTCAAATTTCGAAGAAATTTTTTTCGAGTTGATGTGCCGAACATGCTATGTATAAATATTCGAAACTTTAGAAAACGTATCCTGAATATGGACACGCACTGCTTGGTCGAATCGCTCACGCGCCTGCCACTGCCAGTCTCTCATTGACGCGCGCTATTTCGCGTCTCTCTCTCTCTTACTCACTCACTCCGCTCGCACACACCCCCCACAGTTTTCGCGCCAAAACTGGGGTGGTGGCCTGGACGGCGAGCCGCTATGAAAGTGGGTGAGCGAAGGGCGGAGCATGCGCTCGGCCAATCAGAGTGCGCACGCAAGAGAGCCGAGCGACCAATGAGCGCAAAGTGCAGTGGGCGGAGCTTACGTGATGCACACCGTCGTCGTAAACACGTTTAGTGGCAAAGCGGGAGAGAGCGAGAGAGAGGCTGTTCTGGGCGCCGCAACCGAAATTTATTCGACAAATCATACTCATAGGTCTTACAAAATGATAACCTAACACATAACACACTCTAATGAGGTATATTGTATTATGATAGCCAAATAGCGTGTGGATTGGGAGTGGCGCGCTGCGCGCGCCACTGATCATAACAAACGGGCGGCGCGCCAGCGCCGCCCCTAATGGTGTGTTCTTGTTGCAGACGACCCGCTGTGTCCGCGTCTCGCTCAAAGCGCATTCGGTGGTGGCTGTGAAGCCGGTGCAACGTGAGTGCTTCGGATTTGTATTGAACATGTGATTACATACAACATACATACCAGTCAACTGCCATTGAACTTGCATTGTTCATGAGAATGAACCAATGCATGGATGATTGGGTGATTGTGGTTGCCTTGCAGAAGTGCGCGTGTGGCGTCACTGGGGTCACGAGAGGGCGGATGTGTGGGTGTGCGCGGTGCTGACAGAGGAGACGAGCAGTGTGCGCGTAGTGTATGCAGTGGTGGGTGAAGGGGGGGGGTGGAGAGGAGAGAGAGAGAGAGAGAGAGAATGGAGAGAGAGAGAGAGAGATAAATAGAGATAGATAGATAGAGAGAGAGAGAGGAGAGAGAGGGGGGGAGAGAGAGGAGAGGAGGTGAAGATGTTGGAGAGGTGATTGCAGATCGAACGCGGTGAGCCGGACGATGACGACGATGACGGCGACTTTGACTACGACGATTCGGACGAAGAGGAGCCACCGATGGAAGAGGCGAGTACTTGGGGGTCCGACTCGGGGCGCCTGTATTTCACATGACCCGTTTCAGTTCCATGACATGTTCAAACTGGAGTGCGCGGTTCCGTTTACCAGCTCTCGTCTACTTATGTGCGATGAGCGAGCATCGTGAGTATTGATTAGTCGGTTGATTCAATGTGCACGTTCAGAACGATCACTGTTCTTGGCGAGGGCGCATCGGAGAAGCTGGAAATGTGTTGTTGTCACAAGAAGACGATTTCCAAGGTGGGATAGTATTGATTGATATTGATTTATTGATTGTTTTCAGCTGGAGAAGGAGTTTTCGGAGATGTATGGAAAGCGCGTGTGATTCAAGACGAACGAGAGTAGAAGAGACGCGGGTTTTATTTTACAGACATTTCCATTAGTTCTTAGAAATATTTCATTTCATTCGTTCCCGATTGTACCTCATTCATTCAGTTAATGGCATACCATATTTTTATAAGTTTATTTGGCTATATTATTGTTTCCGGGTTGTAATAATAATCAAGATCGTTGAATAATAAAGACTATAATAGAGAGAAAGAAAAAATAATAATAATAAGTTGGCGACGGTATGTTCGGTATGAAATACATGACAGGGGAGCGACAACTACAGTGGACTACAGGGAGTCTACCGGATCCTCGATGGTGAGGTGGAGAAAGGAAATGGGAGGCGGGTAGAGTTCGTCCTCCACCTCCTCGCCGACCTGTGCCTCTCCTCGGTCCACGGACACGGACTCCACTCCCTGCTCGTCCTCCGCGGGCGCGCCTCCGCTCGCAAGCGGCGCGTTGCGAGCTGCACGTTCCGCAGCGACTCGGCGCCGCTCCTTTAGCGCATCGTCGAGCTTGATCTTGAGTGTGGCAAAACGGCGTTCAATCGACTGGACCTGTAAGACAAGTCATAAACTCTCTCACTCTCACTTACACACACGTACCATGAGGAAGTGCTTGCGGGAGCTGAAATGACCCTCATTCTGGCCGTATTTGATGATGACGAGGAGAGCGAAGAGAAATTGGATTTCTCCTTGAACCGCTCCAGCGCGTTCCCCTGAAAAAGAGACATGTGAGTGCGTCCCTTGCGACTCAACAGGTGGCGACTCACCTCGCAGTCGTTCGAGCAGTTTCCACAGGAACAGCTGCTTCTTTTCGAGGGACATGATGCCCAGTTGCGCCAGTAGAGTAGCTCCTGTTCGGCCAATCCCGGCCGAACAGTGAACAACCACTCCCTCCTTGGTGGTGGCGACCTTCTTGATGATGTCGGTGACTGCATCCGGAGAGCTCGGCACATTGTGATCGCTCCTAGCATAGAGTGGATGAAATCGACACGAGAGAAGGGTTAATCACGGGGTGAAAAGACTCACCATCCAACGTACTGTAGGTGGTCGATGTATCGAGTAGTCCTGTCCCTTCCCGTGACACATAGCTTTCTGTGCAGTAGCTGGCCGTTGTATTCCGCAGACACAGAGTCGAGCCGTACGGAGCCTACAATCAACACGCGTCAGTTATCCTAATGGCTCCGCCCCTTACTGATTACTAGACCCGCACTTTTCCGCCGTTCACGATCCACTCACCTTCTCCGATCACCATCTCCTCTCCGACATCCGTGGGGAAGTACCTGTAGCACTTCTCCGTGCCCATCTCAACGAAATCGCAGAGCATGATGATTGTTCCCACGCGCTTCTGCTCCACCATAGACCAGAATGTCCTCCAGGTGTTCTCCATCGGGCCTTGAAACAGTCGCCTCGTTTATGCAACAATAGTCCCATTTGACTCCCCGCAAGCTATAGTACCTCATCTACAATACCCCATTTACATCAGCCCCGCACTCATCTCACATCCGATCCACGGGTGACGGTATTTGCAGAGGACCTCGAGGCTGGGAATGCGGTTGCCGTGATAAAATCGATCCCCGGAGAGATGAATGCGGGTGGAATCCAAGCAGATCACATCTGCAAAAAATGAAATCTCTTTCTGATTCACCGGCCTGTTCGCCCTTCACTACACTACAGTGACCCGCACACTTCTATGTAGTATCCTTTTACTCACTCGAATATCTGTAGTGATCTCGCGGTTCCTGGCGGAAGCGGATGCAGGGACCGACTGCGCGCGTGCGCCGGTCGACATACGCGTAGCCCTTGCGCGGGCCGGACAGCGGGCAGCCCTTCTGCTCGGTATTCGTGATTATCTGCAATTTCTCCGTCTCCTTCCTCATATCCTTCTCAATCCCCCCTCTCTCTCTCCTCCTCATTCCCCTTTCTCTATCTATCAATCTCCAGCCCCTCTCAATCCACCTCGACGAGCTGCTGGTACCGGTGGCTAGTCATAATGTTGGAGACGCGTGGCAGCTCTGTAAGAGAACATCAAACATGAAATAGTGAACAGAAAATACAAAGAGACGAATGACCAAAAATACGCATAATAACAAGATAATTACCGGTTGCAAACCGAAAAAAATCATACAAACAAGACAACGAATGAAGAATGAGACATTTTATCACGGGGGAATTGAACGAAGAAAAAAAAATCATATAGTTGATACTTAGCTCGAGGCATCATATAAATTCAGTACTGATATTCCAGCTTTGTGACACGGTACGCCGGTCGCCTGTTCTATCGCCGCATATTTTCCGGCCAATATTTCACCACATTTAGATTTAGCTGTGCTATCGGTCCGCGTGAGTATCATGATGACACCTTTCCCCATCGATTGTCTTCAGCGATTTCCGATTTTCGGTATTCGAAGAGATTCGGTAAGTAAACTAGTAAACGGATACAGACAACTTTCATTTGACAGAGAAACTGTAATAGGAGACCCTTGTAATGATACAACCACGAAAATTCAAACGACCCATGTGGAGACTATATAGGGTATCCCCCCGGTTCACGGGACGGCAGTAGTGTTTGGACCAATTTATCGACCAGATTTCTGGTCGAATGACCGGCCAAAATAAAACCAATGACCGGTTAATTTCTGGTTGGCCAGAGAAATGACCGGCCAAAATAAACCGGTTTTGAGAAATCTGGCCAAACCAGAACCAGAACCAGAAATTTCTGGTTTTCAAAAAACCAGAAATTTCTGGTTTTGTAGTTTGTACCTCTGGTTTTTTGGACCGGTCAATATCATTTCTCGATTCTCGAATGAGATGAGGTATGATGAGGACATTTCATGGCTAAATGACAATGAGACGTCACATTTCTCGAACGACCGCCAAACCAAAACCAGTACTGGCCAAATGAAAACCAGAACCAGAAATTTCTGGTTTTTTTCGACCGAAAACCAGAAATATCTGGTCCGGCCAATGACCTGGCCAATTTTTTCTGGTTTTAAATGACGCTGGTTTTGAAAAGGGCGCCAAATTTCTGGTTAACCAGAAATAAACCGGTAATTTGGTCCAAACACTAGACGGCAGCCATCTTGGATCTTGCAGCATATTTCGCAGACATCATTTAATCGCATTTAGCCGCGCTATCGGTCCGCGAAAGAGCATTCGACCGCGCGAATCGCGCGCTTTGCGGTCTGATTTTAGGGAAATGAAGGTGATTTGCAATTCTAATGAAGCAGATCGGAGCATCTTCCAGAGCTAATAACTCCTTACGGAATTGATGAAAATTTCCAATTTTTGGATATGTGGTATGGACCCCCTGTCCCCATAGAACTCTAGATTTCGATTTTTGATTTTCGCTCTAGTTTTCTTGTTATCGTTCGAAAACCACGTTTTTAAGCCTGTTCAATAGGTGAAAACTAGAAAACTTAATAACTCACTTCAAACCCTTGCTACAGAACTCATTTTGAGGGAGAAGATGATTTGATAGTGTCTGCACAGAACTCTAGATTTCGATTTTTAAGTTTCTTTCATTTTTGCCGTGTTTTCGGCGAAAACCTCGAAATTTCTCCAATTTGCATAAAAAGCTCGTCATTTCGACCCTGTCTGGCCGACCGCCGATAATTGGGGGATACCCTATATGTAGGGTATTCCCCCATTCACGGTTCACTCGCTGCGTACTTTTTAGACATCATTTTATCGCATCCATTTTATCGAAGCTATCGGTCCCCGCGAGACCATACGACCGCGCAATTCTCGCGCTTGGTTTTAGGGAAATGAGGGTCATTTGCAAGTCAAATGAAGCAGAGTTTTTTCCAACTAAAGCTAATAACTTGTGGAGCTAATAACTTGTTGAAAGTGGAGTTTACCATACCAGGATATAGTGCATACTTTCGCAGTTAAAATGACAAAATATTACATTACGAAACGATTAAAAACCTATTTAAAACATGTTAAGAAATATTAGTTTCACAGTGCCACTAACACGGGCAGCTTGCGCACCCGTCTTGGCGGATTCTTATGAAAACATGGTCTTATACACAGTTTTTCATGCTGATTCCGAATATGAGCATAACTTTTCCGGAATAGTAATTTGAAATAAATTTGAACACCTACCGAATAGACAACCCACGGAAATGACCTGTCAACAACAGCAGCGTGGCCTAATGGATAGTGATTTGGAAAGTTAGAAATGACCGTCGATGTGATATCGATGCGATGCCGCTATGCGGCAAAAAGTTTTTGCCCGTTCTCTTCCATCACACGTCCCATTTTGCCCTGACTTGTCACATGATCTTTGTGCAAATCTGAAATTGGGTATCTGTCAAGCAGTACGGCGCTGTTTGATATAGGCAATGAGCGAACAGTCAAAAGAATGGAATTTCTAACTTTAAACTTAAAAAAAATCGATTTCCAGGGCAATGGGACGTGTGATGGAAAAGAGAACGGGCAAAACTTTTGCCGCACAGCGGCATCGCATCGATATCACATCGACGGTCATTTCAACTTTCCAACTCACTATCCATTCGGCGCGGAATTTGTAAAGTTGTAATTTGTTTCTTGGGATGATCTAGTTCGAACTTCTTGGTCTGGGTGGTTACATCGGCGGTCTCTTCCTTGCGCTTATTCTCCACCGCAAACCTCAAAAAGAGTCAATTAGGCATACCGTACATTACGGTATGATATTATCGGTACTCACTTGGGAATCTCATCTTCGATCGGCTCTTGCGCTCAAATGTCGTATGTCTCGTCGGAGATGGCTGCTCCACCTCCGAGTTCCGAGTGCTAGTCAGATCCTACAGCTCCTTGTACCTAGAAGGGGTGTTGAGTGGACAGAGAGATGGGGGGGATACTCACTGCTTGGGCAGTCCCTCCCACAGCGGTCCGTCGACGGCGTCGAGCTTGGCGAACTTGACGGCGTCTCCGTCGTTGTACACGTTGGTCCAGGGCAGCTGTCCCAGGTGCAGGTCGAGCAGCATGTACACGAACGCCTCCTGCTCGCCGCCCGTCTCCTGGTCGTGGAAGCACAGCGGCGCATACAGCGGCCCGCCCACCCACGGCGTCAGAGAGGCGTCCATGCCAGCATAGACGAGAGAACATTGATCTACCCGTATATTTCGCGGATCTACCTTGAGTGTGTAGAGGCGGCGGGTGCTGATATCAGCGGCGAAGAAGTGGCGGGTCATGGCACAGAAGTGGAATTGATCGTGAGAGAGCGCATCAGGGTAGACGAGAGAATGCGTGGCGCGCAGGATCTGCAAGCGAGCGATAATCATTCGATATCGATCGATATCCAGTCGACGCACTTTCCAAATGTCGAGTTCTAATTGGGCGGCGCTTCCGTGCGAGAGGCGATGTTCAGGGAGGAAGGAGAGGATCTGCGGCAGAGTAGGTCCACCGCGGTAGAAGAGGGTGAGATGCACCCGGCCGTCCCTCTCCCAGCAAGAGTTCACCTGCGAGAACTGGAACACGTGGCCCGCAGCCCCGGCCTGAAACGAAAGAGATCAATCGATATCCATCAATCCGGCGAGGCTTTAATCGATATCGATCGATGATCTGGTATCAATCGATAATGTCATACCTTGGTGAGGAAGGCGCCCTCGATCTTGACGACTGCCCCGTCGACATGGTCGACGCGGAGGACGTGGCACCCGGCGGTCGTCGAAACCAATATGCTCGAACACCATACAAGGGGAAGAGTTAGGAGGGAAGATCGTAGTTGAGATGGGTGGTGCAGTCGGTCATTACTGGTGTGGGAATGATGTGGTGAAATTGATAGGGGGGCGACACACTCGCGGAGTATTCAAATTGAGATAGGGAAAGTGACGCGATTTGGGTAATAGAAAATTGCGATGATATGGTAATTAGAGGGAGGAGAGGGAGTGGGTGGATGACGTGCGATAAGCAAATGACATACAATTCAAATTCAATTCAATTCAACATTTAACCGGTATCGCATTATGTGATCATAACTCAAACATCAATTATTCACAGAGTAGTGCCGGGAAGCATAAGTATTCCATCTTGTCGCGTCGGTGTCCGCGGCCACGTTCTCCCATTCTTCCTCGAGGGTCCTTCTATTGGATGGGATCGTCTTCTTGAATTCATCACTCCATTGTAGGTGAGGGCGACCAGGTTTGCCCATATTTGGCGGTTTCCAATCGATCACACGTCTCGTCCAGCGGTCGTCGTTGCAAGTCATTAGGCGGCGGGCGAACCTCCACTTCTTTGTTCTTGCTTCGCACAGCACGTCTCGTAGTCCCGTCTGCCGTCGTATCTCCTTGCACGGAACCTTGTCCAGTAAAGTCAGTCCGAGCATCTTTCTTTCCATTCTCCTTTGAACAGTCCTCAGCTTCTGTAGATCCTCTCTTCGAAGACTCCAAGTCTCGGCAGCGTATGTGAGCGCGGGTAGAACTGCCATCCGAAACACTTTCCTCCGCAGTCGCATCGGTGCGCTCTTCAGCATCAGGAACTGGCCATGGCGGAAGAAAGCGCCCCAGCCAGCCTGTACTCTCCTCGTCACTTTCACTCGATCGTCGGTTATGAAGCTGAGAGAACGGCCCAGGTAGACAAATTTGTCCACGTACTCAACTTCTCCTCCGTCCAGTCGGATGCTCTTCTTCGGCCCGTTGCTCATCACCACTGTCTTCTTCCTGTTCACGTACAGTCCGTAGTCGCTGCTCTTTTCCGCCAGTTCCTCCAGCATCCTTTCTGCAGCCGAAGGTGAGCGTGCAAAGAGCGGCAAACGGTCGGGTCTTGGCAGACTGCCATGCCAGAGGGGAGGGGCCATAAAGGAGAGAGTCGATGGTGGAATTGCATCATCACTCAAGTTGATCTGGAAATTAGCCCGGGTTGCGATACCTGGATTTGTTCAAAATAGTCCAAATCAAAATTCAAAGACGCCATTTTACTCGTCTCAATGAGAGAAAGCCGATACACGGGCAATTACAGCTGATATCTCAAACACCAAAAACAGTGGGATAGGGGCGGAGCGAGAGGAGGCATGGTATGACAGTCTGCCAAGTCCCGACCGTTTGCCGGTGGGGAAGAGTCATAAATGAGTGAGTCGAGAGTGAATTTGCGCAATTCACTCAAGTTCAACTGGAAATTAGCACGGGTGGCACTACATGAATATGTTCAAAATGGTCGAAATTACAAAAATAAGACATAATTTTGCTCATCTCGAGAAGACGGAAACGATGCAAACGAAATTGTAGCTGGTTTCTCGAACATTTTAATGTTGCGATCGCTTGTCAGACTTGTCAGTCTTGGCAGACTGCCACTCGGACCAGAACTGTTGCCACTTGCCACCCTGACTATGAGGCTCTATTCAAATAGTGAATTTCATCGGAGCCCTATGAACCATGGTATATTCTTGATGTCGGATACAAGAGACAGATAAATATAACATTAATATTTCCTAATTTTCAGATTCTAGAAAGTCGAGTGACGTTTCAGACTTCACACAAGCAGTCGCGTCCGACTGTACCGCCATCGGCAGAATAGCCCTGTGCGATGCGCGTTGCGAGTGGAAAGCGAGAGAGTGTGTATAGAGTAGAGGCACCAGACACGTCCACACCGTACATGGACGTCCGGATGAGAGTGAATGGATGCAACAACGGACCTTGTCTTATCGGGGACCAATTATCTTGGAATTATAAATGATGAAAATCAGTCACCACAAACCGCATGTAGATTAAGACAAATAATGCGAACAATACTACATATACATCTTATAGATTATGCTTTGAAAACTCACGTAAAAAATGGAAGTCAGTACTGAAAGTCAGTAAGTAATGAATTTCATCGGAGCACCATGAAATATGGTATATTCTAGATGCTCAGAACAAAACATAATTATAATAATAATAATAATAATTGTTTATCCATAAGAACAGTCAAGCACTGAATGGGGATAATGAAGAGGGTTTGGTCGGCCGATGTGTCGAGCAATCCCGTTCCACGCTCCGCAAGGCTAGACTGCAGCGCGCCCCTCAGAGACACCATGAGGTGTTTGTGTGAGACCCGCGCTCCCGGTAGGAAGCAGGCTGAAAGGTGAGAGCAGGGAAAGCCTGCTGCGAGACACTTCGATCAATGATAGTGCTCACGCGATATACTAAAGCCTAGTGGGGTCGTCAAGGGGGTTACGCAAAAGAAAACTATTTAGGGCATTTTTGAATTGTGTCTTACTGTAAAAACAAACAGTGGAGCGATCCAACTGATTCCAATAGTTTACCACTCTTACTGACACAAACGATGGATCAGAGCCTCGAGCACAGGTTATTTTGAGTCCGTTTGATCGAAGTGAGGCAGCTCGTGAATCTCGAGGTATAAGGGTGAATGGCATGTGCAGCGTGTTCATATAGCCATACAAATAACGATGTACAATGCGCAGATCATTCTTAATTCGTCTGAACCATAGGGTTTCCAAAGACAGTAAAGACAAACGATGTGAATATTGCTGCTTCGGCAATAATATTTTGGTGAATTTTCGCTGTACTTTTTCTAGGTCATTTATATAACCTTTGTTCATGTGACAGAGAATTTCAGAACCGTACTCTAGTGTAGGTCTAACCGAAGTTTTATAGAAATTTAGAAACAAATTATCGTTTTTCACGAATGTACGTCGCAGAGTGTTGATACGAGCATTAGCCTTTTGGATGACAACTGAGAGATGAGTAGAGGGATCCAGGGTTGGAGTCATCCATATACCAAGATCGCGCACTACCTCCACGTTAGACAGGGTCACTTGATTACATTGATATTTGTACCTTGGATTTTTCTTACCATAGTTCAACACCTCGCATTTTGTGACTGACAAATTCAGTTGTCTATCAGCGAGGAAATTTCGCACATTGTTTACATCATGACTCAATTTTCGTTATCCATTGCAATTGATGGTAATGGTTTGGCTTCATAAAAAGTTCATTTCGAAAAGTCAGTTCTCTCACTGCCCACATTCCCTTCAAAAAGGGGCCATAAATTGCCTGTGGGGAGGAGGCGATGGGAACGCGAGAGAGTGTGTAAAGAGAGAGACACCAGAAACGTCCACCAAAATCCCGGACGTCCATGGACGTCCATGGACAGGGATCACCTAACTCGAGCTGTACTGTAGCACTTTTTGATATTTTCGAAACACTCTTGAGAAGAATGCTTTGGGTGTGGTTTTCGATATGCTCTTTTTACTGCGCCCATTCTGGTGATGCCTTATGGCAGTCCATATGGAGCCAGCAAATAGGCCGCGCGGAAGTGTATTTTGTTATGATTTTTGCTTATTGATGGCACTGGTTACTAGCATATAGATGGCCAATAGGTGGCAAACCGACATAGGGCGCCGATAGAGCGCGCGCTACCTACCACGGTGTGTCAGTGACATCATCAATCATCAATATAACGTATAATGATGCAGCGATTTTATTCACGTATCGTGGATCGTGGATTCGGGGTGTGGACAACCTTGTGTCGTGGTGTGAACCCCAGGTTCCGTCTTGTTGACTCGTGGGTCGTGTTGTCTGGTGTCATGGCTACTGGTGTCGTTTCATAATTGCCTTGCAGACGCAGTGAGGCGATACTGTTTCGTTTTCACTATTCGCTGCCGTTCTCCTCTACTATATAACAAGTATGCAGCCATTCCAACCTCCACCGCTAGCGTCGAGAGGACTTTCAGCTCTTATGGTCTTATAGCTTATAGTCACAAAACTGCGGTCGGGGTCTATAACAACCGCCACGGTGGACTGTCGTCTTAGGTAAGTTATCACTATTCACGTTTTCCGTTTCAAGATTTCAATTTCAGAGTGAAGCTGAACGGCCCCGGCGCGCTCAATATGGATCACAGCCTATTCGTAGAAGAATGGCTGGCTCAGAATCACCGTTTGACCGACTCATCCAAAGACCTGAAAGACTCGAAACTCTTCAAATTTGCACAAGAATTCACAGCTGCCGCAGCAGGGAAAGGTATACAGTCACGTCCTCTTCCCAAACATCTCCTTTTTTTCAGATCAGCATACGATAGACTTCACCGACGTCGACGACATCCCGCCCGGTTATGATGATATACGAGTTTACGACCCCGTCCTCACGCTACAACTCAAGGCGCTGAACGACGAACACCTGAACCGTTCTTTGCGCAAAGAACGTGCAAAGCGCATTCAATATACCAATCGTAGACAGTATGAGAAACAGTGATTCCTTTTTTCTTGTATATATACTTTCTTGTACATTTTTCTTGTATATATATATATGTATATAAATATTATTATTATCCCACACTTCATTTCACTTCTTAATTACAAACATAAACAATCTTGAAATCTTTCATGTGACCCAATGACAATTAGCGAACACTGTCTCCACGTCCGCCCCCTCCCGCGCTCTCTCCACTGGCCATCCTCGCGCGTAGCGTCATCGCGTCTTCCGTCTAAATAAACACATTATTCGTCATTCATACGTATTCCATCGTGTTAACCGCGTTTCTACGATCCGTTCTATCACGGAGAGATAGTGTATGACATTCGTGTACCGTAACCCATTCCTGAACCGCCGATAAAATTAGCAACACCCCATTGCTGCACAACGCAGCACTACCGTTTTCCGTTCTCGTTTTCCCGCGCATTTTTGTTGTTTACATATGTGTTTACCTATTTCAAGCGTTGTTGTACAACTCCTTGTTACCTTCTAACAACATTTTATCGAGTTTCTCTCATTTCACTGCTTTATCTTGAGTTTTATGAGTAGATCCGTTTCGTTCGAATTATCATCATTTGTGTAAAACTGTTGTTTGTAATATTTTTCTTTTGTATCGTGTTTCAATATTCAATCATTTGTTACAAATTTCTCTAGTAACCATTACAGTTGACTTGTGTTGCTGTCTGATATGGACGCGTGCTCGCGGTCATCCATTCGTAGATGAACAGCTCGCACCACGGAATAGGTTTGTTCAACACGTTTCTGTTAGTTTGTAATTTATATTTAAAGTCTACGCATTCATTACCATGTTCTTGAATTTGATACAATTTGCATCTCATATATTTCAAATATACGTAATTGATTGTTCAGTCTCTCGAAGGCAGTATATGCCCCAGGTCCTCAAAGTATGGCTCACGGCTCCGGCAACCATTAGTGATAGAGATAAGATTGAGATCTGAAATTTTCACAGGATGTTTTCAACTACTTTATCCAACTTTCCATGTTCCAACTTTTTGATTAAATGCATTTGAACGGAGATATGCTAATTTATGTTTTGAGTAATCTGACGTCCTTTTATAGCGTTTACTTCAGAATCAAGAGTTGCCCTTTTGGATACCAGGTCCAGAGACTGTATGTGATACCCAATTACATTTTCATGCAAATTGGTTTATTTTGAAGTGGTTTCTGAACGTCCATCTTGTGACAGCCGGCGCAGGTCGCTCTCACCCTGCCGCCGGCCACTCCGCCCTCTGCGTCTCTACCCCCGCCGAGTCTGGTTTCTATGCGCAGCGAATGTCCATTTCTTGGTCGCAATTCGGTTCCGTGATCTAATCGAATTTGCACATACACGACCCTACTTGGGGGGACCTCCCCAGTCCATTTGGGGGCCTCCATTTTCACTAATCCTTTTTTTAGCGGCGGGGCTGGCGCCCCGCCGCTTCTACGGGTCCTATAGAGCCTTTCTAGATCATATTCTTTAATATTCACATCTTTCCGCTATCGCTCCGGCTATGAGTTAAAGGGAGTGTACACTCTGAATTTCGAAGTTGAGTTAGCACCGGAATGTTAAAATTTGTTGAAAATGATGTACTTTTGTCAATGCAACTATGTGTCGGAGATACCTAAAAGTCGATGAAAAATTCTGTTGAACATTGAAAATTGGCACCAATTGGCACCAATTTCTGCATTTTGATACATTTTGCGCTCAATTTTCACCAACGTGCAGACATTTTCAGCAAATAGTTGTATTGACAAAACTGAGTAGTTTTCAACATATTTTCACATCCCGGTGCTAACTCAACTTCGGAATTCAGAGTGTACACTCCCTTTAATCCCTGCATGCTACTAGGGTATCGATCAAGGATTGTTTTCGTGTTTTCCACATTGCGCTTCTTGCCGGTGCAAAAGCGCCATGGCGATCAAATGGTGTGGGGCGATTTGAACTGGAAACATGGCGGGAACTTTAATACATAATACACATAACACATCATATGTTTGCAGAGCAAGTCGTCGGAGCAGCTGTCGCAGTTGGAGTCGCAGATCCAGTCGAAGATTCGCGGCAGCGGCGGCACCGACGACATGAGCTGGGAGAGCCTCCACAGACACCTCAAGGCCCATCTCGCGCGCACCAGGCTGAAGGAGCTCCACCAGCTGATGCTCAAGCTGAAGCTCAAGAGGATCAGGGAGGTAAGTTGGGGATGGGGTAGGGGAAGAGAGAAAAGGAGAGAAAGATTTTGATTGAACAGATTTATCTCAAATCGTATGGCATTGGGGAGTTTGGTATTGATATCGGGTAGTTGGAAAATGACTTAGGTCCGGCCGCGTCCGTCGTTGGTCCCTCAGGTGAGACGTTAATACCAGTTTCATAGTAAGTTTTGTTATGAGCCGTTCGCAGTTTCACTTCAAGAAATGAACTGAGACAAGCATGGCTTAGTTTTCGCACTGAGCATATGGCCGCTGACAGGGTCAATCAGGTAGAATGCAAAATGGTCAGACATCGGCCATCCGGACGAACCCGGACGAAAGTTCCGTATTTTTCCTATTTCCGTATTTCGGGTTGTAACTCTCCCCCAATGGATGCAAGTGATAGATCGCTTTCGAATACTCGAGTGTCTCGCATTGAATCTGTCCAACTCAGCCTTTGGGATTCCAAGGGCTTTCATCGCACTTTCATTCTCTTTCCAATAGTCACTGAGAGAGAGAGAGAGATAGAGACAGAGAGAGAGAGAGAGAGAGAGAGAGAGAGAGAGAGACGTTGCGCCTTTGCAGGAGCAAATGCGCGACATGGGCGAGGACGCAGAGTCGCTGGTGGCAGTGAAGAAGGCAGTGCGGGCGGACGAGGAGGAGGAGCAGAGGGAGCGGGAGAAGAGGGAGCGCAAGATCAAGGAGGAGATGGAGAGGGTGCGTTGGCTGGGTGGTTTCGATATATAAGAAAGTAATTGCTGCGCGAAACAATGTTGCGGGGAGGACACCTAACCCCAAGCCCCGATCTCTACCGTTTTGGTATCGAAGATGAGCATCGGAATTCAAAACAGAACTGCGTCGGCGAAAGTAGCCTACGGGCATTATCCGGCCGGAAATCCGGTGTAAAGTTTCGCGTTTCGTGTAACCGTTTCCTACGACTATTTCACCACAGCCAGCGTGGCCGAATGGTTAGCGAGCTCGTCTAGTAAGCATGCGACGCGGGTTCGATCTCCGCTGCTTCCATTTCTTTTGTAACACTTGTAGTTTTCAAGTTGATACAATGATAAGAGTTTGTATTTTCTTCCCTCTACTGCAAAACAATGTGGTTTTGATATATCTAGACTAGAGTAGAGTCTGGAACATTGAAGACATTGTCGATATACTCATGGTTTGATCGAAATCAATCGATAGCAAGCTCAGGGCTCACCTCGCCCGCTAGCCTCAAGGAGCACCACCGGTAGATGCTCAAGCTGAACTGAAGCTCAAGAGGACCTGAGAAGTGAGTCAGAGAGGAGTGAGAGATAGTGTGCTTTTCAGGAGCAAATGTGCGACATGAAGACGACGCACCATACAAATTTTAGGCAGTGATTTGAAGCGGATTTGTACGGATCTATTATGTTTCCAGTTGCCTTTTGTCATATGAAATGTTCAGTGGGAAAGTGGAGCGTTATGAATAGGATGTTGTTGATTATAGACGTGTGCAATATATAATATCTCTAGATCAAGCAAAGCAGCGGCCGGCCGACTCGATCCTAGGTCCGAGGACGTGCAAGTCCGTGGCGAGAGAGGAAAGCGCGATCGTCGTCGGCAACACGACGAACGAGACGGTAAATCTGAACAGTGCATCTTCATGTGCACTCTGTTTGATATTTTTTTCTTTTCTTTGCAAAGATGTATACAATCCATTGAGTGTTGAGTGTGCAATGTGGCTCTAGGTGGAGGCTAACGGGAGTGAGTGTGAGAGCTAGCGGTGCGTAAAGTGTATAAATGAGTGAGAGGTATGAAGATGAAGGGCGGAATCATAGTACGAGCAACTATACTGAGCTTCTAATCAATTTGTTGATGGCTTGGTGCTCTGTGACTGCGTGTGCGAGTAGTCCTTCCACTCCTAGTCTTTCGAGATGAACTCGAAAATGGGGTGGTTCTAAACTGGCAAATTGGCTATGTCTCTCGCCTCTTGGGTGCTTTGTACCTGACGGATGCTCGCGTAGATGGTTCCGGCTGCCTTGTTGTATTTGTCCCAAAATTCCGTAACGGTTTCTATGAAGGGATGATTCATGGAGTGATTTCAATGGATACCGAATACCTTCTCGTTCACGTACCACCTGCCGCGCTGCGACCGAGAGCATGGCAGCCACATGCCGCAGTATCAGCTCGAAACGGTCTTTTGTCAGTGCCTAGAAAACTATGTTTAGACTTTTTGGAACGTATTCTTCTATTTTGGCATTTGCGCACTTCTCGTTTTAAGATGTTTGCCATTCGATGAGTCATCAGATTGCGGTTAATCATATCAGTCATGAGTTCGTTTTGAAGAACTGAAAGTAGCGTTGAGTGGTCCTGTGTGCAGAGTGCGAACAAGCCGACGTCGCACCTGTATCGTTTATGCGTGTGCGCCTAGCGTTGTGACGCTGACGATATCCTAGGTCGTACTGTCCTCGGAGATAACGGTACGGCATACACTCAAAGCCCGCGTCCGGCCACGCGTTTTTCTTGGTCTTTGCCCGGCACGCGTTCTTCCGGTCCATGTCGAGTTCGGTGCTGGCCAGATGGGCAATGGTGCGCAGCACGTAGTCGATGCGTGTCTGACGAATCTGCTTGCCGGGAATCACGCGTTGTGACGTTGTTATACTAGAAAAAAAAGTTAAATTTTGTTTATGAGAGAAGCGGTAAGAGTAGTACCGTTCATACTCGCGGACGTCTGTGTCGTGGTTGGTGTTTCTCTTTCTGTAAGAGTGCTCTCCTCTCTCTCTCTCTCTCTTTCTCCCTCCCTCCCTCTCTCTCTCTCTCTCTCTCTCTCGGAGCGCGCGCATACCGCATACCTTCTGATGCGGGTGGTTGAGGAGGCATCGCCAGATGCGGACCCGGCAGCTGTTCCATTTTCGTCAATCTGTGTTTCGTCTTCAATGAGACTATTCATCTTCTTCTCGCAGTAGGCCTGAAAGCACGTCGTTGTAATTGTAATCTTCACGAGTTGATTGTGTGACCTTGTAGGCGGCTGTTAGCTCTCGATCGTACTGCGGGTTGGGGTCGCTCTGCCCGGGTACAGGCTCCCTGTAATGGTGTTTTGTGTTTGATGGGCGCGCCAAGGCATAGGTAATTTTCTCACAGTTGAAGTTTATCTGCCCAACTTGCCAACGTGCCCGTTTTGGACTGTAGGAGCTCCGTGAACACAGCTTTTAAGTGTTTAGGGTCCTTATGATATCTGCAAGGAGGTTTAGCTGCAGTTGACTGTGGTCTGTGGCGCTCTCACCCGTGAGGACGTCTTCCGGCGGCGACTTGAATAAGCGTAGCGTGCATCGTGTATCCACACTCCCAATCTTCCTGTAGCATATTTTGTTCATCATCGATTCATTTTTCATTGGATACCTTCTGCTGTATTGCGTTGTTCTCTATGCACAGCTTGATCTTGAGCTGTTTCCGACGATTGCATTCGAATTGCAAATAATGGAAAATGCGTTCGCATATATTCGTCTTCTAAAGTGACATGCATATTCAATCGGCAATCGCCCATCGTTAATGCGTACCACGAGGTCTGTGTTCTTCAGGTCGCTGTCGTACACGACCACTTGCTTCTTTTCTTTATCGTATCTAAATACTCGTATTTCAATATATCTAAGTAGTTGTAATGAGATACCGGATTGCAACCCAATGAAACGACTTTCTCACTCCTCTTGCTCCGAGAGTGGGCGGGTTGGCAATTATGAGCTGATGGTTTAGAAAAATAATACGTTTTCGATGGCACACCTACCGGCTGGTAAAACGACCCCGCATCTGACAATTGTTGTTCCCAGTTGGTAAGCTAAATCCATCTCTTTTTTGAGGTGGTTCATTATTCCACTCACATCGCATGTGCTGGGGAACATTCCTGTGAGCGAAGGGTTTTGGGTATGATAGTACTCGAGCAACGCATCGCTATCATTTTGAGTCAACTGAATGCGGTAGTGATGGTGGAAAGTGCAATGCGCGCTTTAACATACCTGTCGTGCCTTGGTTCTGGGTGGCCTCCTGACGGCGCGTCTTTTCTTGCCAGTCTGCGCATTGCCCGATCCTCCGCTCACGACTGCTCTTGCGTCATCGCCCATTCGCCCGTCTCCACTCCACTTCTCACCTCCTTTCGTCGACCAGTGATGATTGAGAGATTTGATTCGCGCTTCTCGAACACACACGCGAATCATTATGTACCAGTGAGAGTGAGAATGAGCTTGTTCGTGAGTAAGAGAGCGGGCGGACTTGTGTGCGGCGTCGCGATGAGCGTCTAGCATCGGTTCCTGAATGGCTGATAGAGTAGAACGTGGAATTATAATATGCTCACCTCTGTGGCCATTCTGCATATAAATGTACCGAATATGAGCTCGCAGGTGCCTGTCTCGTGGCGGAGTATGGCATAATCTCTTCGACGTGGAGTTTGTGTCACAGTCGGATAAGTGTCCGTAGACGACATCTTTGTCATACTTGTTATGAGAGTGTGATTGGTCAGATGGTAGTCACTGTAAACCATGGAAATGAGTGGGAGAGAAAGAGACGAGAAAGTCACCTCCTTTTGATATAGAGCAGTCTAGTGTAGGGATCTTGGACGCTGATCGGCACTTTGTTAGGGGTAGAGGGCTTGAACTGATCGTAGTGGGTGTGGATTGTTGCGCTCCGAGCCTGTACATCGGGGAAGTGTAGCGTGAGTCGTGGTGCGAAATTGGCGGTGGCATCTGTCTGATTCCGATACACTTCATATTCACAGGCTTCTAGCAGCATCGGCAGTGCTTCATAGTGAAATGGAATGTCTCGGCCCAGTATGAACATGTGCATGTATAGCCTAAACGAGGTGAGCGTGAGAGAGACGATACATGTAGAAAGAGAGGAAGAGAGAGAGTGTGTGTGTGCACCTGGAGTATCGAATAGTATAGTCGAGTGCCGTGAACATAGATTCCTTGACGGATGGTGTGATCATATGTCGGTAGCGGGGTTCATGTGCTTTTCCGAAGTGTATTCTTTAATGATATCCTATTAAGGGAGGTTCTAAGATGAAATTTGACCCAAATTATGGATCAAAAGAGGATAAAGTTTCTATTTTTGTCACGCCCGAAACTTTGCCCAATAGTATTGGGTGCTGAAGAGAGGGGTTGGACAAAGGTGGAGAAAGGTGGGAAAGGTCAAGTTTTGCACAAAATGTATCTTTCAACTTCCCTGATGCGAGAGAGAGAGAGAGAGAGAGAGAGAGAGAGAGAGAGAGAGAGAGAGGGCTGTGCTGCGATCGACTCACGGGAGTTCGAATCGCACGCGGGTTGTAGCCGCTGTCGTTGGTGGTGGGGCAGTGGTGGATGTTGTGTCGCCGTAGCTGTGTTGTAGCGGTCGGTCGACGGGGTATCCTCCGGGGTCGCCCAGAAGTAGGAGGAGGCAAAGAAGGAGTAGCACTACGGCCAGGGAGAGTAGGTTGAACTTAGTTCGTGTTGGTGACATAGTGTGCTGGCCGTTTTCCACCACCCGCTTATATTCGCTCCTAGCGTAGGAAAAGTACGCAAGCTAATAGACTTTGACTATACTATAATGTGACTTCGATAAGTGCTAATTAGTTGTTATGCTTATTTAAGTTGGTAAGACGTTCGAACAGTATGTAAATGCACTAGCATTAGCACTTCGCACTCTTTTGTTTCATTTGGTATTTTGCAAATAACACTACGCGTACTTGCAGATAACGCTACGCGTACTTTTTTTTGATATGCATCTTCACAGACGTGATTAACACTGGGACCTTTCGATGATACTTGATACATTTTATTACGCTTGGGAAAAATATCGATCTCTTCCAGGTCGACGGCGAACTGGGTCGCATCCACCGCACCCAGATCCACAACTCTGTCCAGATTGACATCAACAAGATTATCAAGGTACGCGAATTGTTAGTAAACACACTATCGAATTGTAACAACGGAACAGCGCGGAACTTGTAAAGTTGTAATTTGTTTCTTGGGATGATCTAGTTCGAACTTCTTGGTCTGGGTGGTTACATCGGCGGTCTCTTCCTTGCGCTTATTCTCCACCGCAAACCTCAAAAAGAGCCAATTAGGCATACCGTACATTACGGTATGATATTATCGGTACTCACTTGGGAATCTCATCTTCGATCGGCTCTTGCGCTCAAATGTCGTATGTCTCGTCGGAGATGGCTGCTCCACCTCCGAGTTCCGAGTGCTAGTCAGATCGTACAGCTCCTTGTACCTAGAAGGGGTGTTGAGTGGACAGAGAGATGGGGGGGATACTCACTGCTTGGGCAGTCCCTCCCACAGCGGTCCGTCGACGGCGTCGAGCTTGGCGAACTTGACGGCGTCTCCGTCGTTGTACACGTTGGTCCAGGGCAGCTGTCCCAGGTGCAGGTCGAGCAGCATGTACACGAACGCCTCCTGCTCGCCGCCCGTCTCCTGGTCGTGGAAGCACAGCGGCGCATACAGCGGCCCGCCCACCCACGGCGTCAGAGAGGCGTCCATGCCAGCATAGACGAGAGAACATTGATCTACCCGTATATTTCGCGGATCTACCTTGAGTGTGTAGAGGCGGCGGGTGCTGATATCAGCGGCGAAGAAGTGGCGGGTCATGGCACAGAAGTGGAATTGATCGTGAGAGAGCGCATCAGAGTAGACGAGAGAATGCGTGGCGCGCAGGATCTGCAAGCGAGCGATAATCATTCGATATCGATCGATATCCAATCGACGCACTTTCCAAATGTCGAGTTCTAATTGGGCGGCGCTTCCGTGCGAGAGGCGATGTTCAGGGAGGAAGGAGAGGATCTGCGGCAGAGTAGGTCCACCGCGGTAGAAGAGGGTGAGATGCACCCGGCCGTCCCTCTCCCAGCAAGAGTTCACCTGCGAGAACTGGAACACGTGGCCCGCAGCCCCGGCCTGAAACGAAAGAGATCAATCGATATCCATCAATCCGGCGAGGCTTTAATCGATATCGATCGATGATCTGGTATCAATCGATAATGTCATACCTTGGTGAGGAAGGCGCCCTCGATCTTGACGACTGCCCCGTCGACATGGTCGACGCGGAGGACGTGGCACCCGGCGGTCGTCGAAACCAATATGCTCGAACACCATACAAGGGGAAGGGTTAGGAGGGAAGATCGTAGTTGAGATGGGTGGTGCAGTCGGTCATTACTGGTGTGGGAATGATGTGGTGAAATTGATAGGGGCGACACACTCGCGGAGTATTCAAATTGAGATAGGGAAAGTGACGCGATTTGGGTAATAGAAAATTGCGATGATATGGTAATTAGAGGGAGGAGAGGGAGTAGGTGGATGACGTGCGATAAGCAAATGACATACAATTCAAATTCAATTCAACATTTAACCGGTATCGCATTATGTGATCATAACTCAAACATCAATTATTCACAGAGTAGTGCCGGGAAGCATAAGTATTCCATCTTGTCGCGTCGGTGTCCGCGGCCACGTTCTCCCATTCTTCCTCGAGGGTCCTTCTATTGGATGGGATCGTCTTCTTGAATTCATCACTCCATTGTAGGTGATGGCGACCAGGTTTGCCCATATTTGGCGGTTTCCAATCGATCACACGTCTCGTCCAGCGGTCGTCGTTGCAAGTCATTAGGCGGCGGGCGAACCTCCACTTCTTTGTTCTTGCTTCGCACAGCACGTCTCGTAGTCCCGTCTGCCGTCGTATCTCCTTGCACGGAACCTTGTCCAGTAAAGTCAGTCCGAGCATCTTTCTTTCCATTCTCCTTTGAACAGTCCTCAGCTTCTGTAGATCCTCTCTTCGAAGACTCCAAGTCTCGGCAGCGTATGTGAGCGCGGGTAGAACTGCCATCCGAAACACTTTCCTCCGCAGTCGCATCGGTTATGAAGCTGAGAGAACGGCCCAGGTAGACAAATTTGTCCACGTACTCCACTTCTCCTCCGTCCAGTCGGATGCTCTTCTTCGGCCCGTTGCTCATCACCACTGTCTTCTTCCTGTTCACGTACAGTCCGTAGTCGCTGCTCTTTTCCGCCAGTTCCTCCAGCATCCTTTCTGCAGCCGAAGGTGAGCGTGCAAAGAGCGGCAAACGGTCGGGTCTTGGCAGACTGCCATGCCAGAGGGGAGGGGCCATAAAGGAGAGAGTCGATGGTGGAATTGCATCATCACTCAAGTTGATCTGGAAATTAGCCCGGGTTGCGATACCTGGATTTGTTCAAAATAGTCCAAATCAAAATTCAAAGACGCCATTTTACTCGTCTCAATGAGAGAAAGCCGATACACGGACAATTACAGCTGATATCTCAAACACCAAAAACAGTGGGATAGGGGCGGAGCGAAAGGAGGCATGGTATGGCAGTCTGCCAAGTCCCGACCGTTTGCCGGTGGGGAAGAGTCATAAATGAGTGAGTCGAGAGTGGATTTGCGCAATTCACTCAAGTTCAACTGGAAATTAGCACGGGTGGCACTACCTGAATATGTTCAAAATGGTCGAAATTACAAAAATAAGACATAGTTTTGCTCATCTCGAGAAGACGGAAACGATGCAAACGAAATTGTAGCTGGTTTCTCGAACATTTAAGAGTTGCGATCGCTTGTCAGACTTGTCAGTCTTGGCAGACTGCCACTCGGACCAGAACTGTTGCCACTTGCCACCCTGACTATGAGGCTCTATTCAAATAGTGAATTTCATCGGAGCCCTATGAACCATGGTATATTCTTGATGTCGGTTACAAGAGAAGATAAATATAATATTTATATTTCCTAATTTTCAGATTCTAGAAAGTCGAGTGACGTTTCAGACTTCACACAAGCAGTCGCGTCCGACTGTACCGCCATCGGCAGAATAGCCCTGTGTAGAAACCGATACGATGTATAGTTTCTATTAGTCATAGATTTCATAATATGATGATTAGTCATTTGTGTATTTCAATGTCTATGTTGACATTCCTCCTCCGCCCCCGCATCACATGACCACATCCTCCGCTGATCATCCTTGAGATAAGGATCGTATATAAGTTGCTTGTTGAGTTCAGTAAATATGATTCTACCACTCGTCCCAGCGTCCGTCTCTTGTGTTGAAGGAGGGCAGGCGGTCCGCACAAGCCCTGTGCGATGCGCGTCGCGAGTGGAAAGCGAGAGAGTGTGTATAGAGTAGAGGCACCAGACACGTCCACACCGTACATGGACGTCCGGATGAGAGTGAATGGATGCAACAACGGACCTTGTCTTATCGGGGACCAATTATCTTGGAATTATAAATGATGAAAATCAGTCACCACAAACCGCATGTAGATTAAGACAAATAATGCGAACAATACTACATATACATCTTATAGATTATGCTTTGAAAACTCACGTAAAAAAATGGAAGTCAGTACTGAAAGTCAGTAAGTAATGAATTTCATCGGAGCACTATGAAATATGGTATATTCGAGATGCTCAGAACAAAACATAATTGATGGTAATGGTTTGGCTTCATGAAAAGTTCATTTCGAAAAGTCAGTTCTCTCTTCACGTATCGTGGATCGTGGATTCGGGGTGTGGACAACCTTGTGTCGTGGTGTGAACCCCAGGTTCCGTCTTGTTGACTCGTGGGTCGTGTTGTCTGGTGTCATGGCGACTGGTGTCGTTTCATAATTGCCTTGCAGACGCAGTGAGGCGATACTGTTCCGTCTTCACTATTCGCTGCCGTTCTCCTCTACTGGCTCCTGTCGTCATTTGTGTGAGCTTTTCTCAGTAGTCTTCCTTCCCTTATCTGTGTTTATTCCTGTTCATATAATTATTTCATGTGTCTGCGTGCCAGCTGAGACGACATCTTTCTCGAGCGTTGACGACGAGGTCACCTACAAGATTGTTCGATATCATTCACGTGGATTTCATCACTTTCAAAATACACTTAGAGTGTCCTGCGCTTTAAATGCTTTGTGATATTGTGATATACCCCCATTTTCACGGTACGCGAGCTGTCAGCGGTCGATGTTTTTTTTATCCAAATTGGGTGGTTTTGACAGTTTCTGGATTCTAGTACGGTAACAAACGCCATAATCAATATTCTTCAGGGTGGTCCAGACTAAACGCAGACAGTAACGCACGACCAAAATTGAAACATCGAGATCCAACTTTGATGAGCGCTCGAAATGCGAGCGTTTCTAGCATGAAATCACTATTTTTCGAACAAAACATGAAGATTTTTCGAACTTTTTAAGTCAGTTCAAAGCGAATTTAGTCCACTTAATCAAGCAGTATCAAAGTGTGAACTTTTGTGTACAATGCTATGCTCACATATGTACTTGACTTCGTATTTGCTATTTGCACTGTTCAAACGAATAACAAAACAATATCATATAAATTAAAACATTGGATCATTTCAAATCTTTAGTGATGTTTGTTGATGTTTAGAAACTCAACCGCCAGCGGTCTGCGTTACAGCCAGCGGTTGTCGAACAAAATATTAAAACGCAGACGCAAACTGCGTTTGTGTTTACGCGGGGCGGACACTTACCCCCCAGCCCCGATCTCTACCGTTTTGGTACCGAAGGTGGGCATCGGAATTCCAAACAGAACTGCGTCGGCCAAAATTGCCTACGGGCATTCTCCGGCCGGAAATCCGGCTTTGAAATTTCGCGTTTCGCGTAACCTCTTCTTACGACCAATTCACCACAGCCAGCGTGGCCGAATGGCTAGCGAGCTTGTCTAGTAAACTGGTGGCGCGGGTTCGATTCCCGCTGTTTTTTAATCGCCGCACATTTACAAGTGGGTATGATAAAATCACTGTTGAACAACAACTTTTTTTTTTGATTTCTGTGGTCTGGAACATGAAGAGACAGTATCGAATTGACTTATGTCGATTTTTGAAATTGATATCTATCGATATCAATACTAATCACAAAAATCAATCTATTATCGCGATAGCTGGCACATTTCTGTGAAACATTCTCACCTTCGAGAATCATCAAATAAAGGCCAAAAAAATGCAGCGGGAATCGAACCCGCGCCACCAGTTTACTAGACAAGCTCGCTAGCCATTCGGCCACGCTGGCTGTGGTGAATTGGTCGTAAGAAGAGGTTACGCGAAACGCGAAATTTCAAAGCCGGATTTCCGGCCGGAGAATGCCCGTAGGCAATTTTGGCCGACGCAGTTCTGTTTGGAATTCCGATGCCCACCTTCGGTACCAAAACGGTAGAGATCGGGGCTGGGGGGTAAGTGTCCGCCCCGCGTTAGTCCGGCCCTTGACGAGGTGAATTACTCAGAGTGATCGATGGGCACACCTTATCAAAAATTGGTGCGAATCTGACATTTTTGAAATGAGTTATCAGATTTGGCGTAAATTTCTATATAAGTTAGCTAAAAAAGTGATTATCGATCAATATCTTACGAACTAATCAATGAATCAAAAATAGCTGAAGACAAACTATGGGGAAAGGGGTAACGTAATGATCATGCCGTTAAATTTCCATGATACGAAAATTATTTTGTATTAAAGGTAGTGTACACTCTGAGAGATTGTCTGTTTGACAGATGTGTTTTGAAAAAAAAAACATTTAAGATTAAATAGTACATTTCCTCATATTGACATAAAGTTACAGCTGTTCAGCTGAGTAAATATTATAGAGAGTGAGTAATGGGTAATACTCGAGTGGCCCGTCAATGTTTATACGCTAGATTATAACAATCCTCTCGAAAACACGGCAAGGGCATCAGGTGTTGGAGATGTGGCGGTACTTGAGCGGGTCGGTGACGCCCCCCAATGAACCGTGCCTCTGTTAGCGAATTTGACGTGGCCGGTGTGGCGCCAGCTGTCGACGCTCCAGGAACGCTGTTGCGGTTGTCACGGTTTACAGTTTCTCGTCTTTCCGGCCTTGATCGTCACCCTCCATCCCTTGCGCCACTCTCGGTGAACGTTGAAAGCGACGGCACGCTCACAGGTCTTCGACTGTCGGATGAACACGGTCTTGCTAAAGTTGCGAAACTAACTTCGCAAACAACGAAGTTGTCGAATTGTGCTCGGACATTCACGTGACTCTCACGCGGATCTGTTTGTTTGTTTGTTTTGCCGTGGAGGGCAGATTATTTTCGCGATCCGGGCGTATTGGTTTCATGTATTTCTTTCTCAATGTTGTCTAATTTTGTAAACAAACACTTTCATCGAGTAGCATTCTTTATTAGGAGTGAGATACACAAACTGTACAAAAGCAAAGTATTCGAATATCGAGAGAGGTGTGTTACCAGTGTGTGGCATTGCAATGCAGGGTGGTGGTGAGAGTAGACCAGAACTAACAAATCGGCCTCGTCGGTTTAGAAGATAGCGGTGCAGAACTGGGGAGCCTCGGGGGCGTCGGGGGCCTCCTCGGTGGCGGGCGCAGTGGTAGCGACAGCAGCCTGCGTGGTCGCCTCCTCGGCCTCCGCTCCGAACAGAGCTCCGAAGAACGACTTGCCTCCGAACATACCCTCCACCTGCTGCAAAACGCGGGCATTAGCACTGTGCTTGCGCCAGTGAGGTGTGTTGACGTACCTTCTGCACCTGGCTCTGGACGTACTTCTGGTAATTCTCCAGCTTCTGAAAAGCGCAATCAATAGCACTGAGCGTGAGTTTGGAGGTGTGTTGTGTTGACGTACCTTCTGCACCTGATTATTGACAGTCTTCAGGTAGGTGCTCATCTTCTCATCGAACTGCTTCAGCTCGGTCACCTCGTTGGCAGACAGATCGCGCACGAACTCGCCGCCTATATACACTTTGTTGTTCTGAAAAAAAACACATTGTGCATTCCCGTAATGGGTCTTCATCGAACAGAAATACTGCTCCTATAACACGCACGCGGATATCGCAGTTGGTAGAGTGAGGCTGAGTGGTGTCGACGTTGTCATCGTTGCAGAACGAGGGCTTCTCGGGAGCCGTGGGATACTCAACGGCGGCTTCCAGCTCCTAGAACATCCACTCGCTCACCTCTTTTCTCCTCCTCTCACCTTCATGTATTCAGCCTTCTGTGTCTTGTATCCCTCCAGCTCGGTCAGCTCGGCGGGGGTGAGGTCGCGCTGGCGCTGTCCGTTGAAGAACAGCGTGTTTCCAGTGACCATGCACACGGTTCCTCCGAATGCCGGGGCGAAGCGCCTCTCGCGACCAGCCAAAGCCATGGCGGAGAGCCAAGAAAGGAAAAGTACGGTCTTCATTCTACAATACGTAAGGCTGCGCTTCGAAATATCACAGTTCACGCGAACAACATTAGATATTATCGAGACAATGCTAGCGTATTGAAGCGTAGTGAAAGTATGGATGCTAGGAGTGCGTGATTGAGTGATTGACAGCGCAGCTCCACCCCCAATAGACTCCTATACTAATCCACCATCACTCTTCGAGGAAAAATCTTATATATATAGTACTCTCGAAAAACGCGAGTTGCGCAGAAAAGCGTGAAAAATTGCGGATTTTCACTATTTGCGCAAAATTCACGCCATCCAACTCAAATACTTGGATCGACTTGCAATCAAACTGTTCAGCTGAGTAAATATATAAAGAGTGAGTAATGGATAATACTCGCTCGAGTGGACCGTCAATTTTTATACTATACGCCGGATCACAACACTCCTCTAGAAAACAAGGCAAGAGGTGCTGGAGATGTGACGGTCTGACGGTACTTGAGTGGGTCGGTGACGCCCTTCTCTTTCGGAATAAGAGTGATGAAGAAGGTGTTCCAGAGAGATCAGAATACTTCTTTAGACATGCTCGAGTTGAAGATCTGTGAGAGCGGCTCGGCTGCAGAGATGGCGACTCGTTTCAGAAAGAGAATTCGAGGAGCGCTTCGCTGAGATGACTCCCCTCCATTCCTGCGAATGCGGTTGCAGCGAGTGAGTAACAAGTCGACCGAAATGGCGGCGTCTTCGCGCTTCGTCTGGTTTCTGAGATGACGATTTCAGGAAGGACGGCTAACAGAAGAGGCGGTTCGGCGCATGTTAGTGAAGCGAATAATGTTTTTTAAAGGGAGTGTACACTCTGAATTCCGAAGTTGAGTTAGCACCGGGATGTGAAAATATGTTGAAAACGACTCAGTTTTGTCAATACAACTATTTGCTGAAAATGTCTGCAAGTTGGTGAAAATTGAGCGCAAAATGTATCAAAATGCAGAAATTGGTGCCAATTGGTGCCAATTTTCAATGTTCAACAGAATTTTTCACCGACTTATAGGTATCTCCGACACATAGTTGCATTGACAAAAGTACATCATTTTCAACATATTTTCACATCCCGGTGCTAATTCAACTTCGAAATTCAGAGTGTACACTCCCTTTAATGAGAAGTTATGAGAAGCAGTTGAAGTAGAATAGAGATATGAACAGAATGGACCGTGCCTTTCCAAGCGAAGTGCCAGTTCGATGCTGCAGGAGCCAGGACGCGGTGGCGGTTGTCGCGGATTCCATGCTGCTTCTCCCTCTGATGGGAGGGTCCTCGCTTTTATTCCCTGTTAGAGGAGACCATCTTTCCGGCCTTAATCGTCATCCTCTCTCCCTTGCGCCACTCTCGGCGGAGGTTGATGGCGAATGCACGTTCCTCACCGGTCTTCGACGGATGAACACGAACTCTCCGAAGTCGAAACTTCGCAAACAACGAAGTTGTAATCGTGCTCGGACATTCACGTGACTCTCACATGGATCTGTTTGTTTGTTTTTGCAGCGGAGGGCAGATTATTTTCGCGACCCGGCGTTTCGCGCGCGTATTGGTTTCATGTACTGCTTTCGTTGTTCTCATTTTGTGATCAAACTTCTATCGAGTAGCATTCTTTATTAGGAGTGAGATACACAAACTGTACAAAAGCAAAGTATTCGAATATCGAGAGAGGTGTGTTACCAGTGTGTGGCATTGCAATGCAGGGGTGGTGAGAGTAGATCGAAACTATCAAATCGGCCTCGTCGGTTTAGAAGATAGCGGTACAGAACTGGGGAGCCTCGGGGGCGTCGGGGGCCTCCTCGGTGGCGGGCGCAGTGGTAGCGACAGCAGCCTGCGTGGTCGCCTCCTCGGCCTCCGCTCCGAACAGAGCTCCGAAGAACGACTTGCCTCCGAACATACCCTCCACCTGCTGCAAAGCGCCGTCATTAGCACCGAGTTTGCGCCAGTGATGTGTGTTGACGTACCTTCTGCACCTGGCTCTGGACGTACTTCTGGTAGGTGCTCATCTTCTCATCGAACTGCTTCAGCTCAGTGACCTCGTTGGCGGACAGATCGCGCACGAACTCGCGGCCCACGTACACCTTGTTGTTCTGGAAGAAATCACGTTTGAATTAGCGCGCGTGAAGGGCATTTGGAGTATACTGAAATATTGCTCCTTTAACACTCACCTGGACCATGCATCCGTCAAAGTAGTACTGGGTGGTGTCGTCAGCGTCGCAGAACGAGGGCTTCTCGGGGGCCTTGGGCGCATCGATCTGTATTGGGTCCGGTTATGCCCAGGCGTCCCGCGGTTTCAGCCTCACCTTGAGGTCCTTGGAGGTGCGCTTTCCGCTCTCAATGGCAGCCTTGAGCTGAGCACGCTTCTGCTCGACAGCGGCCTTCAGCTCCTGGAAACGCCTCACTACTTCTCCCTCTCTCTCTCTCTCTCTCTCTCTCTCTCTCTCTCTCTCTCTCCTTCACCCTCTCCGCACCTTCTTGTAGTCGGCCTGCTTGGCCTTGTATCCCTCCAGCTCGGTCAGCTCGGCAGGGGTGAGCTCGCGCTGGCGGAGTCCGTTGATGAACAGCGTGTTTCCGGCGACAACGCATCCGGCAGCTCCGCCGATTCCCGAGGCAGCCAGGGTGGCGGAGGCGAAGCGCTTCTCGCGGCCAGCCAGAGCCACGGCGGCAAGGCACGCAACGAACAGCACGGTCTTCATTCTACAATACATTTAGAGTAAGTGAATACGTTCTGGGTACAACACGCGAACAGTGAAAGAAATAACATGTGCAACCATGACGGGCGCGCATGGTTGCTCGGAGTGAGTGAGAGAGTGAGTGAGTGGAGTGAGGGAGTAAGTGCGGGAGGGAGTGAGGGAGGGAGTGAGGGAGGGAGTGAGGGAGGGAGTGACAGCCCCACCCCCATCGACCCCTATACTAATCCACAGGCCGCGTCCCGGCAATTTTCCTATTGAAACCACGCTCGCTCGCTCACTGATTCCCATTACGGAGTGACATGAATAGCAGCGGTTCCAGGGTTCGAGGACATGTCACTATGACCAACTCATTTCGGAGTACAGTAATCCCGGATAAAAACCCATGCGAAATCAATGGCATCGCTATTTGCACAAAGTTCACGCGATCTAGCTCAAATAGTGGGATCGAATCGCAGTCAAACTGTTCCGTTGAGTAAATATGCGTGAGAATCGCTCGATCTTGAGTGGCCCGCCAACTTTTATACGCCGGAGTGAAACAACAACCGGCGAAAACACATAAAGCACGGACGAGCGGCGGAATCAGCGGCGTCATTCGGAGTGAATAATTATCAGCCGAGGGAGAGTGACAACTGTTGTTTGTGGAGAAGGGTGAGAGGAAGCAGCGTGGATTAACTGTCTGACAAATGAGTGGCAAGCAACCAGAAATCGGCACGTTACCCTCTAAAACAACTTTTCTGTCTAGTCATCGCTCCTCAAATATTTTGCCAGGTGCACTCATTCTCTCTCTCTCTTTCTCCCTCTCTCTCTCTCTTTCTATTCTACAAATTGTTCCCCGCTCTCTATCCCAAATCGCTCAGCGTTTTGAAATCAGCCTGTTTACGATTTCCGTATATCCCCCATCGATCTACAGTAATCTCTCAAAGGTCACGTTTAGAACGTAGAGTCTATCCTGAATACAAGTATGTGTACCAGTACTGTTTGACAGCGCAAACACACTGGATTGGACAACTGGGAAGATGGATGCGTGAGGTAAGAGTGGTTGAGAGAGAGAGAGAAAGAGAGAGAGAGAGAGAGAGAGAGAGAGAGAGAGAGAAAGAGAGAAAGAGAGAGAGTGGGTGAGTGGAACAATGGGGGAACGCGGATATGAACTCATCTGATGTGAGTAGGGGGTGCGAGGTGAGATCTGGACAATTGCACATCCACCGCGGCACTTCACGGTCCAATAAATAGGCGAACATGCAAGCGAGACAGAGAGAGAGAGAGAGAGAGAGAGAGAGAGAGAGAGATAAAGAGAGAGATAAAGAGAGGGAGAGAGAGAGAGAGAGAGAGAGAGAGAGAGAGAGAAAGAGAAAGAGAGAGAGAAAGACTGCTCCATAAAAAGCGGCGAAAAGACCCCCAATCCAGCGGGTTCGGGATATCTGTGATCCGACTAGGGATATCTGTGCCGCCTGATCCGTGCATCCCTTTTATATACACGTTCCTATACATCGATTGAAAAGCAGTGAGAGAGTGAGAGGGTGGCAGGCGGTGAGAGCGCATGAGTCATACTCTCTGTTCCCTCTCCGTTCACTACGCTATTTCATTCACTCTGCCCTGCCGCCGATCGTTTCTCTCACATAGAACAACACAAACACATGATTCGAGAAGCTTCCGCCAATATTTCAAAATTAGTCATCTGGTCCACGTCAGTTTAGTGGATCGAAAACAGGGAAAAAGAGTGCATGCAAATTACACTTCTAGTTTCTATTTTTACACGTCAACAAGTAGTCATGGGTGAACGCGAACGACTATTCTAATCCCGCTACCATTTCCACGCAACCATGATTCATTGTTGAAAACCTGTATAGTTACAGTTCTTTGTCGTGGTACCGTGATGTGTAGTCGTTCTCGAATTTTCGAAATGGTTCCACCAAATCGTATCGCGAAAATTCCAAAGCTGATCAAATGCGGTGCGATTTTATTGTTCGATCTCGAAAATAGGTTGTATAGTCGAAGAGAACCTGAACAAATATTACCCGAATTCGGCCAGCAAAACACGCAAACACAATCATGGATCATCGAAATTTTCGAGAACAAAGAGATCAACGGCATCTATATGCCGTCATCATTTCTTCTCCTAACTCCGCACTGGGTCGGTCGGTCAAATAGAAATCATGGTACGCTGAATGACAAATTGCAGGCCGTCACCCCATTTTTAGAAAGTCCTCTACCAAGTTCTGGCTGTCTCTCTGTTTCTCGTTCAAGTGAGCGCCGCGCCGATTGACGATGCGGTACAAGAGAATCGGAAGAATGAGCAGTGACTTCAATCTTGTAGTACTACGACAGCGACTTGGAGCCGCTTCCGCCGCCGCCGCCCGAGGATGGAATTGTCACCTATACGGTGAGAGCGACAGCTACCGGGATCTGGATTCTAGCTCACAGTGTTGATAATCAAACCGGATTCGGTCGTATTCCACTCAATCTCTCTCGATCCGAGCGCACTGATGATTAGTGTTCATAAGAACTGTGCAGATCGAATCCTAATTGAACTCTCGAAGGCGTCGTTCACTTTCTCGTGTGGCAACGAGACGGGAGTGTACAGGGCTCGTCTCATGGAGGATAATCCCCTCCAGGTCTTCTACAACACCTTCCGATTCCAGCCCGATCAAATGACAGAGTGGTACGCGGCAGATTACTGTAGCATACCGTAACCTTACCTACTCATTTTGATCAAACTATAACAACCGCAATGTGATGACGAACAACATCAATAACTTCGCCTACAGGGAGCCGATCGCGTACTCTCAGCCGTGCACCCTTTCCGGTCGGGCCTCCCTCGATGGGTGGGGAGTGCTGGGGGAGAAGAGGATCGAACCATACCTAGAGATACGCACCGACTGCGGGCTGGTGAGGACTACAGTGTACTGCAGTATAACGGTCTTCCTTGCTATCAAGTCGTACACGCATTCTTCCTGGCCTGCCCTACTTGCAGCCCTCTCTCTTCCTCTAGAATACTCAGTTTGAATAGTAGGTGTCTCTTTTTCCAGCCCGTTGCCCGTTCTCTGTTCATCAACCTCGGAAACACCAACCACAACGTCCATCTCACCATGCCTCCCGTCGATCTACTTACCATACAGAGATGCACCTCCCTCGAGTACGTCTCTCTCTCCCTTTCTCTCTCTCTCTCTCTCTCTCTGTCTCCCTCTCTCCATCCATCTCTCATTTCAGCGCCTTCTGTCACCCCTGAAGCTCCTGCCAAATCCTCTTACACCACATACATCATACATTTCGATAATATACGAATCGTTTATATCACAATTTCTTTTTATAAAACGTATGAGTAACTACAAATACTACAAACGAGTGGTGAGAAAATCACAGGGAGCAGTGGGCTCAATTCACAAGAAGATAGAGTAGGGGATACCCGCTAGTCGAGAATGTGTAGAAACATGTGAAGTTATTGCCAAGAAAACAATCGTGAAAATGGCAGAGACAAACAATCGAAACGAGAAAGGAAAAGGGCAAAGCGACAGGAAAGGCACTCGCGCAGTGGAAACAGATCAATTGTACTCTCTCACTCGACACCCTGAGATAAAGCACTCTAGTAACTTCACAGAAACCCGGAAACGGCAACCTACAGCACCCCAGCGACTACGGCAGACCACAGTAACCTGGGCACCATAAACTACAGTAACCACAAGGCTACAGTATCCCGCGGGGCTACCGTATCCTTAGGCAAAGGGCTGTTTGTCGTAGACGAGGTGGGCGACAATGTCGGATAGAGAGACGGAGGCAATCGGCTTGCCAGTCGAGTCAGTCACGAAGACACAACGACAGTTGGGCTGGGAGAGAAGCTGGTCGAGAACCTGGAAGGGAGGGAGGGTGAGAGGGAGAGAGGGAGAGCGGGAGAGAGGGAGAGAGGGAGAGAGGGAGAGAGGGAGAGAGAGAGAGGGAGAAGGAGAGGGAGAGAGAGATGCTGACCTCAGACACAGGTGCCGTCTCCCGGACAAAGAACTGTCGAGGCGCCGAGTAGGAGACAACCTCGCCGACCGAGGACTGCCATAGGGACTGCAATGGATTGGATAACTCTCTCTCTTTATCTCCCTCCCTCTCTCCCTCTTTCTCTCTCTCTCCCTCTCTCTCTCTCTCTCTACCTCCCTCCCTCTCACCTCCACAGCCTCTCCCTCTCCCTCCGTACCCTTCCTCCACATTGCTTCCGCAATGTCCGTCTTCGATAGCACATCCACCGGCCGGCCGTTCCTGCACAACAAAAAATCAATTCTGAATATAAGTATTATCTATGACTAATATAAATAACAATATCCACGTTAATATTCTGTATTACACTATTGCAGTGCATCCGAAACACTATGGCAAAATGAAGCCTATGTGTTGTGTACCATGTTCGAAACACAAAACAGAGAAGGAAACATACTTGTCGACGACGGGGAGACTGCTGAGGCGGAATCCGAGCATGATGTTGACTGCCTCCGAGAGGGGAGACGACTCGCCAACCTGGAACCAGAGACACTGATCTGATCCAAACTGATCCAAACTGTTTCTACACACAGCAAAGAAAAGGAGAGAGGGGAAAAGGAGAAAAGGAGGAAAGGGGGAGAGAGGAAATAAGAGAGAGAGAGAGAGAGATCCTCTCTGTACCGTGTTGATTCCGTGGTTCCACTTTCCGACAGCCGAATCGCGGATCGACCGTCGCAGCCACTGCGCAAAGTGCAGAGAGCGGTTCTAAAATGTTTATTTTTGTATTTGTGTACTGTGTCAAATGTTGTCATAGATTCTACGTAAACAGAAATCGGAAACTTTATCAATAACAAACCACGTTCATCTCTATTTTTCACACTTTCAATCAACGTCATTCGATCAGTCCATCCCATCACTATAACAAACAAACAAAAACAAAAAAACTTTCCAATGCACCCCAACCAACCATCGCAGAAAAGTGCACAGTGTAAAACCCAGAAGTAGCACATCTCTGTAAATCACATTTCACACTGCTCGCACAAACACCCAGAATTCTCACGACAGTATTTTCCGCAAAGTGCGAATCCCACCATTACTGCACTCTGCGCCCCACTCACAAAAAAGAGAGAGAGAAATAGTCTAGCAAAACAAAAAGTCGCTCCCCATATTGATGTACTTTGAAATCTGACCCAAACAAAACAATGAAGGCTAGTGTGACAGTTAGAGTAATCTTATACAATCCAAAAGTGTCTTGCTTTCTATAGACGGAAGACGAAAAACGCAAAAGTGCACTGGTCGAGCAAGCTACTTACATTATCAATTCATTTTGCACCACGTGAATAATTCACAAACACTATTCTAGAAGAAATCACAACATTTCATACGCTCTCTGCGTCTACGTTTATCAAAACGTTCATGGATAAAAGCTATACAATAACACGATATCTCAATCACTTCCCTTCGAATCTCGAGAACCAATAAACAATCTCACCTGTTTGTGGATGGCCTGCAGTACTCGCTTGAGGGTGAGCAGATACATCACGTCTTCAGTGCCCGGCTCTGTCACAACGATACGGTGCACCTGCAACATAAAATATTGAACTTTCACATATTTTACACTTTACAAAGTATATCTCACCTTGTTGGCGACAAACTCCTCGCACGCATCGAGAATCCTGAAAATAGTACATTGAGAATCATTGCGTTGACAACAAAGATAGCAAAACTAACCACCACTGTATCAAAACCTTAGAATCACACACACTCGCAACGTAAAGTGTTAGTAGTAGAAACCACTGACAAGCATTAGAGAAACAAGGATCAGCTCGATCAAACCCACTTGGTCTTTGCTGTGATCGTCAACAGTGGACGGCTTTAAAAGAAGCGGATTACTCCGACAGGTACACACATACATAGATACACACATGCCGGACACACAGAAAGGACATCATAGACCACTCTTTTCCCAATCTCATCTCGCTCTTGCACTCTCGAACACGTATTAGGACGATTCACATCACTTCCGTCTCCTCACTCACTTTGTGTCGGCGCGAATCTTGACGAGCTGTCCGCCCTCCAGAAGGCTGCCCAGACTGTCCTCCGAAGACGACGGCTGCGACGACGACATCTTCATCAGAAAGTCCGTCAGCGTCACGATCGACGTCACCTAAAAACACAGTATACCACTCCAATATACCGTATCTCAAGTACCTGGCTCTTTTCGCTGTCCCAAATCAGACCGGCTCCAATGTTGTGCTCACGTAGTGCCGCGAAACCTTTGCTGATCTGCAAGTATCAAAGTACAGTACTCGTTTCACATTACCGTAACCCGCCACCGTACCTTGATATTCTTGTCGAGTACGATGACGTGTCCGCTGGCGGGGGCGAGCTCGTAGCAGTCCACCACACTCATGTACTGTCGGTACGGGTCAGACTGCGCGTCTGCAAAGCAGCGTACGGTTACGGTACATACAGTATTCCTAGATCCTAGCTACAGTACGCACCGACGAGTCCGACCACATCTACGGAGAGAGGGCGGGAAGTCTTGCGGAGAATGAGAAAGTCCTGCAACAAGCACATGTTTCATTCGAATATAAGTTTCAACCAAGATACAAAATCAACACGCGTGAATGAACAGCAATGGATCCAAAACGAGCCTAGAGCCTCTCCACTCCCCCCTCACCGAGCTGTTGCTCCTGGGCCTTCTGAATGCGTGGTCGTCGTCGTAGAGGTCGTCGCTGCCGTCCTCGGCGCACTCCCGAAGGTCGTACACAGACTCCAGCGCGCATCCGTGGATCTGCAAGATCGTCCTTCCCATTCTGCTTTTCAAAAAAATGTCCTTGTATAGTCGGTTTGGATCCTATATGCCATTCGTGACATTTCACATGTTGTGCAGTTTTGTGCAACACAACATGAAGGTCTTCAAATATCCAAAACGGTTTCATGCGAAGGAATCGAACCCGTGGTCACCACACAGCGATTGCGCACTGGCGGCGCGCTCAACCACTGCGCCATTGAGGCTCGTACAGAAAGGTCATTGCATATCAAAGATATGCATGCTTGTTATGTCTCATCATCGTACACTGAAAAGGCCAGTGGAGATAGATAGGCTCTCCCTTCGATCTCTTAACCACTGCCTCTATGGCGCAGTGGTAGTGTGCGCCGCCAGCGCACAATCGTCGCGACCTGTTCACGGGATCGATTCCTACTAATGGAAGCGTTTTGGATATTTGATGACATACATGTTGTGTTGCACAAAACTGCACAACATGTGAAATGTCACGGATGGCATATAGGATCCAATCCGACTATATCATGTCAGTCAAAACTTGTCTCTCAAACTCATCTACGAAATGTGTTTGCATACATCGTACTATGTCAGAAACAGATTCTCCTTCTCTCTCTCTCTCTCTCTCTTTCTCTCTTTCTCTCTCTCACGCACCCAGCGTTAGCCTAGGCGTGCATAGTCAAGTCAACCCTTTCTCTCTCCCTCATTCTCTCATTCCCATACCTAAGCATGGCGCCCGCTATATCCAATTCCCCCTTTTTTACCTTATTTGGAATGAAAAAGTGCAGTCAAACGGAAGCCATCCATTCCCGCCCCACACAGGAGACAACGGAAGAGGGAGAGAGGGAGAGAAAGAGAGAATAGATGAAAAGACGATATTGAATCCCTCCATATTTTCTTACTCTTCTTACCTTCATTATGGGAACGTAACACTAGAAACCCTATATCGTCTCTCAAATACACACATAACAATAGTTCACATTGTCTAGCCATTTTATATAAACCAACATACAAGTAAATTTTGTGGTGAAGGTTCATTAGGCTAAATATGTGAAAATATCCCCTCTCTTACCCTTTTGCGTATACTCAAAACAACTCATCAACACGCCGCTATTTCTAGATTTCGACAACAACATTTCGACGCCATTTTCCGTTTAAACACCAGTCTCAGCTAGTGTAATGCTTCTAAAACAACAACGTCACGTGATATACCGAGTTACGGTGGCAGACAGACGCCGAAAGGACAATAACACCATAACAAAACCACTTTTGCCACCCAGTTCTCACCTGAACTTTGCGGAGCGCTTTGTTGATGACGACGGGGCTGCCCAGCGACTCGGCGCGGGGTCGCATCAGGTTCTGAACGGGACCGGTGGAATAGAGACAGGAGCAACCGAGCAACGCGGATTAGTGAGGGAAGCAGACCCGATGTGGAAAGAAGACCAATGAAGACTCGGTCATCACGCACCTTGAGTCCCTTGAGTATGGAGGGATGGCGGAGGACGGAGCCCGAGTTGTGGCGCTCCCGCTTCTCGCACGGAGACGACTTGACAATGTTGTTGTTGTTGAGGGGAGTGGGAGACATGCGCACCGACGCTGAAAAAAAACTTTAGAAAAAAAGAACTATCATTGATGTAAACACACACTTCAGAAATGGGAAACGCGCCAAAACAAGCAATCGCTCTAATGCACGATTGTAATATTTTCGCAGAGGACGACTTTCAAAATATGTTGTGGCAGAGTCTTTATATAGAATATAGTTAACACCAAGATGGATGTAAAATCCGAAAGCAATCTTTACAAATCCCAGTCACGCTCTTTCGTGCACATCAAAGACCCCCGTATCATGGGATAAGACCCGAGTTCCCGAGTACTCTCTCCCCCCACACTCACACCTAGTCTTTGTGCAACGCACGCACATGCTTTCCCACAACTGCACCACAATGTTGTTACTATAGTATCGCAAGCCTCCAGAGAACGAGCACCTACTCCGACTCCGTCACGCGATAATAGGACAAGGACAACTAATAATAACTACAGAGAAACACGCGTGTAGATAATAGATCCAATCGAATCAGGAGGCAGAAAGACGTGTACAAAATGGGAACAAAGTAATACTTGTAAAAAAAAAACTCACGATCCTGTTTGTCGCCACATCCGCTACCTGAACGAGGCGCCAGACGGTAGACGTTGTGGCTCATTACTGCAAGGGAAACTAGTAAACAAACACGTGAAAGAAACGACGGTAAAATAACAATAAAATAACAATTGAGGAGAAAGGGAGAGAGAGGGGAGGGGAGGGAGAGACCGTGAGAGTACATTGTCAAGGCAACAAATAATTGAGGAAGTCGAGGCGAAAATTGACATGTGGAAAAAAAACTAGAAAAGAACAAAAATTACGTATTCAGAGACGACGTGAAATGGAAGAATTCAAACTCGAAAGAACAAAGACTCGAGAAAAAAGTGCATTGGATAGAGAGAACACGCAAGGAACGCCATTCGTCGCAGAAGAAGACGGAAGAGAGGCGGGAAAATCACCAGAAACGAGCAATGTGTGTAGATGAAAGAGAGACAGAAAGAGAGAGAGAGAGAGAGAGAGAGAGAGAGAGAGGCATGCCAAACGACAGTGCACTTACGGCTAGTGAACACAACAAGACGAGGCCTGTGCATTTATAATCCATCACACATAATTCACAAAATTGCGTCGCAAAGCGCGCTCTCTCCAAAGTGTCTAGTTCATTAAAGGCACTTATCCAGTTTATCTCTCTCCTTTCCTCTTCCCTTCCACTTTGAGCCACATTGCCTATTGAGAGTCCAATAAGAATGGGAAAGGACAGGAGAGAGAAATTACTTCGAACCAAAAAGAGACGACCGCAAGTACGCCCCCAGAAACTACATAAAATGTGAAACTTGAGACGCCAACTTGAGACATTCTTTTTTGCTGGCTTCCTGCCATGTGGCCATGTGTACTCATGACACATGACTCAGCCGCAGAAAGGTGCGAGCTTTCACAGAGAATCCATCCAAATAGGCATACATAACGGAGCACTCTGCACTAATAGCCGACAAGAGACTATTTTAAGCATCCGGAATCCGGACACTAAGCCATGGTCATTCTGCGGCTTCGAAATGCTAATGATATGTCTCCTCGGAATAACATCGAGAAAACAAAACAAGAAGACACGAGTGGTGTGGGTAGCATACAAAACAAACATTTATATGACGACCACACCCTTTCATCTCTCTCTCTCTCTCTCTCGCGCTGCTCGCTGCACTCTTTCAAGTGCAATGCGAGTGTAACACGAGTAATATCTTCCAGTCACTCTAAGAGCTCGCTGGAGGACGATAAAAATAAACACGTTAGTTGGAGCAATAAATTTTCGCACATATGCAACTCGGGGGATTCAAAAATGCAATTGCGAGAGAAACCAAAACCGAATCCGGAAGATAGAAAATGATTGACATCTCCGAGTCGCGTGGTAGGCACTTTGCACGCTATTTTTCGGATAAAAAACCAAGGTCGTCGGGCGTGCGATCGGCGATCGTGACAGACCAATAACTCGCAAAACGTGGGAATGGCAGGGAGAGAGAGAGAGAGGGAGAGAGAGGGAGAGAGAGAGGGAAAGAGAGAGAGAGAGGGAGAGAGAGACCGAATTGAGAGGAGTGATAGGCGATGGAGCGAGTCCATTGCATATAAACCTAATTGTCTGAAGAAAAGAGAGAGGGGGCAGTGACTCTTGATCAAAGACCACGCCACTCCATCCTCTTCTCTAAATGGACTCGGTCCATCTCCCCCCCCTCCCTCTCTCTCTCTCTCTCTCCCTCCCTCTCTCTCTCTCCCTCTCTCTTCTTCTCTGCTCTTTCCACTGCACACCGTTGACTAGTCAATCACGCGGACAGCCCGCACTTCCATTACAGAGTTCATTAGACTCAAAGCAGATTCCAGGAATATCCCGGAATAGGAATGCGTCCTTGATTTGCACGTCGCCACCACAGCATTTCCGGCCAAATGCTCCAGGAACAATTTGCAAAAAAAAAACGAGCGTCGTCAAGCGCCACAATTTCCATAATGCATACGCGCATGCGCATTTGCAATGGGTGGCAGAATGGAGAGGAGAGAAAGAGCGAGAGGAGAGAGCGGATAACGCGTAAACCGTTAAATGCGCCGACTACTATTCTACACTCTCGCACCGGCGCAAATCTGCTTAGCGATCAGTGCGAGCCCCCCGTACAAACCTCCGCAAACTGCGAATCACAAAAACCAGTGGAGCCGATTGAGTGACTTTCAAATGATGTGAGGGCGAGTGGCACCGGAGTGGCAATACCACTGATCACACCCAGCGGTGCTCGCAAAATACCTGGTATGAATAGCCGGATCAACGTGTCAGTAGCCGAGCCAAACACTCGGAACAATAGAGAATTGGAATGGAAGAGCGCGAGGTGCAAACAGGAGAGACGCACGGTCCAAAGTCGGGAGCAAAAAGATGACACTGAAAGCAATAGCTGTGGAAAGACAAATGTGAAGTGGTGAGGGTGCGAATCTGCGACAAACAACACACTCAGAGAGAGCAGAGAGCCGTGTCAGTAGAGAGAGAGAGAGAGAGAGAGAGAGAGAGAGAGAGAGAACTGCGTCGGCGCGTTTAGGAACAGTGCTGGCCAGAGCCATCAATCAAACCACACCATCACTACACCACCAACCACCACACCCACACCCAAACGGGAGCCAATCTGTGGTCAGTCGGCAAAAGTCAGCAAAGGACGAATGATCTTCTCTCTTTCCCTCTCCGACTGTCTTTCATCCAATCATCCAATAAAAGTGCAGAACAAGTGCATTATACTTCCGGCGCGATAGACAAACGCGGGCCGAGCAGACAGAGGAAGCAATCGAATTATACCGCGACGACCGGGCACGGCGGAATGTGATCACTCGCCAGGAGAGGACGCGTCTTTATTTTAGCGGCAGAGAACAGTGAATCTCTGGTAGCCGCTATATCGGTTACATCATCTAGAGAAGACAACATCTTCTAGCATGCTAGCGGGCTAGTCTAATCCAGATAAGACAGCGTGCACAGAAAGAGACAATACGACCACAATACGACCAAAATATCAACTTTTCAAAAGGAGATATCAGGTGGCGATACGAAAGCGTGCATATTGGCAGTAGGAAACTGGACACTGGCGCTCGTGTGTCTGACATTTTTTTGAGGAGGGACAAACGAAAGAGAGAGAGAGAGAGAGATAGCGAGGTAATGAGAGCGCGAGGCTAGAGCGAGAGAATGGGACTGAAAAGTTCCTCTTTAAAATACACGTAGTCTTCTCTCTCTCACCTAGCAGCGGACTCTCTCGAAGCTATTATTTGCGCGATAAGAGCTCGCGCGCTCTCTCTCACTTCCGACACGTGCTTTACGCATACAAGTGCCCCACCAGCATTCACACTAATACCAATCATACATAGTGTATGACTCGCACATGAATAAAACGCAAGTGAACACACACGAAAAAAAGAAAACCGTAACGAATTCGAATTCAGCCGCGGTTTTTGATCGCCACGAGGCGAGATTTGAATGCGAATGAGGGAGACGGTTTCTGGTCTTCTACAGATCGGGGGCGGAGAAAGAGAAGGCGAAGCACGCATGTCGGACATTCCAACAATCATCCCACGCATAACATACTTGACACATGAATAACGCAGAGTGGCATGTGTCGCTTCTGCCAAAGACACGGCTACTTTCGGTCTCTTGGACCAAAGAATCGTCCTTTTTTTATTCTCGTTCGCCGCTCGCCCGCATTACAACACAATCGAATCAAAAATCGCTGGAGCGGGCGTTGCGATGCGCGCCGTAATCAATTAACGACTTCGATCACAGAATCGAAAATATAACGGCGCCGTTCGGTCGACAAACAATCTCATTCACATCCAACATTGGATGCTCAGGATTGTTCAAAGTATAGTATGACAATTGCGGCAAACGCTAGTGTTGTGGGCGATGCGAAAGGAACACGCTACAAAGACAGTGAATCATCTCGCGAGAGTTGAATCAGAAGCAATCAGACATCAGCGGAGCCGTGACTGCTTGAATCGCATGTGAGACCGTCCACACTTCCTCGAGCGGTCAATGCGGCGACAGAAAAACCCTTATCGAATATTTATAGGGGATGCTCTGCTGTGTGTCCACTGTCCACACAGGCCTTGATTGAGAATAGCCGAGCGCGACTTGTACTATTGCTTGCGCAGACAGCACGCAAACATCCGAGCGCCCCGCCACCGTCGCACACACCATTCCCAACCATTCACACATGTATTGGCAATGTGTTTCGAAACACACGGCGGCGGCGGCTGTGGATCGCAAAACAAATGCAGACAAAACAGCGCCCTGTTTGTCCGCTTTCACACTTTCATCTAAGTATGCGAAAATTCCCAGCTGGTGGTGTTTCAGAAAAGGGGAAGCTGAATCATAAACAACTCAGTCTGGAAATATCCGCTCCTTTCCTTATTCGGAAAGCGAGCGATTAATTTTCACATTCGACAATTAATACGTTTACGAATAGACGTCACAGATACAAATTGAACAGACGCAAACCTACAAATAGTCTCTCTTTACTTTAGATGGTTGTTATATTTTTCTGCTTGTAGCGCACATTGTAATTTCAAACAAAAACTGGGATGCAATAAATCACGATTGAAACTAGTTACGAAGAAAACAACTATGCTATGTGATCGACGACGTGAACAGCCGTTCAAAATAGAAGACAAAGTGATTACACTTCGATAACAAAGATCGCTCGTGATCCGAAAGATGGGAGATGAAAAAAACAAAGATCAGTGCACGTGATCGAATAAAGCAGGGTAAACATTGGTCTTCTTTGGGTAGAGACTGACCGCAGACCGTCTTTCTCCGACGAGCCGACGCCACAAGGACAAGGTCATTGCATCTCTTATCCCCGTCTTCAGAGTGCATCCTACCAGATGATGCCACTTATCGCATGCCGAGAATATGCCTCTGAGACGAGACGGTGGAGAAAGAGAGAATCACATAGCGTCACTGTTTGCAGTGCACATTATATCGTCGCTTGAAATAACCCTGATATCGCGCCCGAAGAATACTCGATTCGATCAAAACAAAAGTGAACCGGCAGCATTCCAGACTACATCCACGCCAACTCAACTCACACAAATAAAGCGTTCCGTCTGAACCATGTTTGGAACGCAGAAATCTGATAATATGGAGAGATACGTCTCGGTTTTGTAACCGGACACGAAATCAATCTCATATGGCGTTCGTGGGTGTACCTAAACGACCACACAAAAAAGACGCAGTCTCAACCCGCGAAATCGCAGGAAAAAGATGATAATGAGAGAAGCACACCAATCAGCGACGCTCACCTGTGCACGTCTGATAGCAAACTGCAGGGACAACGCGTGCACTGGTAATCCTCGAAAAATACATGAGCACGTTCGAAACCGCACAACACAGCGGGAGACAAGGAAACCGGTTGGCCGATGGCCGTTTCGATAACTTACCAAAGCACCCACTCTCACTGCGCCTGTGTTCCCACGCCGCAATTATGCCCTGACCAGCGATTTCTAGCATGGCACTGGGAAGTCTAGGATTTGAAGTTATAATTAGTTAGAATGTTGAGCACAACAAAGCCAATGGAACAAGCGATCATCGGTAGTCGTACTACTAACCAGCAACTCATACACGATTACACGCTTACCAGTCGTTATCAACCGAAATTCCACGCACTGTTATGATTATGAATACCAAAACTTTAAAACATTCAAAATTAGTGCACTATGTAAGTACTACAAGTAATTATCTCATGGTCTTTGCGGAAGAGGTGGTGATGCTTTTGAGTGCAGTGACCAGATGATACATACACATCTCTCTACGTGCGCTTCAGTCTTTCGCGGGGAACGATCCGTATTCAATTTCACACACTTTGCACGAAACTACTCGTTTTTCCCCAATAATAATTTGGAATGACTAACGAACGACTCGACGAACTTTCATCACACCACTACAAACGTGAACGTTCAGGTTAAATACAAGACTTAAAAATCTTCCATCTGAACAGCAAAACATTTATTCGCGTACTTGAAAAAAGGTACAACCAATAAAACAAAAACAACCCTACTAGTTGGTCTTGATGAGTCGGCGGAGGACGCGTTTTCTGTAGCCGCTCCACGCAGCCGCCATCGCGATCATCGCAGTCACCGAGGCGAACATGACCGCCTGTGACACAGTCTCAGCATCCCGAATTGGCCTGCCCGACCCACCACAGTCGTCACCGCGTCGCCAGTATACATGGTCGTGCGGAGCTGCCACACCAGCATGTCCTACATGTTCATTCGGGGTTTGTAATAAACACATCCACACCGAGGTTGTATTGGTGGCATTCATGGCGCGTGTTGCGTCGGGCAACGACCGCCCGAATGAAAACGATGAAGTGCGAATGATGAGGGTGGCTGCTGGCTGGCTGGCATCAATCATCGTCGCCACGAGAGATTTTCGCCGCCCGTCGTCTCCTGCCTGCCCCATTCGAATAGTCGCTTCCGGGCGCAATAACCGTCACTGCGACTCAACTCAATTGCATCTGCCTGCCGCGTTCTTCTGGCCCCCTATTCCCAGCGCTTTTATTTCTTGTCGAATCAGATTTGCTACACATGTGTGAATGAGGGCCGGGGCGATCGTCATGTCAAACGATCTCCAGATGTTGCGCGATGAGACGGTGCGCAGACAGCTTGTAATATGAGGAGGCGCAGACGAGTAACCCGGCGAGAGTGCGGGTAATCGAGGAGCGTCGCAGACAGGCGGCTAATTGAGGAATCAATCGCTTTTCATCACATCAAATGAAACCTCTCTCCTACTCCGGTCGACATTCTCTATATGCAACAGCTCCTTCGCGCGCGCGCTTTTCGAGTTTCAAACCCTCGCTCGTCACTTGATATTTCACAACTCGTTGGTCAATGTCTATTACTGTTCGCCACCTTGCAAAACCCTCTGTCAACAATCCTCATAGACTATTTCGGTCATCGCAATCGAGCAGCGATTCGAAATACATTTGATATGCGCACCGGACGCATAGAGGAGTCAGTGGTTTTGGTTGGTGTCATGCCGTCAATGTAAACCGGAGTGAGTTGCATTGATCTCCTTTTCCCTTGTCGATTGGCCATATGCCGCAATCGCGCACCTCCGCGCTTATCCGATCAACGCACCCGTTTTTTGACTCGCCGATCAAATTCAACCATATTATTTCCATGATGCAAAATTGTTGTGTCTTAGTATCATGTACCCTAATTCAGTCAAAAACATCCCGCAAACATTGATACGCATCCATCCATCGCCACGTAATAACACAATAATGTAGTGTCGGTCTATTGTCGCGAACTCTCATCATGTCTCCATAAACCATCATCTATCCCGCTCTGCCATAGCCACATACAATCACATAAAATACAATAACCGCTGTCAGCGCATCACTCACATCACACGACATCATTCCCTATACCCTAATCCGATGAACCACTCGTTTTTGCCAACAATCAGTCCGCGCGCCTTTTCGAAATAACACCCCACTATTCAACATGGCGCAGTCGCCGCAGCGGTTTGTTCGTTTTATGGTAATCTATTTGATAAGCGTTCAACAAATCCGATCATGTTCGATGAAACTAGTACGCAGCACGCACGATCTGCTACTATTATTATAGAGCCACTATTACCCCGTTGCTGCCTCCCAAACAGTCGACCCTCTCTAGCTGTGCTGTATATAGCCACTCTCTCATCTCTCATCATTATTTTTCGATGACTATCACCAAAAATAGTCAGCGTTGTGCAATCGTGTCCTTTACGTGGTCGACCACCATAAAAATACCCTATAAGTTTCATTTGACTGTATTTGGTACTTCAGAGGGCGTGAGTGTGTTGCGAGTTGCACTGGTGTACTTTCGACATCGCTCTGGCCGAGTCAGATAAAACAAAGATCCGGAAAGGTATGATAGTTTCGTATTCGTTTCTTATTTTAAAAATCATGTGTGCAATCTGTGGTCAGCTCTCTTTTAAATCCGATGACCGACGCTATTGTGAATTAGAGTGGATGTGGATTAGTGAGAAGACGTGTAGAGACATCGTGACCATTACTCTAGCCAAACATCGCGATTGTCCACGTCAGTACTGATCCTTTTGGTAATTTTATTCATACGATTTTCTCTAATATCATCAAATAGCCTCTCTCACTACCACTCTTCATTACTTTTTTTATCGCAACATTCTGCATTTATCCATTATCCCACTATCTCTTAGAAACCATTATCATCAAATTCGAAAGATCAAAACCCCCGCAATAAATTTCACAAAACCATCTTATCAGGCACTCTGCTAACTATATAAACTTTAAACCAAGTACATTCAAACATTTAACAATGATTGTTATTGTACAACAATCCCTCCCACATCACTCTCACCCCCATTTCAATTTCAATTTCACCCACGTCTTCCTCTCAAGGTCTCCCTATAACATTTTGATAATTAATTCGATCTCTCCTAGTTTTTGCTGCGCCCTGCGTGGCATGCGCATCTCAGCGGGCGGTCCCCACCAATGACTCCCAATCAAAGTCACTCACTCACCGAATTATAGCGATAGCCACTCCACTACTCTCCTCTTTCAAATCCCCAATGTCGTTCCTTCCACCTCAGACCCTTGTCTCCTGTCCCTCTTCCCACCTCCACAAATCATGTCTATTCCGCCCCGCCAAGATCCCTATTACATTTCTGCCCCACATTGTCATAGCTACTCGCCATCTCTCTAGTAATATCCCCGAGACAACCAAAATGGAATCACATCCAATCTACCGTAGTCGCTACCCCGCACCATTATCGTTAATGGAGCCTCTTGACAATCATGATGGCCAGTCTACCGTATCCCATCCGGATACGGTCAGCGCGCGGCGCCACCGACGACGTCGTTTTTCACGCACCCGCTACTTCTAATCATACGTGAGAGTGCGGACTTGAAGGACGCTCAATCAACCAAACCACATTGCATCCCAACCACACCACTCCACCATTAGCCATAATTGAAGATCGAACCGAGATCCAGTCGTATTCGATTATACATACCGTATGCCCCTCATCTCCCTCACTTTCCTCTTTCCCATAGTAGCTGGGCTGCGGCCGCTTCTCTTCGATGACAATACGGGCAAAAAAGAGAGTCGAATGTGCGTGGGCAACCTGGCGGCTGGTTGAAAGCGATCGCACCCTAATTCGTCCCTCTCCCTCTCTCTCTCACACACAAGATGTATGGGAGTAGCGGTGGTCACCTGGTAACAATGATTCGTGCACTACATTACACGCATCTGCGAATTAGACCCCGCCACACCGTCTGCTCCTTTTTCATTTTCCTTTCCAAACGCGCGCTCCTCGTGAGAGAGTGATTAACTCTTGGCAATCAAATCAATCAACTAATTAACGAGTGATAGTGGCAGGGCATCAAAGGCGGCCGCTGGTGCGGGCCCGCGGCTCAATACCGGAAGACGCACTGTGATTCATCGTCCTCTTTGCCTATTGCTGGCAGGCGAAATCAAATTCGCATCACACGTTATTACATCGCGCTCCAAACATACTTTATTGCGGATTACTGTACTGTACGCTCACGATCAATTATCGGATTGTAACTGACAAGTTCCAGTACAATCCATGTTTGTCCTTCCCTCTTCTTCCTTCTCCAGCCCATTCTATTGCCCCTGTATGCGCATTGTCTTCAATGGAGCGTGCCGTGTATGGGCATATATCCCATCATTCCAATCTAAACTCTCTCGCCCTCGCCTCCTCCCTCGCCCCCTCATAGTTTGATCCGGTTGCCGCGTTTTTCACCACTCCATTCCCCCGCCGGCGCCACATTTTGCTTATAATTCATACGGTATGATGGGGCGTTCATACATGTGTTTAGCCCCAAAGACCTTGCTTGCTCTGTTTGTTTTCACTCATCTCGTTTCATTCAAAGATCGATCCAATCGTTTCTCTAAATATACATTCCAATTAACCCTTATCAGAATGTATTATATATGAGTGAATGTAATCGTATCAGGGTATCACCGTCTCGCATATGGCCCCCGTCCCATCGATCTCGCATGTTCTTTGAAGCCGCCGCTTGCCATACCTTGCCATCTCTCGGCCCTCAATAGTGCCGTAAACCAATTGAGGTGTCGCCTCTCTAAGCGATACCGTAATTCCGGTGTCACATTAATAGCTTTATTGCCTATAAACCCAGTCGGTGTGCGTTTTGCAATCACAAGGTGACAAAAACCACAACCAACCACTATGATTCTATAGAAAAATGCATCTCTTCAAATGAGTCAACAATCATAAATCACTGTGAAAATAACAAACTTGTCAAAACAATAAATTTTAATGCATTTCTATGATTTTGAAGTTCTAAGATTATCACGAATGCAATTCGAATGATTGAAATTCATCTTTAGAGTGCTAGTTTCCCCAATAGTAAATATGGACATTATGAAAATCAAATTTCACCGAAAGCTGCATGAAATTGCATCGGATTTCGCCATGATACTAGAAAATTCGTATCATGATTATATCGAGCAGAGGTATAATGAAGCAGCTCGTTTTGAACGATACCTGAGCAGAGTAATAAAATCCAGTCTTATACTTGCATGATGCTATTTTGTATTATGCAGTCGCCACTCAAGGAAATTAATAACAATAATCATGTCCCACACTTTCTTTTCAGTCTCTCCCTCCCAAAAATGCGCGGCCCTCTTGAACCCGCATTACGCCCACTCATCCCACTATTACTCAATAAACAATCGCCCGAATGGACATGCTTGCGGAGCCGCAAATGTGTCCATTACCGTATATCATACACGGATTACTGTACGGATTAGCGGCCCCTTTGTAGCGCGGCAGCTCCATACAACGCCAGACAATGACCCTCAGTGCCGAGAAACAACATGTTATCGGGGTCAGGCCTCACGCTACCTTTACGAACACTTTTGTGAGATTGTGAGGGGCAAGAATAAGAATCGTTCGGTTCCACAAAGCGCTTCCGATCCCCCACTCAAACACTGACATCTCGAAGTCAATCAAGCTTGTCATGTCTTATTCGTCTCAGATATACATTTCAAGTGGTTGAGCTCCAGATGAGTGCCGTTCTGGCTGTCTACTAACGAGATAGCTCATGGCAGCCTCTCTCTATTAGGCACTTGGATTGGGTATACGGTAAATGTGGCTGGTTTCCACATCAAGTGGCGACATTTTTCTCGCCAACTTACTCAATTTCATGAATATGCACAATCACGGGAATTCGAAACGACGAGTGCGCAAAATTTCTTTTTTCATGTGTGTTTTTAGCTATTTTAGATTACAAATGCAATCTTATTTGGAAATATATTTGGGATAATCATAAATGATGGATGTAAAGACATTTTGTTATGGATATGGCGATATGGCAAGCACTATGGGCTTGCGGAGGATACAACTATATATCCCCAATCAAAATACGTACTCTTCATGTGAAGCTGCAAATCCCATATGCATCTTGTACTCGTAACATGCCATAATATGTCTTCAGCGATTTTCTCACATATATATATATATATATATATATATATATATATATATATATATATATATATATATATATGTAGCTATACAAAAATATCTGAATAGTTGATGCTCGAGTCAATCCAAATCCACCCATCGTCGGCTCTGATTGTCGCTTCTCTATTGTGATGAGGCGCGAAAAACGCACAGCAACGAGGGGAAGTCTTTCCGCCATCTCCCCCCAATTCACCCATTCAATGAGCGTTTCATTGGCAGGAAGCGGCGGATGCGACGCACTCGCGCCGCGCCCTTTCACTACTCGAGTCATCCAATTCCAACTTGTAACTCGCATTCGAGTCGCCCTTCAGCAGCGCTCTATCCGATCACGCGGCACCATTGACGCTTTTCAAATCCCGCACCTTCGCTCAATTGACATGAGTTGCGACGTAGGAGAGACGCGATAAACAGCATCTTCCGCACACTAGTTTCACATCCAGTAAGCCGCTTTTTCAATCACACCAATAACGAAATAACATATTTAAGCCAAATTATAACACAAATTTATTCCTGATTAGATTAGTGTCACAACACCGGATCTCTGTCTACAGCCCTTATATGTGAGATCATGTGCAATAATTTTGATACTTTAGAATCCCGTGATGTTGCTAATAGTTTTATAAAAAGCTGGATGTGAGTAGCAAACCCCGTACAAAATCATCATGATGTGGGATTTCCGTGACATATTTCATGTTTGAAACCCACACAATCGCATAGCCGCGATATTCGCGCGTCATACGCGACTCCAACGTAAGTCAGCATCACATTGCAGAAGTAAAAGCGTGTATCACCTTAAAGTATGATACATTTATTACACCGACTATCATTTTTCTCTTACGCCAATTGCCAATGTACTACGGACATTGTCTGTCGCTTAATCATGGACAAACTGTAGTCAACTGCTAAGTCAAAGTGTGGAAATGATCATTGTCCGCCTTCCCCTGTACTGTTTCACTCTGACTGGCGGTCAGTGCGAGTGAGACGAGCGATAGGCGCACAGAGTGCGTTTACAGCCCCTCGCCTTTTCATTCTCTCAGCAACCCCATCCCTGTCTTCTTTTCACATTCCTCTCCCATTCAACGCATTTACATATCAATCAATAACCGCCCTCATAACAATGCACCGCTCGCAACATCGCAGCGATCGGCTGTAAACATCGCACATCGTACTATTTTATTGGAATTCTTCCGATCTGCTCACCAGTTTATTAGGTTACAGCCGGCATGTCTCAATTTGAATAGACATGTGTGGAGGAAGGGAAATGCCAGGCTACCAAGCATCCTTTCCCCTTCCTTCCTCTCTAGTTGCGATCGAAGCTTTTTCGCGTCGATCGACCGTTTTATGTCGGGTCGCACCTTTTGAGCGAGCGACTCGCTCGAATCACTTTCTTCCACCCCTCTCAATTCAACAATCCACTCTGTACAAACACAGTTTACGATACAAAATTCCCCCACACACGATATTATTTTTCGCATTGTCGCCATTCACGTCGAAAAAACCTATAATTCTCTCACTTTCCTTTTTCAATATACAACAAAGCCTCACAAAGGCAGAATTAAAATAAATGACTTCTCATGGACGGTGCGATATGAATTATAGTATGTTCGTCTTTCTCGCTCGGCTTGTTTACCCGACAATCGGCATTGATAACCAGCAATTCATTGCGCCCTCGGGGGTACGGTAGCGGTGGGGCGGCAGTGAATCGGGCTGCGACCATTGGCTGCGCCCGCCCCGCCCCCCAATTGAGCGGAATAGAGTGAACGGCGCGAACCAAGCACCGCCCCTATTCGACACGATTATTCTCAATTGCCATAAGCCGTGCACTTTCCGGCCTCGTCCTGGCTTGTTTTCATTTCTCTTCTAGTTACTAGTCACATTGTTTATCCATAATTTTCTCGAACATGGATAGCATCGCATAGCAGAAATCCTCGAATCGTGTTGAACTTGAGTGCTCACACCCCTATTACTTCCTATTAGAAAAAGAAATCGCGTCAAATTGTCATCAGCTACGATGGGCCCATCAAAGTTAAGCAGTGCAGCAAACTATCCAGGAATCGGTTTAAAGACGAAAATAGCTTTGCTTTTTTGATCCCATTTCATTTTCACTGTAGAAGCCCTACATGATCAAGCCGTTCCCTTCTCCGTCATAGTCAAATCGGACCCCCGCTCTATTTCACGCTGCCTTTCTCTCTGTCTCGCTTCAATCCTAATCCTCGGCTATATGATTCTTTCATCGCTCGCCGCCGCCTCGCCTCTACTCGTCTATTAGCCTATCCGGGAGCCGTAGTCGGTGCGATTTTAATTATCACTACTATAACGGGCGTCTCCGTGTATCGCGTCTCTCTCACGCGCGCCGCGCTCTCTCACCCAGCGTTGTGATAATCTACTATGTAATTACAAAAGATTCCGGATTATGAACAGCTCCACCTCTCTCCCTTCATGTCGTGTATTCATAACGGAGAATATGAGGAGGCAATAGGATTCCCAGTTCTGAATTCTATGAGAAGCGGGGCTTCTTCCCGGGAATTCACTTGCGTCTCTTCTCTCCAATTTCCCGCCTCTACCGTATCCCACCAGCACTCAAACTTCATTTCATAGGCGTCTATGAGAGAAGTCGCATCGTCTATCCCATAACCACAATAGCATATTTGAGCTCACTATTTTCTCGGAATCGCCTCGCCGCAAATGACATGTTCTGGGATTCTGGCTATGCTTTCTCTCTCTCTGTTCGCGCCTCCCTAATCAAACCCGCGAGGAACGGCTCATGATAGCCGCCTGTCAAATACATTGTTTGTCATATTCCATCATATTACTATTACCCAGCCAAAGCCGTACTTCCTAGTCGTCGCGTTCGTGTCTCATTCAAGGTGCATCCTGTTATTCAAGTTCCGCTGTCCATCTTTTCCTTTCGAAAGGTTAATCCTCGCCAGACAATGCCACCACTCACACAGCCATTGCCGGTACTAGTGAATTAGAGACGATGTTATGGAAACCTATTCACGATAGAGAGCGTGTACGTAGTTATATTTATATAACATCACAGATGAGAGAGGCGTCCTTGAAGAACTCGCGACTATCGCCGATTGAAACATTGGTTATCCCATTCTGACGGGTCGTTATCGAGAAACGACACAGAAGCGGGCCGCCTTGCTAGCAGCTCATTTTCACACCTTATCCACCTATTAGAGGCGCCGCTATCAAACTAGTGATAGCGGCTTGATCCTCCTCCTCGTGTTGCAAACTGTGTCATTCGCTTCCTCTCCGAATCCGCTGCCGTTTTCTCGAATCCTTATGAATCCAGCACGTACTCGATACTCCGGATGACACTCACACCCACCGTTATTATTCACATCCCTCTCTCTCCAAGTGTCCCATTACAAGCCTCCTTTGACGGCTATGGACACCTCTTTATCCGCCTATCTCATATGTCATTATAGCTCATCGCATCCTTCCGCCACTATTTGTACGATTTCTCGTCAAGCGTTTCGAACGTGTGCCCTTTGCAGAATGAATTCGCTGCTTCTGCAAGCCGCGACTGCCGCGAGCGCCCGAGTGCCCAGCCCCAACAAAGAGTCGCCGTCGCCAGACCTCACAGACACGGTATGTTCGGCATGCAAAGACTGTAGTTCGTATTGCAACAACTCATTTCTTTAGACGTTCGACAGCGAAAAGCCCAAGGAACGGTCAGCCAGCTACTCCATCTCCAACATTCTCGAGAAGAAGCAGACCCAGCCACACAGCCGAGCCAGGTGAGAATTCTGAGAGAGAAATGGGATCGGAGTCCCTACTTCCTATAATATAATCTCATGTGAATCATTAGTCCATTCCGGTTCGCCGATCCATTTCGATATTGCCTCACCTCCGCGCGGCTTGATAATGATAATCAATGGGTACGCGAGAAGCTGGTCGCGTTGACAGCGCTAGCCCAATACCGGCTACGGGGAAGCCATAAACATTTATTATGAGAGGTTTCATTTCAATCATACGACGCTGAGGTGATTGCGCAGTGTTATGCAGAACCGTTATAGCCACATAATACGCTGCAGGGTTGCGTGACACGGTAAATTCAAGGAAATCAAAGTACGATTCGAATTCAGCAGCTCAACGGCCAGCGAAGAGGACGTGCCGCGATGTGCGTCCGAGGAGGACGAGAAGTGAGTAGTACAGACAAAATAGCCAAGAGGACGACCGAGACGCCACACGTTCAGGCCCCTCGACACATCGTCCGTCTTCCCTGCGCACCTACTATTCCCCTCCACGGCGTTCACTGGCCAGCTGGACATGGCCACCCCAGTCGTCTCCACCCCCTCCGGAGCCACTCCCATTGACTTCACACAGCAAGCACAGCAACTACAGGTGAGCACATGACACACATATGCCTAACAGTGACACATCATATGCCTTCATATCCTTTCCGAATCACTACCCCGGAGAGTATCAATTAGTCTTTATAAGGGATATGAGGTGTATGTAACACTATGGTTAGTGGGATGGCGAGAGAGCGCGTGCACTCGAGAGGGCGCAGAGAGCAGCTGGCCGGTGAGCGGATTCATTACGCACAAGCGATAGTATGCTAATTGAGGGGAAGGTGATCCTAGCCGACGCAATCAATCAATCAATTGACAGAATCAATAAGGATCAATCGATTTCAGCAAGCCTATCTCCAGTTCCTGCTTTCGCAACAACTCAACAGTGCCGCCAACCCTCTCCGGTTATTGGCAGCGCAACAGGAGCAGGGTGAGTTTTCCACTGAATCATGCCGCTCATGCCTCTCTCTCTCTCTTTGCCAACCACCGACCACTTGAAAAGCTCTCGCTTTCAAATTAACATTTCGTCTCGCCGAACAAAAAAGATGCTCACTCGAATACGGTAGCCGTTCAATTTAAAAGCATCAACAACGAGATATAGGCGGGGCTACTTCAATTCATAATGTGCTGAGAGCATGCTGTGCTGATGCTGACTGGGTCCCCTTGGATACCGTAGTCGCCGTGTATTCATATATCATTCCGTGAACATTGAATGTTATGAGCTCTCTCTGGATAGGGGAAGGGATAACGATGATGTGTACTGCATAAATTAGACGTTGTACGCAGCACACGCCCCGCCTCGATCTTGCATTTATGGCACTTGATGAGATGTGTTTGAAATTCATAATACACACACACATGTTACGCAACCAGCTGGCAGACCCGCGCCTCTCACTGTTGCGTCCATGAATACTAATCGGGCGCCCTATAATGTGGTAATACCGGAAGCGCATACAGTAATCCGGGACCAGGATTCTATTGCAAATTAGATCTTGAAAAAATCGTCTATATGAAGCCTGCGAATACATAGTGACGCAGATATGATTCGTGAGCCGGCGGTTAAGCCAATACCTAATGCCGCAAAGTGTCCTAGTGGATATTTCTTTGGGATATTGGGATCAATTCTGAAAACGGCGACATCTTCTCATCTAACAAGGTTCGAGGATGCGCCAAGATCAAGGGATAATGATGGTGTTATGTTGTTATAGCCCAGCCGGTGTGACGCAATGCCTAATATCCCACTGATGGACGGGGCATTAGATCAATATCAATTACGGTAGCCGAGTAGCGACAGCGCGCGGCGGCCTCTCACAAGAAGACTCACTGTGCCCCCTTTTAGTTCTTCTTACATGCGCTTTTTTGCGGTGATCTATCTAGGGAGAGGAACACTCATGGGAAACCGATAGAGGGATCTCATTGGGTAATTGAGGGACAAACGGAGCGGAGAAATGAAAACAAAGCGGACTCACGAGTGAAGAGATTGCTCTTTCACGCGTAGATGACCGCAAGCAAGAAACCCTAAAGATAGATAATGTTCGCATCAAAACAATGATTGATAGAAGAAGAAAAACAGCTGATGATCGGGACTTATTATTTGCGCACGGCGCGGCGCGAACGATACGTTTCAGACATTCTCCTTAGGTTTACATATGTAAACATTTGAGCATCAATGAAGGCATTCACCATAACAGAGTTACACAGGGAATCATAAGAAAACACAGCAAAACATAGAAAATAAACAAAATCGAAAAAATAAACAATCATAATTTGCACCGTTTGAGCGTTAATAACGGCTCTAAATCAAATAAGTGCAACGAATCGAAGTGAACGGGTCGTTTTATTACTGTATTAAATTGCAAATATAATAAAACATATATTTCAGCTCGTTCGGCAGCGGCGGCGCTGAACCCGTTCGCCATGTTGACGTCGCATCTGCCGACCGCGTCTCCGGCGCGCCTCGGAGTACAGCTCTCCCCCACCCAACTCGCAATGAACAAGAAACAGAGCAGACCCACGTTCACCGGACATCAGGTACTGCACAGTGTGATTGCAGTAGATGAACCTTGCCTTGCAGATCTTCATGCTGGAGAAGAAGTTCGAGCAGACCAAGTACCTCGCCGGATCAGACAGGGCGCAGCTGGCACAGGAACTATCCATGAGCGAGAGCCAAGTGAAGGTAAGAGAGAAAGAGAGAGAGAGAGAAAGAGAGAGAAAGAGAGAGAGAGAGAGAGAGAGAGAGAGAGAGAGAGGGATATGCGATTCCCTGAAATTTCGCCGCTCTCTACAGTAGCCCCCCCCCCCTCATAACCTCGTCATTTCCCGAGCGATTGGTCTATTGAAGCGCCGAATCTTGGGAGGGTGTGAAGGCGGCAATTGCGGGCCGTCTCTATAGGCTATCGAATGGGATTTTAACGCGTCTTCAATAGACGCCTCCAGGGGCCATTCAAACGGCGCGAAGCGTATTGACGAGACATCAACGTCTTCCGGGAATGTCTCCCCTTCACCTCATATTCAATATCCTCACCTCACCTCACCACCGTATCTCTCGTTGTAATTACTCGCGTCTCTGAATGAAATACGACTCAATAGCAGGCGACATGTAATAACACTGCCCCCGGTGTGGTGAAATGACAGGGAATTAGCCGCTTCTAATAGCCAAGATTGACTATGCGCCGAGAGAGATTGAGTAAACACATTCATCAAATTTCACTCGTGCCTACAACTAAGGCTCGTGATCATGAAAGAGTTAGACATGACATGAGTCAGCGTACTGTATCTCTCTCATACCCCTCATATTACATCTGTCTCCATTGTTGTCTTCTCATAGCGCAACATATCTATTGTCTGGCCAAGTTTCTGCCAGCCTGGCGTGAATTCAATAGCCTTTTATTACGAGGGGTAAATGAGGATTCAATCAGAAATATAGTGATTCAATCGATAATTAATCGATATTTTCAGGTGTGGTTCCAGAACCGTCGCACAAAGTGGCGCAAGAAGGAGGCAGCTGACAATGCGTTGATGGGAAGGAAGGAAGACGACAAGTCGCCGGATCCACTCACCGCCCTCCAGCAGTCGCTCCCTGCATTCATCACCTCCCCCTGAATACAGTAACCATATTCGCGGCGAGACCAACCAAATAACGACAAACACACTTGCCCCGAGATATATATGGACGCGCAGATCTCTTTCTTGTCAGCATATTCGCATGTTTCCTCCTATACAAAACACACATACGCACCGTGTATTTACGAAAATTTACATGTTCTAGTTTATCTTTTGCGAGGCACACCGTCTACTAAAATACACCAATTGAGCCAATTCGTTGTTAGCACCTATACAAAAACCATTTCTCCTCGTGCTTTGTCCGCGTTCTGTTTCCGTACTTCAATTATGTTGCAATATTTGTGTGATAAAATTATTTACAATACTTTTTATTTGCGTTGCAAGACACAAGGCAAGAAAACGGGAGAGCATAAAATCTTTCTAAGAACGGACTTGTATCTCAAAAAATATCACAAAATGCACACAAGTGAATCAGATTTCTGCAATCGAGTGGGGGTGAGAAATGAGTCTACAATCAAGCACGCGGTTCAGAATCACTGTACTCTCACAGCCTATTAGGCACTTGCAAAAATAAATAACATAAAAAGTTTCAAAGAGATTTCCTACAGGGCACACAGTATACATACAAGGGGCGGTTAGCAAAATGCAAAACGAAAGTGAGAGCGACCCGGCTGGTTTCGGTTTCACACACGAGCGGCGACGTCAAGAGTGACGTCACCACTCATTCGATATGGTCTACTTGTCCTCGTTGATGGTGGACAGGCTGTCGTGATAGTTGTGCTGCTGCGCTACCGAGGGCTGCGACGCCGGCTGCTGGGACGTCATCTCCACGTCCGGGCCTGCAACAACGTGGGTCAACATTTGGCTCGAACGGCGCGCGGCCAACTCTATTTCGAAAATTCGAAAAGTGAAAGAAACTGGTACTAGATTGAATCGGAATCCATCTCACCTCTCCTCTTCCGCAGCCCGCTCTCGGCGCCCTTCTCAGCGCTCGCCTGCTGCATTCGGAGGGGCGGCGGCGCCTCCAGGTGGTTCGAGCCGTCCGTCGGTTTCAACTGCAACACGCAAATCACTCTCCTCCATAGTGGAAGTTTCGTACGTACACGCGATCGCGGACCTACTACCCATACCAAATATCTTCCCCTCTCACCTCGCAGGGCGGTCCACACAGAGTGAGCAGCACCGGGAGCAGGGTGAGACCGTTGAAGATACCTGAGAGGTTATACGTCTCTCTCTCTCTCTCTATCTCTCTCTCTCCCCTCTCTCCACTCACCGAGCAATACCAGCACACTCATCACAACGAAGAAGTACTTGACGACAAAGTCGAACTCGGAGAACACAAGCATGACGATACCTGCAATTTCACGTCAACTCTTTTTCCATTTTCGAGAAACATGTCCAAAAAGAACATTGAGGGCGGCGCGCAGCGCCGCCCGTTTGTCTTGATCTTTGACGCGCGCAGCGCGTCACCCCCAAGGCATACTCAATTTCCTCTATCCCAATACGATTTACTCCATAGTATGTGTTTTTTTGTTAGAATATCATTTGACAAGACTTATGAGTATGATACAAGAAATAAATATCGGTTGCGGCATCCAAAATATCCAAAACAACTTTTTGCTCAATCTGCCACTAAACGTGTTTACGACGACGACGACGACGACGACGCGCATCACGTAAGCCCCGCCCACTGCACTCTGCGCTCATTGGTCGCTCGGCCCACTGTTTGTGCAATCTGATTGGCCGAACGCTCATGCCCCGCCTTTCGCTCAGCCACTCTCACATCCCGTCCTCTTGACTCTCTCACGAGCGTACGCTCTCTGCGCGCTCTCTCTTCTTCCAGCCGAGCATGCCCCGCTTTTCGATCAGCCACTCTCTTCTCTCCCATGACCGTCTGATTCTCTCACTTGTGCACGCTCTCTGCGCGCTCTCTCTTTCTCATGCGATTAGAGACTAGAGCCAGAATGGGCAGCCGGCCTGAAATCAAATGGATCGATTAGTGAGGAGAGGGCGAGTGAGAGCGCGCTCGGCAGTTAAAGAACGGCAGTTAGCGGAGGAGCAGAGCAGTGCGGGTGAGGCTGCTTTGATCTCTGTGCCACAACTTGCCAATTCTAACAGTAATACTACCATTAACATAATATAATAAGGAAGATCAGTTTAACGCACTCGGTTCTGCAATTACAATTCATGACCGAGGTTTCAGTGGCTCAAAATCTAATGAAGTGTGTTTTATATGATACGTATGTGCATACGCGAAGATCGAACGCGCCTGGTTAGTACCAGTACGCCCTCACCCTACCACTTGAGCTATTCCACACCATGATGAAACTTCTTTGAGAATATGGGGTGGCTAGCGCAGTGGATGTGCGCGCAGCTATCATGCTGAAGGTCCCGAGTTCAATCCTTTCGGCGGCCAATGATGTACCGCTAGTCACGGTGGAGTGACGACCACCCTCACAACTTTCGTGAGCGAGTCAGAAGTCTGTGACGTCATCTGATCCAAATTCTTTGCATTAATTGATGGACCCTTGTAAGCAGCTAGCGATTTGTACTCGAGAGCCTTAGGTCAGTCCCCTTATTGGCTAGGTCGACGGTTGTATAACTTGAAACTGCTGATAAACAAACTTTTAACGGTACATGCACTCGCGATATGGGGTGGCTAGCGCAGTGGATGTGCGCGCAGCTATCATGCTGAAGGTCCCGAGTTCAATCCTTTCGGCGGCCAATGATGTACCGCTAGTCACGGTGGAGTGACGACCACCCTCACAACTTTCGTGAGCGAGTCAGAAGTCTGTGACGTCATCTGATCCAAATTCTTTGCATTAATTGATGGACCCTTGTAAGCAGCTAGCGATTTGTACTCGAGAGCCTTAGGTCAGTCCCCTTATTGGCTAGGTCGACGGTTGTATAACTTGAAACTGCTGATAAACAAACTTTTAACGGTACATGCACTCGCGATATGACATGATGATAACTAGTGAAGAATGGCTAATTTACTCGTAGTAGAATTTCGTTTCGACTAGCTAAGTAATAACTTGCCAGGTAATGGAACTGCTTAGGAGATGAAGGGAAGAAGAGAGAAATTCGTAACGTGTGTAGCGCGCGTCAATGAGCGACCGGCAGGCGCATGAGCGATTCGACTAAGCTGTTTCGAAGGTTTCTAATTTAGATACAATTGTATAAAACACAACATTGTTCAGCAACACATCTATCAGTTTCTAAAAAGCGGGAATCACAGAAACTATTTTATAATTTCAAACCAGTGAATATTACTATGTGGTATTATATAAGTTATTTGTATTTTTCAATCATGACATTCTGACTAGTGAGTTTAGAATATGTATATTAATTTTCGTAATTCACGAATGTGAAAAAAATTTCTTCAAAATTTGAGAAAAGGACATCCATTCTCTTTCGAAAAGTACGTAAGTAAAGAGAAGAGGTTTGTCTGGATCTGATTCAACAAAAGCGCATGCATAAAATCTCTTTGCAGCTGACTAAAATATCAAAACAAACCTGCTCTTTCGAGTTTATGAAAAAAGAACATGAACATTATGCATTATATTAATTTATTTATAGTGAATTATAATAAAAATTTGGCCTATTTCACAGTCACCTTACATTATATATTTTTTTATGTTAAAAAAACACATTTTAGAGTGATTCGAAAGAGCAGGTTTGTTTTGATATTTTAGTCAGCTGCAAAGAGATTTTATGCATGCGCTTTTGTTGAATCAGATCCAGACAAACCTCTTCTCTTTACTTACGTACTTTTCGAAAGAGAATAATCTGTATCATTGCGCAAAAGCAATCTTTTTGATTCATGAATCTCTCATCCTCTCACGTGATATAACATCTTGCTAAGCCAAATGTGTACTCCCAAATACGTATTTATCAGATTACTATGCATTTCCCAAATGACATTTCATTTAGATCAAAAATTGTAGATTCTTTCATCCTACGAAGATTTACAAGTTAATTTATGGGCTTATAGATTTAGAGACGCTTATAGATTTAGTGAGAGAAAATATCAAATTGACCACATTAGATGCAATCGCCCCGGAACACAAAATGTGCGACAGCCCGATCATCATATCATCATCTCACATATCCTCTGCAATCCCCTTCATCGCTACACAAACGATCCGTGTGGCACGCATATCGCATTATCTCAATATAGCCACAGACACGAAAAGCGCATTGGACAGAAAAAGAAAACCTGAAATTCAGAAGCTTCTCGAAATTTAGAATTAACCGGAAATAGCTCTGTCACACAACAGAGATTTTAAATATAAAAATGCTTACCGAGAAGTGTGGAAATGGCACCGTGAAATACGGGAACAAACATGTGCTGCAGACAAGCGTCCAGACTGAAAACATATCGATTGTAAACATCCAATCAATAAATTGATAAATCAACACTTACCGGTCGTCGATAGTTCCGAGCGCCGTCATGAAAGCGAGCACGACGTGAGCAGTGAACTCGACTCCTGGAAGGGAAACGGTGAGGGAAAGAGAGAGAGAGAGAGAGAGAGAGAGAGAGAGAGAGAGAGAGAGAGAGATACAATCAGATAAAGAAAACGTTGACAAGTGAATTTTAGCCGGACCCGGAAGAGGAAGTGAAAAGAGACGCTGTTATGAGGTCAGTGAGCAGGACGTACCGATTCCTACTGCACAGATGAGTGTGACTCCGGAGATGGGGTTCATCTTCACCCCGAACAGACCCATGAAGCCGCCCAGCTCGATCGTGATCACCACAACGATCATCATCACCTGAGAGACAAACAACCTTTATGAATAAGATATCTCAACCATCAATCATCACACAATGTCTTACTCTTCTGCAGGAAACATCACTTCAGCCAATCAGCCGCGATACACAAACACAGTGAGTTTGTGGTGTCTATTAGTGTTGGGCAGGATTAATCCAAATTTGGATTAATCGTGGATTAATCGGATTAATCGGATTAATCCGAATCTTAATCCAAAATCTTAGAAATTTTGGATTTCAGATTAATCCGAAATCCGAAATCCAGTTTTTTGGGGATTTGGATTAATCCAAAATCCAAAATCCATAAATCCGGGTTTTGGATTTTGGATTAATCTACTCGTTTACAAATTGTTAAAATAATGTCGTTTTAAATGATGAAATTTCACTTTATTTGAGCTTTCATCTATAACGGCGCCTTTGTAACGTTACAGAAACATCAAAAACACCAAATTCTACTATTAGTAAGGCATAAAGATGCCAAAAAGACAATGTAAAACTTGGATTAATCCAAAATCCAAAGTTTGGATTAATCTGAAATCCAAAATCCAAAAATTTTGGATTTTGGGTTAATCCAAAACCCGAAATCCACAATTTTTGATTACGGATTAATCCAAAATCCAAAACCCTGAATATCTGGGATTTTGATTAATCCAAAATCCAAAATCCAACTCGGATTAGGATTTTGCCCAACACTAGTGTCTATCAAAAAGCTAGCCTCACCATTCCAGCCGCGTGCGGGTTGAACATGAGCGACGTGATCACAGTGAACACGGCAAAGGCAATGATGCAGATGGCAAGGAACAGGTTCCACCTAGATGAGGGACGTCACTTCCGGTCCTCCTTCTCCTCCTCCTCCTCCTCCTCCTCCTCCTCCTCCTCCTCCTCCTCCTCCTCCTCCTCCTCCCTCTCTCTCTCTCTCTCCTTCCTCACCTCAGGGTCAGGTACTGCTCCCAGAAGGTGAAGGCGATTCCGGTGGGGAAGTTGGCGAGTCCGTTCTCCGTGTACTGGTCGCAGATCTCGCGAATCTCCTGAAAATCGATAAATCGATAATCTATAATCAATCAATACCTCAATCATGGTGACAATGACGGGTGTGTCGGTGAGTCCGGTCTGGTAGTAGGGGATCTGCGAGTAGAGGAGGGGATCGGCCGCCGGTACGAGTCCGGGCTGAAAGAAATAAAGGTGAAAGAGAGAGAGAGAGAGAGAGAGAGAGCGAGAGAGAGAGAGAGAGACGACGACGACGACGACGACGACGACCCACCTTGCTGGGGTTCCACCGAGGAGGGTTGGGCACGAAGCTGGCCTGTGACACGTAGTACATCATGTTGTCGACGTTGAACCATCCGGTGAGGTAGTTGTAGAAGCCCTCGGGTCGGATGATGCCGTCAGCATCAACCATCTTGATGTGACCCAGCTGGAAAACTTAACGTTGGAAGAGAGAGAGGAGAGATAAAGGAACAAAAAAGAGAAAGAGAGATCCGCACACTCACCCTTCCAGTGCAATTGTACGTGGTTCCATACGAGCACACCAGCTTCTGACCGATTTGCGCTTCGGGAGCCATCTTCTGACCCTAAACATAGAATTCGTACGCATCATCTTCAAATATTCATGCACTGATCAGCCATCAATCGACCACCGTCGCGACTACTCTCTCATCGCAGAGCGCAGCCACGTAGCTCTCGCAGCCTACTGGCTAGCGAGCGCGCCCGCTGGCCGCAAGGCCGCGGGTTCGAATCCCGCCCGCGACAATACCCGTGAATGACGAAAATATGATAGGGACATCTGTATCTCTGTGAAGATTTATCGATAGTAGAACTGACACACGGTTTTTGCTTAATTTGAGGTAAACAACAAAAAATAACCCAGAATAGCGAAATCGACGCACCTTCATGACTTGTCCGGTCTCGGCGTCGAGTACTCCGTTGTCGATCTCCTTCTGGAGGGCCTCGTCGAGGGAGCGCAGCCACGTCTGCAGCAGGCTCATCCAGTACGGCTGCAGCTTCCCCTCCGCCTTGATCATGAAGTCAGACTTGCCTGCAAACACAGACAATCCAATTACAGTACTAATACGCTGCACTAATGTTGCTATTACGATACATCGAAAACTCATCAATAGTTGTATCTTATCATCTACTAAAAACAACTTAAAAAAAAGTCCAGCCAGTGTGCGCCCACCGAGTGCCTGTCTGTATTCCTCGATCTGCTTCTGCTGGTTGGGTATGTCGATCGTCTGTCCCTGCAGCACGGAGAACATCGGGTAGAACGAGAAGTACCTGAAAGCATGGTAAATGTACAATCCCATTCCACCATTCGATCATACAATGGTATACGACAAAAGCACTTCGCTGACTCTTCCACATACTTCTCCCTGGCTGAAAGAGACTAAGGAACATAGATTTTGAAAGTGTCGCAATGACAAAACTCTCCCACTTATACTCGGCTTACTCCCACAATCTTTCTAATCTTTGAACTCTAATGCCCGTAGCGTATAAATCGTGATAAAGCTGCGATTTGGTGCAACATCCAGACGGCTGTGTTCCATTCGCACTCACTTCTCCCTGGCCCTGAGGAAGGCAGCAGGGGGTGTGTGTTCGGGAAGCACGTCTGCCAGCTCCAGTCCGAGCGTCGACGTCTTCATGCCATACAGACCGAACACAACCATCAACAGGGTGGCGAACAGCACAGCCGCCTGCAATGCGACACAGTCACACAGTCAGAAAGGTCAATAACGAGTAAGATCAATGCGATATCAGTATCCCAGTTCAAATCGCATCACCTTCTCCCCTTCCTCCCTCCCCACCTTGACCGCCGGCATCTTCAGAGCAGGGATGTAGTAGTTGGTGAGGAATCCTCCGACCGTGTACCACGGCTGGTTGCGCACGAACTCCTCCTCCGTGTGCGGCGCCGTCAGCTTCTTCTTCTTCTTCTCCGCCAGCTTCGCCTCGTACGACGCGCGCGCCTCCATCTGCAAATGACATGACGTCACGTCGTCCAGCATGACGTCATAGGGGACCCACGTTGTTGGAGACAGTGACGGACGTGGCCATGTCGACTTCGAGGTCCTCCTTGCCCGCGCAGCAGTACGCAAGATCTCTGTAAGGGGAAATGTTCATCTCTCTCTCTCTCTCTCTCCCTCTCTCTCTCTCTCTCTCTCTCTCTCTCTCTCTCCCTCCCACCTCTTTCCCTTCCTCTGTCTCCGCAGATCCAGTCCGATGAAGGCGGGGAAGATGAACATGAGAGAGGCGAGGTTGAACGCCAGCAGAATGGCCGTCTGAAGGCAAACCATTTACTAACATAATTCAATCCAAATCTCGTGTGCGTGTCGAATTCACCAACAACTACTTGTAACATGTACCACCACCTCTCCTAACATCATAACAATGAGGAAGTGACAAAGCAGAGAGAGAGAGAGAGAGAGAGAGAGAGAGAGAGAGAGGAAGAGGGAGAGAGAGAGAGAGAGGAAGAGGGAGAGAGAGAGAGAGAGAAGTTGCGTGTCCGACCTGTGAGCAGAAGCTCCTCAGAGCGGGAATGGGTAGTACGAGTCCGGCGATGAATGCGAGGATGTTGTTGGTGGAGGTGACCATGACAGACATGCCAGTCTCCTTCAGAAGAACGCCCATCTCGTTCCGGTTGATCTGCAACCGACAAGTCCAATCTCTCCTTTCTCTTGTAACATCAACGTCCATCTACTTCGCATGTAAACACTTCTCGATAAAAACCATGTAAAAAGTTTTCGCCAATTCTACGTTCCATTCATTCACCAACCCCCGATGCATAAATAAACTAACAATCCCTCTGTTTTCTGGCATATCAACCCGATCATCCACAAAAACACCGTTTCGTTCTTCAACCCACAATACACCACTCTCCCTCCCCTTCCTCTCCTCCCCCCTTCCCTCTTCCCACCGTGTTGATGATCTCGTCGTAGTTGTGTAGGAGGAGGAACATGTCGTCGATTCCCAGTCCGAGAGACAGGAACGGAACGATCTGGGTGGTGGCGGCGTTGAAGTTGATGCCCATCATCGTCGCCAGGCCCAGACCGCAGATCGAAGAGTACGTAACGAGGACCACGCCTGAACGGGGTTGTTCAATCTCTCTCCCTCTCTCTCTCTCTCTCTCTCTCTCCCTCTCTCTTACCAATGAAGGACAGCATGACATTGGATTGGATGGCGAGCCAGCGTCCGTCGAACCTGGCCTGCGTGAAGGCAGCGTACACAACCTGCAAGCATTCCGTATGGCCAACCGAGAAGCTCGACAGTAGCGGTGAGAGGCGAGCTCTGTTCCGAATTCGATCCGACGTTACAATCATTTACCACACTGTCTTCCACCCAGCCAGATTTCACTGCCGCACATTTACCGATTGATCTATTCACCCACTTTACATTTTTCAAAAAAAAAAACCATTATGTACGCTTCACGGTCACACTATAACAAACAGAGCTACACAACTGGAATCGTCCTTCCGGAAAATCATCCTTTCGCCACCTCTCAATACATTCTCCCCCTCCCCCGCTCACCATGAGTCCGTAGCCGGCAAAGATGATGGTGAAGTCAAACTGGGAGAACTCTTCCATGATATCGGCGATGGACGTGGAGGCCAGCGGGTGGAACTGACGCACTCCCGGCTTCTGAAGGGGGAACAGTCTCTCTCTCTCTCTCTCTCTCTCTCTCTCTCTTCCTCCCTCCCTCCCTCCCTAACTCATCACGACATTCTCAATGCTATACGAGAGTACGCACACCTACCTTGTGGTTAGCCTCGTGTCCGTACAGCTTCTTGGTGAAGTTCCTCTGCCATGTCATGATCACCTCCTGTGCCATTCCGGGGTGCCACGCCTTCCTGTTCAGGTTGGGGTGCACGTCGCCCTTCGCCTCCTAAAACAATACTCATACTCAGAATAGAATCAGAATATTTACACACTTCCGTGCAAGCTACCATTGAAAGTTGGTTCAACCTTCGCATCTACTAACATTGGTGAAACATACATATCGTACCTATCGTACCCATTGTACATCCCGTACCCCCTTCCCCCTCTCTCGTACCTTGTATCGTAGGAACACGTCGACGGGCGATGCGACGAGGAACACGGACTGGAGGGCCTCGGCCGACTTGACATGCTGAGCCTCGCGCTGCAAATGGGAGATGTCACCTCTATCTCTATCTCTCTCTCTCTCTCTCTATCTTTCTCTCTCTCTCTCTCTCCCTTCACCCGTCTATAAGAAATCAGCGTTTCTATTCCACATTCCAGTCATTATATGTTCTAACATTGATTCAACAGAAAACTACTATAACAGATAGTAATTGGAGTTCGGAAATCTTGTTACTCTACACATCTACGTCACGCTACCAACTCATTGTCAGCGAAAGAAAGGCCGAATCATCCAAAATTCATTCATCAAACGAAATCTCCTCACTATTACACTCATACTATCACTTAAGTTGAATTCCTGTCCAGCAGAAAAACAAGCGCACCAACTATCATGAACCTACTCTCAAATTCTCAAAGAGCATACAGAGCAGTCAGTTGATCCCCCCTCTCCCCACCTTGACTCCTCCGATGATGAGGTCCTCCGGCCACTGCATGATGTTCTTTCCGAATCCCCTGCACCCTCCGGTCATCACCTCCCCGTAGTTCGGGAACTGCGGCTGCTGCTTCTCCGTCAGAAACTCGCCCCAACGGTTCTGAAATAAGGAATAATCAATACCGTACTCCTACTACTCGCATATCCAATACAGTATCGCTCTATCTCACTCTATCAGTACTCTATCACTAGCTCATTGTACTACGGGTTTTTCAAACGAGTATCTATTTCTAAATTCTAATACAGTTTTTTTTTTCAAACTGTAGTGAATCATACTCTTTCCAAATTACAGTATACCCTGCTCCGGCTACAGTACACCTCTCAAACTACCGTACCCCACCGTACCTTGTTGGCGCGCATCCACTCGAGTAGCGACTTGCCGTACTCGAGGCACATAACGTTCTCCGGCTCCTTCTTCGAGGTGGCTGAAAGACAAACATATTCTCTGTCTGTCTGTCTGTCTGTCTGTCTCTGTCTGTATGTCTGTCTGTCTGTCTCTCTCTCTCTCTCTCTCTCTCCAGTAGCTCACTATCAAAAATTTCCACAAAATCTGCAAAACGACAGAGCGGACAGCGGACAAAGTATCGAAGGAGCATGTGGCAGACGTTCCCTGAACTCACAGCTCATGTTTCCGATGGTGCTCGCATCGTAGTCGTCGTCGTACGAGTAGTAGTCCTCGTCCTTCTTCTCCTCCTTCTTCGACGAAGACGGAGCCTTCGTCGTCGAGGCCACCGCCTTCTTAGTCGTGGAAGCGGCCTGGATAGTGAATTTAAAAATTCCGTTCGAACAGCGTCAGCGATTTCAAATTCGTGTAACAAGAGAACGACGTCAACCTCCTCTCTCTGATCTAGACATAAGTAAAAGTAAATGATAAAACAATTTATAATGTTCTATAATATCGTGGTGGGCTTTTTATTCAATGGAAAAGTAACAAGATTAATGCAAGACTTTTTCACTCCTACTATATTTCCCAATAAAACATAAAATGCACAAAAAAGGTTGTCACTACTCGAAATGCAGAATGCTTTCACCTCATATTAAACAGTAAAACAATATTCATAAAAGTTAAAATCAAGCTAACATTATAGCTAAGTGCAAACATTTCCCATTCATAGCACCGCAAAACCTACACATAAAACCTACCTGTCTCCGGCTCTCAAGCTTTCGTGCTGGTACAGAAAACGCAACACACCACCCACACCCTTCCCTCACTCCTCCCTCCTCCCTCCCCTCTCCCCACCCACCTGGGTGCTGCTCGCAGGTGCCTTGGTCGTCTTGGCGGAGGCGGGGGCGGCAGTGGTGGGGGCAGTGGCTGTCTTCTCCTCTCCCTCCTCCTCCTTCTCCTCCTTCTCGTCTCCGGCCGCGCGCTTCCTGCGCTTCTTTCCTGAAACGACATGTTCAAATATCAAGAATCAATTTGAACTTTCACTGTGATTACGCAATATAATTTGTTTTGGTCGACTGACAACAAACATATAGTTATACTTCTATCGGCTCGACAACGATCCCACCAAACGCCAAATATGTAATCTACCACGAAATCCCTGAACCCACCAAAACGCATCATATACGCTTCCACACTCGCATTACCCCACACACCCATTTGCAAAGCAATACGCGAAATGACGGTATGCAAAATGAAACCACCTAATAGATACAGTAGCGCTATCCGACAAACCCACTCACATAGTAATACCCAGAAATAAAACATCCACAATACTCCACTAGGCACACTATTGTAACAATTAGTGCGTTATGGGAAAACAATCAACATCAACCACAATATAACTAGAGCGCTTCACAACACCGCAACATCTACGTTTCGAGACAAGCCCTAACGATAAGCCCACTGCCACTATCGTAGTTCAATCATCGTTTCATTTCGGAATTGAACACTGAACAATCCCTAATTCAAACTTCTGAACCTAATCCAAACGCTCGACCACCTATTAGATTCACTGTACACACACATCATCTACGTTTCCAAATGCGCACTACCCGAAACACACGCATTCACAAAGCAATAAAAGTGATAAAAGTGATAACGAAAGGAAAAGCAATCCGAAAAAACTCTACCGAACAGGTCGCTCAACAGGTTGTCGGCCAGGTCGGACTGCTTCGCCTCCGGCTTCTTCCACTCGTCGCGACGCAGGTTGATCTGGACGGAGACGTCTCTCTCTCTCTCTCTCTCTCTCTCCCTCCCTCCCTCCTTCCCTCCCTCTCCCTCCTTCTCTTCCTCTCTCTACAGTAACCCCCCTTACCACAACAGTCCCCCCTCCCACCTTCTCGCCCTCCGGCTTGGCCATGTTCCACGTGTTGAATGCGTCGAAGGCTGCGCACCGATCGAAGTGATTGGGGGCGGTGGCGGGACACTCGGGGTCCAGCGGGTCTATGCACGGTCTGGAGAAATCGTGTTATTCGAGTCCAAGTCCAGCCACGACCAATTCCGACGAAACGTCGCTTTGATTTCAATTGTTACACATCCAGCTCATTCATATCGCATTAGTTGTAAGTAATAAATATACCATAGACCATACATACATACACTCTCCTCCTCTCTCCCCCCTCCCCTCGCTCACCTGTCCAGGTAGGCGGCTCCGATGCCGGCTCGCTCGAAGAAGTTGCCGATCGGACCGAGGTCGAACAGCTGACCCACCTGAAAGCAAGCAGGTCGAGAATAAAGAAGTAGTGTAAGTGTATAGAGTATTGTTATCAAATACGTTTCAGCAAGTGATCAACATCATCAATACTGTCGGCATAGTTTCATCAATTTCACACGTCGTCTTTCAATCATGAAAACCTTTCTCATCACCGAAAACATAAGTTTCACGCAATCCTTCTAATCGATGTCTAATTATTTTCGCCAATATCACTCAAGTCGAGGCTTCCCACATTTCACATATTGCCCCATTAACACCCACAATTGTTCCCAATTCCATCCACTCATTCCAGGAAATACCACGCAAAAGAATTCTTATTCATCAATATACGTTTCGTGCACTCTTTTTCATGGCTGTTTCAGCAAATTCAAGTTTAATAGTCCCATCAACATATGCGATCAAACTGCTTCCACTATGTTTCCCACGTAGTGTTCCCATCTACTCCTTCCCGAACACCACCCCCACCTCTTGAATCACGGCGGTCGGGTTGAGGTTCTTCCACGTGACGTCGCCCTTCGGAAGAGAGTTGATGAACGCCGTCACCTCCTCCCTCAAACAGTCTCCATTCACCCTCCTCCTCCTCTCTCTCTTTCTCTCTCTTTCTCTCTCTCTCCTCTCTCTCTCTCTCTCCCCTCTCTCACCCCAGGTTGAGTGGCGGATAGGGTCCGAGCGGCTTGGCGCCCTCCCAGTAGCAGTCAATAGGCGTGATCCAAATGCACGGAATGATCTGAAAGATTAAAGTACAGTAACCCTGCACACCAAGTCAAAATTACCGTAATCTACAGTACCACCGAATCGAAACAACCGCATACCTTGTCGAGCATGTTGCTCATAATCTTGGCGAGCGGTCCAGTCTGGAACGAGGGACCGGGCGGCTTGAAGCAGATATCGGCCAGCGTCCAGTTCCTGAACACCGTAATCCAGGATGAAGCTACAGTACCCACAAATTACAGTAACCCTACTCACTCTCCATGTACGTGTACGCTGTACTTGCTGATCTCCTGCATGAGTTTGACGTGTTCGAGGAGGGATTCGGTGGAGAGGACGTCCTCGTGGTCAGACTTGGGCGTCTGGATCACCACCTGGAACAAGACGTTTCACTAACTTTATAAATCATGTTTGCATCGCTGCCTAGCAATAGGCCTACATTTCTGGCGTCTTTCTATACAAAATAATCATTTCATATGTTCATCTCGAAGACTCACCAGAAAATGCATGTTTCACCAACAAATCATGCCACACTCACACCAAAAACAGTAATTTACCCTCTTCCCAACCTCGAAATCAATGCTTAACCAATGCCGCATACATACCTGGAACCCTCCTCCCAGTCCGTTCTCCTTGGGCAGCTCGGGTCCTCTGCGGTCGTCGTCAGCCACCGGCTTGGGCCTGTTCACAGTGGCATTGACGGGGGCGACTCCCGGTGGGGGAGGAGGGGGCATCCCCGCCGCTCGCGCCGTACGCTTCGCAGCCTTCAACGCGCGCCTGAAACACGAGTATTTTAAGTTGTAAGTTACATAATTCTACCTACAGTACCCCCTTCCCACTCACGCCTGCTGTTGTGCCTGTCCGAGGTAGTTGAGCTCTTCGTCCAGTCGACCGCCCTCTAAACATCGATAAATAAATTGCGATCAATCACTCGAACTGACCGTTAGAAGCAAGTAGTCAATTGATATCGATCAGCTGATCGAATAGTAATAGTAATCGATAAATAAATATCTACTCACGCGACACCCATAGCTTGACGATATCCGTCTCAATCGAAACATCCTTGAGTCCGTAGCAGCACATTGTGTAGAGAATCATTCCGAGGATAGCCTAAAAGACAAAATATGTTGTCGAAGAAACATCTTCCATGACAAATACGCTTGCACTATCCCCCATATCACATACAGTGATCATCCGCACAATACGACAACAACACAATATTTCCACCCGAACTAACCGTTTCAGAATGCCAAAACAAAAACCGTAAACTCTACGTTTCCATCGTCTTTCACTTCAAGCACATCTTCCACATAATCGGAAGAAAAACAACGCCAAAAATGGAGCTTTCAATCGGAACCAATACCCACGGCTTGCCCACACCCACCGTGGTCCATGCGTACTTCTGGACGACGCAGCCGATCCTGAATAGGGAGTTCTGGAAGAAGGCACGCGAGTAGAGCGCGACACGGTTGCCCTCCGCCAGACCCTGAACGCCAACGTCGCACAAGCACCTCTTCCTCCCCCCCCCCCTTCTTTCTCTCTCCTCTCAAATACTCATAGTTTCAAAGACAACACTACTACAACATCCGTCCCTTCTCATACCCCGCCTCTCACCCGCTCCCTCTCCCATCCTCCTATCCCTACAGTCCCAACACCACTCCCCCCTCACCCTGTTCATCTGCTGCAGACTCGAGTCAACATTGCACAAGCACACACGCACCCCCTCACCCTGTTCATCTGCTGCAGACTCGAGTCAACATTCTCTCTCTCTCTCTCTCGCTCTCTCTCTCTCCCTCCTCTCTCTCTCTCTCTCTCTCTCTCTCTCTCTCTCTCTCCCTCCCTCTCTCTCTCTCTCTCTCTCTCTCTCTCTCTCTCTCTCTCTCTCTCTCTCCCCCCTCCCCACCCTGTTCATCTGCTGCAGACTCATGTCCGCGTCGCACCACGTGGGGGCGTGTCCGAACTTGAGCTTCCACGCCTCTGAGTACTCTGCCGAGTCCGAGTTGCCCACCACCCGCCGCTCCACCCACTGAAAGCACTGCAACCACGCAACATTATCATCGCCTGAAATCTTCCGGACATTTCCTAGTTCTATTTTATCACGTCAATTTTATCATTATCACCGCCTGAAACCAGACATTCCGTCTTCTAGTTCAATCATCATTTAGCTATTCCTATCTTATCGATTAATTATCGATTTCTTCACATACACACTCCATCAATGCATTACGCGCCGCTGCGGGGAACTGGGTACGCAGCGCGCGTCCATCGTCCATATTCCCTTATCCCCCCAATCCGCTATCCCCCGCATATCACAAACTACGACGCCGCTCGAATCCTGATCCACCGGCAACATTGCAAACCTGCTCCCCCCTCCCCCCTCCTTCTTCCCCCAACCCACATCCCGTTATCAGACAAAACACACAAACGTTGATGACACTGCAGGCGGTTAGCTCGTTGAGTTTGGGGAGGACCGAGATGAGGCCCTGTTCCTCCTCCATCTCCTCCTCCTCCTCCTCCTCGCTGCTCCGAGCGTATCGGCCGGCGCGGTAGCCTTTCCGCCCCATCACAGCAAGTGCATGTGCACACTATCTTCTCCTGGACACGGCAGTATTACAACGGGAGGAGAAACAGATGACGTCAATGTATGATGACTGCGTGAATGAAAGACGATAATGTGAATGCACTTGGTACACGGTGTGACGTGATCGACGATCGAGTGATCATATAATTCACAACAAAATAAAGAGTAAACATAGGAGAATGACGACCGACAGTCTGGAGCGTAATTGGAATCAATGTGTCGTTCCGTCTGCGTAGCTGCATGATGCTTCGCTTCCCGGTGTGGGAAAAGAGAACGCACACACAAAAACGATAAGGACTGTGATGGTGGAATGCCGTTAATGATAATCACTAATCACCTCCAATCTTCCCCAAAAAACCCACAACAAACGCTCGCCGCCGCTCACTGCTCTCACTCCCAAGCTCCCGCCACAAATTAGTAAACGTCAGTCGAGAACGCCATTTCTCACTATGCACAACGCCGTACACTTATATTGCGAGAAAAATATCGAAACCGGTCAGTCACTATGGTGAATTTAAGAAATCGTATAAACAAAATGAAAAAAAATACAAAATATGACCACAATAAAACTCACTCTTCTAATGATGCCTTTTTCCGACTTATCAGGCGGGTGTTCCGCTGAATGCACCTTCATCTGAAAACAATACAAATTTCATAAATAAATCATACACAATAACAACATTTCGGAATAGAGTTTTAAGCAGAATACAAAAGGAAGTGCACAACTCAACGAAACTTACAGATATAGTTCAACGATTTCAAAAAGATGCGTGTCATACATACATGCATATATCTCACGAGGCAAGCCAAATCCGATCCAAAACCACGACCGCGTAACATAAACTATTAATACCGTATTCGGTAGAAAGAGAAACTGGATCCACGGATCTGCCATCCATACTACACAGTGGCAACACAGTACCCGACGAGGAGACGAGAGAGAGAGAGAGAGAGAGAGAGAGAGAGAGAGAGACGTGCGGATCAAACATGCAAATCCTAGATCGATCAATCGATAATAAGGTCGATCGAAGATCCATACACCCATTAGAATATGAATAGTGATGCGCGCAGACCCGCAGACCACGCGCGTTCTCTCGATTCCATCCCCAATCCGACTTTCCCAAATGAGAGAATCCACATTGGCTGGGAGAAAAAACGACATCGGAATGAATGAGATGAGAGAGCAAAGAGAGGAGAGAGTGGGTGGGTGACATAGACTGAGTGAGACAAGAACCTATTCGAAACACACCACAATCACACACTACAAACTGATCAATCACCACAGTCAGGCGAATTCGTCAGCCCCCCGTTTTCAGAAAAGCGAATCTTTGACCACTCCACCCCCACTAGTTTCTGTCACCGGAAAAGAGAAATGACTAGTGCGTGCGCTTTTCTTTGACATCTCGGAACCGAGTACAGTCTATAAACCCCGCGCCGGCCCCGCTGTCGCCATTCACCCATTCGAGCGCGATTCCGGTCCTGCCGCGAATGCGTCTGCCACCCTGAATCACCCACACGCACCACGTCTTATCCAGTCCACACATCACTGCCATCAGTCCACCACTCCTACCCAGTCCGAATCCATGAAACATATCCACACTGATTCACCAATCTCATCCCTCTCTCACCTCTGCGTTTCACTTTCACACCTGGGCGGTGATACAATACGATCACGTTTGATGAGTCAGGAAAGGAACCTGAGGAAGGAAGAAATAGAAATGACGCCATGCCAAATTCCACAAGTGCACTAGTCACTAGCCTGTAGCCGCGCAATTACGGCGCGAGAGACAACCGCACAACCCACCCCCGACCCATCCACACACAATACCATAAATAGAGTGCGCAAAAAGTGGCGAAATGGCGCAATAGACGGCGTTCGTCAAGTATCCCCTCTAGCCGGTTCATTGCATATTCATCCAACAGTCAGACTACAGGGTCGCCTCATAATCCCAAACCAACATGTGCCGTCTCTACGCACAAATCAACATCGCCAAAAACTCGTCCGATAACATCTCTCTCGCAAAAATATCCTTCCTTCCTTCCTCTCTTCGTCCCTACTTGAAACATCAGAAAAAAGACAAAACACCTGAATTCATCACTTGATTGGACAAAATGAGAGAGAGAGAGAGAGAGAGAGAGAGAGAGATGTCTTAAAAACACACCACCCTGTAATGTGATGAGATCAGCGAGAAGAGAACATTGCTCATATCAACTCTTAGGATGGAGAGGGAACATCAGACACCAATTTGTAGTCATATTAATCAGTCCTACTCCCCCCGCTCTCGAAAGTGACAGCGAAAGTGAAACCGACACAAATTGCAACGGAACAACATCGCGAAAATCAGGATTCCGTGATTTCGCACATCAGACGAGGTGCAAAATGTCTTGCCTCGGGGAGAGGGCAGACAGAGCAGAGAAGACGATAGATCACGGTGAAGAGAGAGATTCAGACGCAGACGCCGCTCCCGACAAATCATTGACACTCTCGCGCAGCGTACGACACAGACATCGGAATCGGAATTCGGAAAATATAAATCAGGTTCTCTCTCTCTCTCTCTCTCCTTATATCATTACACTGACCTTCCTTTACCCTTCTTTAAAATCAAAGCTCTCGCCGGTCAGTAACAGTAACCAAAGATTAAAATCTCCTTAGAAAACATACACACATAAAAACGCACAACAACGTCGAAATCTCACTACACTATGATCAATTCATTACTCCCAAAATCTCTCTACTATTTTCACTATCGATTTCGCAGAGGGCAAGTCTTTACAGACACATCAAAACATCGCCGAAAAGGTAAGAGAGAACAGAGAAACAGGTATCGTGACATCATTGCAGGAAATACGAATACCACACACGAGACAACGTGCAACTATCGAGGCAAAAGGAACTGCAACAATAAAATGTGACATCTGAATTCGAAATTGAAACATTACATTCCAACTGCGAACGTGAAACTATCTAGACAAAAAGGAATTGAATAACAAAATGAGACATCAAAAATGAAATACTACATCCCAACTGCGATATGGAAAAAACAGTAGAAAAAAGGCTGCCAGGACAAAGTGCTAATCGTACCAACAACGCAATCACAGATGCAGCCAGCAAATCCATTCATCCCTTCCAGCAGAGCAGAGAGAGAGAGAGACAAAACGCTGCGGCGGCGCCGTAGCGCGAGAAAACGAGAATCGGCGAGAGCGGATACAGTGATCCACGAATGACAGAGAGAGAGAGAGAGAGAGAGAGAGAGAGAGAGAGAGAGGGGGGGGGGGTGAAACGGGATTCGGCGGTCGCCGCCACCGCCACCGCAGACACTGCTCTCGACTCGACGCGAGCAGACCAGGGCTAACAGGGGTTGACTGACAACGGCCGTCTATCGATAGAGGAAGGACAGGGAGTGGACTGTGCACCCCACTCCACAAAACCCACGAACCGCAGCCCGAAAGCCGCTCTATTAGGTACACGCAACACTCTAGCGATCCACACGTTGGTCCACAAAAAAGCTGCACCTCGAATCAAAGTAATCACATCAGAGGAAGAGAGCAAAGGTCGGGACGGAATCGAGAAAAGAGACAAACGGGAAGGGATGGGTGGGTGGTGGAGGGTGAATGGGTGCAGCTAGTGAGTCAGTGACAGAGAGAGAGCGCTACGTCAAAAGAAAGACACGGTCGAGAGTTCACCGAATAGAAGGCGGCGATTGCGAGAAGCAAGGAACGGGTATGTTCTTCACTCTCTCTCTATCCCTCTCCCTCCCTCCTTCTTCCTCTCTTCGTTCTCTGGTCTCACAAAAAGCATATGCCCCGAAAAGGGGAAGCAATGTTCCATTCCTCTCACACAACCAGAACCATACTCGGCACAAAAAGCGAGAGTGAAACGCGCACCAAAACCGCATATACAATCGGCGACGACGACAACGACGCGCAAACAACATCAAAACATATCTGCGACAAAGGAGACAAGAGGGAAAGCTCGGGAGATCGAAAGAGAGAGAGAGAGAGAGAGAGAGAGAGAGAGAGAGAGATGAAGAGGGAGAGTGGAGGCTAGCGCGAGACCAGGCACCTCAAGACGGCAATGACCGATTCTGATACAATAGCCTCTCTCTCGCCTCGCCTACGCGCTACTAAAATCGACACAGCCCATTTCACGCTGAGAACTCTCTCTCACTCTCTCTCTCTCTCTCTCTCTCTCTCTCTCTATCTCTCTCTCTCTCCTTCCCCCTTCCGCATTCCTTTGTACCAACAGAGGTAATAGCAGTATATTTATAAATAGAGGGTATTGTTAGCAGAGGGTTCAAACCACACACTGCCACACACACACACACACACACACACACACACACACCAATCACAGAAGCCAAAAATCAAAGACAAAAGAAAGTGACCCCTCCAGCAAAAACCAAACCACCACTCGCGCATTACAGTAGTGCCGTTCAGTGATCACTGCAGACAGTGATATCGCGCTTTCCACTGCTATTGTATCGATTGTCTTGGTGTGCGGATAAGTCGCGTTTGACTTTTGTGTTGTTTTACCACCTTATATAGTGACGATCACAGCACACCCGAAACGTTCACTGATAGAGTGATAATATATACAAACGTCATGTTCCAACTTCCAACACATTCACTACGCAACCAAATGGGGCAAAGAAGCAGTCCAGTGTAAATGTTGTCAATCATAACTACAATCATATTCACCAACGAGCCAGCGACTATTGCGTATTTGATTTAAAAAAAAACTCAGAATAAGGTACTAGCCGAGTATCAAACAACATCATGCAACACTTGCTCACTGTCACAACACGGGGCGAATATAAAAAGCGAATCACTCTCTGACTCTCCACCCAACCCGAATGGCCACCAGTTTGCTGCCTCCCCGAATAATAGAGTGATCCGCGCCCAGTCAAAGTCAATCGCATCTCTCTCTCTCTCCTCTCTCCCCCCCCCCCCCCCCTCTCACTCTCTCTCTCTCTCTCCCCAAATGTGGATCAACATGGTCTCATCCGCGCCACAGGGAGCCGCGAGCGCGCATCCATCTCCATTCATCCACGCCAATCAATCACAAACAATCAATCGATACGCGGCAGATATACCGGTATGTAAATGAGCGGAGGATGATCAGTGCAAGGACACCTACGAACCACATGCGCATCGGTGCGCGACTGACAACCGTGACTCACTGCGAGAGAGGGGGAGAGAAAGAGAGAGAGAGAGAGAGAGAGAGAGAGAGAGAGAGAGAGGGAGAGAGAGAGAGGGAGAGTCCGGTCTTGTCCGGACGCCATTCACTTCACTCCACGCACTCTCAGCCGAAAAAGAAACGGTAGGCAGTGTTGAGATAAGGAGCAGCCGAGCGGTCGCATCGGTGAGTGAAACGAATTGCAGCCAATCACTTACTCTCCCTTCCACTCTCTCTCTCTCTCTCTCTCTCTCTCACTCTCTCTCCGAAAGCAAAAGAAAGAGATGCACAACAGCACAACCACTCCACTCCATTCTTCAGTAGACAACACCGCCATACTGTAGCCCAAAAATGTCGCGCCACGAAAATGTGCTGCTAAAATGGTCAAGTGCAAAACTGTGATACCAAAATATAGGGGAAACAAGTGACGAACAGACTGCGTGCGAATAAAAACGCCAGTCCGCACTCGACGCACCGACAACCGACAACCGATCTGTGCAATCCAGCATTCCTGGATTTCGCGCCCTCTCATCTCCCCTCCGCTCTCTCTAATCCACACACTCTCTCACATTCATACTCAGTGAAAAACGGGGCGCAGCGTTTGACCCAGATGACGTTCTGTGGAGTTCGGAAGAACTACTGAAGTGATGGAAAGAGAGAGGCGAGATAGCACAGTGATAGGAGAGCGCGCAGGCAGCTAATCACTTTGCGCAATTTCTATCCAAAATCACGTAACTTCATACATGATGCGAAAAGAATGTCAGAAAATAGAATCAGAAAGTTCTCTGTAGTGATCAAGGGATTGTGAGGAGACGAAAATACGCCAAGGATTTAAGAAAACGTCCAAAATGAGACAGGCGTGTGTCTCTCTCTCTCTCTCTCTCTCTCTCTCTCTCTCTCTCTCTCTCTCTCTCTCTCTCTCTCTCTCTCTTGTCAAGGACATGATCGCGAAGTTCAAAAGCGGATCCCGGTACCAAATCTCACCACACAATCTTGGAACAACGCCCGAAGACACCGATGCCACAACCAAGCCAAGTCTCTTCTTTCTAGAAACCCACCACCACCAGTTATTCAGCAGGGCTGCAGTGCAGCCATCAAACGATTAAAGGATAGTCTGTAGTCTCTCTCTCTCTCTCTCTCTTTCTCTCTTTTTCTTTGTCTGCTCTCCACACTCCCTTCTCGCATATACTGGTTGACTTCACACACAGAGAGAACACATGATCCAATCATAGCGAGCAGCTAATAAGTACTCACCCCTTCCGGTGCCAACCTTGGTCGTTCCCTCTGCCGAGTTCACATTCCTTTCCGCTCAGTAATCCCTTCTCTACAATCGAATCTCTGTCCATCGTGCCTATCAAACATCACTCTCACTCTTACTAAATACTTGACCGGGCAAGATAACCGAATGTTCACTTTCTAATAACGAAAAAACATATACAATATCATTTATCATAATCTAAAATAATATCAAATATATGGGAATCAACAACACACGTGATAACAGAAGGGGAGGAGAAGGCAGGCAATGGTGCAAGAATAGTGGCTCGATCTCGATCAAATCTACCGTAATCTCAAATCTCTCAATTCTCGTGCCTAACAGGGGAAATTATTATGCGAAAGAGTAACATATTTCAATCAACACGCGATAGACGTCAACATAGACACAGATTTACAGGACAACTCGGAAAACAAATCGATGAATCGATACTCGATGGAGAAACATACGCGTAGAGTCTGCACAGGAGTGATGCGGAAAGCGAAGACCGACAAAGCTGGTCAACAGGGCTGATCTGAAAGCAGGACATGGACACAATGGAATCCAAATACCGTAATATTTAATACAGTATACTAGTATTACAATATATCTAAACTACCTAGTAGTTCCACTTGTCCTAGTAGTTCCACTTGTCGACCGTAATGTCCATGTCGGCACCGTTACCGTAGCCGCCAGTCGGGTAGTAGGGAATCGGCTGGCGGGACGTCGCCGCCTAGAAGATGAATAGGTAAACAAGTAAACAAACAAGTAAACAACCCGCGCACCTCTAGCTCGGCCTCGACGCTGCGGCGCAGCCACAGAATGTAGACCACCGCTATGAACAGCAGCTGCAACAAGAACAAGCAAGTTTTTTTTTTAAATATTCAAATTCAATTCATATATTAAAATTACAAATTATCTATTCAAAAGGTAGACACTATAACTATTGTACGAAATGTTGGTTTTTGTCCCAGACATTATACATTTCAGCTCAACGTGAAAATCCAATCTGCAACGTGAACAGCAATTTGACTTGATAAGCACAAGCGAATAAAACCAAATTCATCAACACAAAAAAACAATACAGAAAGAGGATCGCAATTACAGGAAAAAAACTAATAAAAAAAACAGTGACTGACCAGCGCGAGGGCGATGACGGCGGCGAGCAGCCAGAACGACACAGACGAACACTCTTCCACACCATCCTCCAGCGGCTGAAACACACACACCACATCAATCCCTTCTGCCAACGACAACCCATACAGACAACAGACACACATCCTATCCTTTCCTTCTCCTCTCCAGCGAATAAACGTTTGATTTGATTTGATGACATAACACATAACACCCATCTCCACCCCCCCCCCCCTTCACTGACCAGGCCGCTGAGCCTCCTCCACTCGTTCCTCTCCCGCCGGCACGCAGCCACAGCAGCCTCCCTGTCGTTGGCAGCCGGCGCCCCGTCACGCAGCATACAGTAATCCCAGTCACGGATCTGCCAATCGATAAACATACAATAATCGATCAATCAATAACGTACCACCATCACCGAGCTCCTCGCATTGGCGTGCGGCGGCGGAGGGCTGTACGGGCATAGAATGCCGCGCACGTGCTTACGAGACCTGAAATTGAAAAATAGCAACAGGCTACAATATTCAAAAAGTACAGTATACAATACCACATACCATCTACAGAATACCCCTCCTTACCGAATGTACCCCTCCATGCGGCTGGAGTTTGAGATGCGACTGAAGAACACACCGCCACTCACGTCCAGCCTGAATAACTAGTGTAAATAACAACTGACTTTGTGATAAGCCGTGAAATAGCAAAACGTTAACTATACGTTTTCCGGCAACATGAATACTACGATGCTGCTTGATCACCAATAGCATTTTACTAGAATCCATGTCATCGCAACTCTCCACCACCCACTTTATGTTGGGTCGCTGCTCGTTGATGGTCCACATGACGTCACCCTCGGCGCCGTCGAAGAGGACTGCGTGGATGCGGGACGAGGGGAAGCCGTACACCGTCACCATGTCCGCAGAGGACGACGAAGAGACCGCGTAGTAGAACTGGACATGCAAACTCTATTAATCTGTCCCCTTTCTTCTCGGAAACTCCTTTTTATCCTCCAGTGGAGAGGACCTCCACCCACCTTTCCCTCGTAGGGGTCCTCGGACCATGCGAATCGTCCCGAGTTGACAGCGTGCAGGGTGCGGGAGAAGAGGCCCGTGATGCGAGACGTGTCCTCCCCAAACAGGTGCGAGATGTACGCCGCGTGCACCCACATACCTGCAACTAGTCAATTAAATTATCAATATTTTTGCCATGCAGGAAAAAAGATTTCAAAACGATTTCAGTAAAAATAGGAATTTCAACAATAAAGGCGAATCGCATAAACCTACCATACGTCGTCGGCTCCCGGGTAATGATGTAAAGAATGTGCGAGTGGGGGTCAAAGATAGAATCGACCTGAAATATCAGTTTCCAGACTCCAGACCATAGATTATATGCTATTCGGGGCCAAGTGAGATTTCAGCCGGTCCTCCCACTTTCAGCCGGTCCTACTTCAGCCGGTCCTCCCAAATTTCAATTTTCAAAATGATTTAAAATGAGTTATTTTTCACTTTCGAAACTATAACACACAAAAAATCCGAAGAAAAAACTCAAAATTTCGATTTGGAAGGCCGGCTGAAACAGGCGGGAGGACCGGCTGAAATTCAGTGGGGGTACCGGCTGAACGACCGTGGAGGGACCCCGGCTGAATAGGAATCGCCTCAGGCAAAGTCGCGAGCGCCCCGCGGGATTCCACGGTTTTTCGCGGCGGGGCTTTCGAGGAAGTCCCGAACAATGTAACGGCGTCCTTTTCACGTTTAAATTTTGCGAACGCGGAAGTTCTGCGATTTCATTCATTTCATGTTTGTATTGTTTATTTTGAAAATATTTGTTATTTTGTAGGTTTGTTGTATGTATATGGTGATCCGAGCACGCGGAGTGCTCCCGGCTGGCAGCAGTAGGCTAGTACGATACGAGAACATATGGAAGGTGCGTGCATGATAAGTTCGAAGTTCGAATCTTGTTACGTATAGCATTATTCTTATTAAGATGCTGTCATCCTGACCTACTGGAATGAAAGGAGGCGGGGCGCATCGCGCTCGCCTCCCCGCCTCGTCCGCCAAGATCGCCTGAGGCTGACAAATAGCCCGCTGTACTCTCCAAAGGAGTGTTCCGGAGAAGGGAGAACTGGGAAACAGACACTGCTCGTCGACGACGTGGACACGTAGAGGACTGTCGTCCAGTTCATACTCGTCAAGGTGTGTGTTGAAAAGAACTTGTTTTTCGTACATCACTTTATGTTTCAGGGAAAGTACGCTACTGCCGGAAGGAGGCGGAGTGCAAATATTCTCGGCCGATGCCGACCATTTCGCGCAGATCGAGAGAAGGTACACGAGGAGAAGGTTGGTGGATGAAGGAGTGATATGAATCACGATCAATCTCTCCAGCATAAGTCTGACTGCATTCTTCTTCTCGCCGCGCACCTGTCGAATGCTTCAAGGTGAAGCAGTTACGCCTCAAGGAGCTCGTGCTGCACCTCATACAGGTAATGATTTGTCCATATAGATTGATATTGAGTGATTGGTGTTCAGGTCAACTTCGAGTCGAGCAGCAGGAGGAGTGCCAGTATCAAGCCCGCCATTTTCGATCCAAGCTCAAGAACAAGTCTTCGCCACCTCTCCAAATACTGTTACTTTGTGGTGCATGGATGTGTTACTTGTTTGTCGCGAATGAAATATGTTATCTATATGGTCGTTGGTGTATTTGAATAACAAAAATACAGGAGAGAACACAACAAAGAAGTGCCGGATCAGTAGGCTGCTCTGCGCGGTTCCCGCGGGACTGTTTCGCGGTTTACGCGGGAATCCCGCGCGAACCGCGCAGTTTTCGGGGCTCCCGCGGGGCGATCTCGCACCGCCCCGCGTTGTACCAGAGCGGACCGCGCATTCATCCCGCGGGAGCCGCCGATTCACCGCGCGGGGACCGCGAGGTTTGTCTTAGGGCACCGTGGATCGGGGTGTATGCACTATTTCCGACCATACACTACCAAATGCATTTCTCACTACAAGAAAATTTTAAGGTTTTTTGAACAAATTTTTGGCAATTCTGGATACTTTTGAGGCCATTCTTACTATGCCTATTCAGGGGGTCCCTTTAAATTTTCAGCCGGTCCACCCAACTTTTGACTTGAAAAGTTCAGTCCCCCCATACTCGAAAAACGGGAGCATATAATCTATGCTCCAGACCATTCAAAAATCGATAAAATGATCAGTACTTACGTAGACGTGGTTGGAAGCGCTGGGAATGTAGTAGGAGTGGCCGAACGAAGTCGCGTAGCTGAAATAAATAAATAAAAATTAAAAATACACAATAGATGTATAGTAAAAAAAGAAACGCAATCACATACTCGATGGTGTAGTTGGTATTGCGGTGCGGGAGATCGAGGCGGTCGTTGAACTTTAAGATCATCTTGTTCACGTTGTCCAGACTGCAAGAAAAAAGATAAACAACAACAACAACAACAACAACAAAGCACCTGAGAGTGATGACACGAGGCGGGTGCCTTCCTGTCAGATCGCGGATGAGATGCGAACGCAGCCCGTTGCACTTCGGATGCGACTTGACGTGCGAGACAAGTCTGGAAAAAAATAGTAATAAAAAAATACTTGGTATAGAAAATGGGTGTATTGTGTATATTTTTGTATAGAAAACACGTCGGTAGGCGCGTCTCCAATCCCCAACTGATACAAGATACAGAAGAAGACGCCAAAACAACCCACTCCTCGTTGGGTCCGAGGAAGCGGGGGCACGTATCCGGGCGGACGTTCGTCTCCATCAAGTGCTGACACCTGAAACAGACGTTCACACCATCTGCCTTCCAAACATCATACAAAGGCTCACTTTGTCTGTGTGAGAAGGGCGTATTGGTTGGTCTCGAATAGGTCTTCCAGCTGCACAGCTCCAGCCGGCACGAGTGCGGCAAGGCACGCTGCCACCATCGCCAGCCGACACCGGCCATCTTCTCGCCGGGTCATCTCGCTGAATCGTACGAAATTTTGCGAGAACTGAAGATGTGGTGCGTGAAGTGGACGTAATGTAACAAGTGTGAGCGAGAAAAAGCGCAAGCAAGGGAAAGCGTAACAAGTGTGTAACATCCCATCCAATTAATGAGATCCCACAAACACATAAATTCATGGGGAACGATCAACAAGATCGACCATAAAAAATAAACAAAAAAACGAAATCCAATAAAATTGAGCGTACTGTGGACTACTAATGTGGTTCTGCACTTAATTTTGAATATTCGTCAATAGTAGCGTTCCAAAATTTGTTCGTTTGTTTATTTTCCCATGTTGTTGTTTTTCCGTTTTTAGAAGTGTTTTTTTTTTACATACTTTATATTAATCAGCTCATCTGTAAATAGTGTATCTATAAATGCATGATATGACGTACCTAGATCCGATACGTATCACTTTTTACGGTGGTTTCGCAGAATGTAGTTGTTTGTTCTTTATGTAGTTTGTTTGTTCGATGATCGTGATCCAGTATCTTTTAAGTGTTATCACCCCGTTCATTGATTGCTTATCTCTCACTGCTCGCGTTCTCTTTTTCCCCATTCACATCCAAACCACGTGCTCACTCTCTCTCACTACTCTCTCCTCTCCTTCTACATCTATCTACTCTTTCTCTCTCTCCCGCTCCCAACTCCAATCTGACCGGCAGTTCGCAATATTTCCATTCGCGCTCACCCCACCTGCACATTACACGTTCCGCTAGTTGTTTTCTCCCCAAATTCTCCCCACCTGTGTTCACAGTGTTCCTTCAGATGCCGTGCTCGTCTCACGCGCGCTCCCTTTTGGAGAGGGTGAGCTCCGCCCGCCACGTCTGCCCCCACCACGCTCCGCCATCCAACGCGCCCATCAAGATCGCCAAGCTCAGCTCCGGAAGTGAGTGATATTGATTATATCATTATTCAATCAATTAATAATCAATCAATCAATATCACCAGATGCGGATCGCGAGTACGCGTTCGAGATGATCTGCTCGACGCTGCGCTTCGGGCGCGGAGTCACCAGCGAGATTGGGTGAGATTTGTTGTTGTTGTTGTTGTTGTTGTTGTTGTTGTTGTTGTTGTTGTTTACCCTGTTGTTCAGCTACGACATGCGCAATCTGCACGCGAAGAACACGCTCGTCATCACCGACAAGAACGTCATCAACACGACTGCGTTCAAGTGAGTTCTCGACTCTCTCGCTCTCCTGCTCTCTCTCTCTCTCTCTCTCTCTCTCTCTCTCTCCTCTCTCCTCTGGAGCCAGTGAGTCTGTCAGTACCTACTCTGTTCCCCCAGGTCGGTCGCCTCCTCGCTCCAGTCTCTGGGCGTCACCTTTTCTGTCTACGACGACGTCAAAGTCGAGCCGTCCGACAAGAGTTAGTATTCTTTTCTGAGACTGCTATTCGTTGCATTTTCTTTCTCCATCTGGCATGTTGTGATGTTGAGCACATGACATTTACGTTTCATCGTCTGCTGTAAAATATATGTTTATTCGCTTAATTTAATGTTGTTTACATTTCAGCCCCATTACCACATTACATTAACCAATCAAATGAAAACATAAGAAATATCCTGTGTTTAATCAAATTTTATCAGGTATGCAACACGCTGTCGACTATTCGCGGGAGCATGGCTTCGACAGCTTCATCGCGGTCGGGGGAGGGTCCGTCATCGACACGGCAAAGGTGGGAGAGAGGGAGAGAGGAGGGGAGAGAGAGAGAGAGAGAGAGAGAGAGAGAGTCTTTGCAGGCAGCTGCCCTGTACACCTCGAACCCGTCTGCCGATTTTCTCGACTTTGTCGGCCCGCCCTTTGGACGATCCAAGGTTATTTTTCATAACTTTGTTTTTTTTATGTTTCATCCAGACATATAGAATTTACATATAGAATTTATTTCGTTGTATTAATATGTTGTAACTTTTCATTATATTGTATGTTTAACTGTTCCACATATCTATAATTGTTAACCGAGTTGCTCAATTCGGAATCTAGCAGGTATACAAAATCATGTATTTACCATTTTCCAGATTCCCGACAACCCGATGCTCCCACTTATCGCAGTCCCCACGACAGCTGGAACCGGCAGTGAGACGACGGGTCCGTGTTTTTACTTGTTTACCTTGTTTACACCTGATTGTTTACCTTGTTTACCGTTGTTTACAGGCGCGGCTATCATGGATCTGCCGGAGCACAAATGCAAGACGGGCATCCGACTGCGCTGTATCAAGCCCCTGCTGGCTATTGTCGACCCGCTCAATGTGGTGAGAGGGAGGGGAAGGGGAGAGTAAGAGAGAGAGAGAGAGAGAGAGAGAGAGAGAGAGAGAGAGAGAGAGAGAGAAAGAGAGAGGGGGAGATCTGCTCTCTGTAGATGTCGATGCCTCGCAACGTGGCCATCTACTCTGGTTTCGACGTGCTCTGTCACGCCCTGGAGAGCTACACCGCCCTGCCCTACAACCAGGTATCGATTTATTGATTGGTTCTCCATTCACTTCAAGTAGTTTTGTTTTTAATTCCTATTCTCAATCGTTACTTATTTACAAAGTAAAAAGCGAATATTTTAATTTTGTATGTTTCACCAAGTAGTTGTGTTGTCGGTCAGCAATTGTTTTGCAATTGACGATGATTTTCAATTGCCTGTTTATTGATTTCGATTATTGCTCAGCGCTCGCCCCGCCCCCTTCGCCCGGATCTCCGCCCCGTCTACCAGGGATCCAACCCCATCAGCGATGTGTGGAGTAAGGAGGCTCTCAGGGTATGGTACAGAGGGATACTGTAGGTTGCTAGGGGTGCGGTAACAAAGAGAAAACTGTGTATTATTGTATCACCGTTACAGATCATTGGACAGTACTTCCGCCGCTCAGTGTTTGACCCGTCAGATGAGGAGGCGAGGACGCAGGTATATCGATAAATTTTTGATTTATCGGGAGATAAGCTGATTGTCAGATGCTGATGGCGAGTTCGTTTGCTGGAATCGGATTCGGCAACGCAGGAGTGCACATTTGCCACGGATTGAGCTATCCTATCAGGTGAGAGAGGAGAGAGAGAGGGGGGGGGGGGAGAAAGAGAGAGAGAGAGAGAGAGAGAGAGAGAGAGAGAGAGAGAGAGAGGAGAGGGAGAGCTATTCGGTTTCAGCTCGCAGGGCAAGAAGTACACGGACGGCGACTACCCGCCTCGTCCCCTCATTCCTCACGGACTGTCTGTGATGACCACTGCCGTGGCTGACTTCAAGGCACGTTCCATTTCTCTCTCTCTCTCTCCCTCCCTCCCTCCCCTCTCTTTCTTTCTCTCTCTCTCTCTCTCTCTCTCTCTCTTTCTCTCCATTCCTCTCTTCTCTGCGAAGCGAAGAGAGTTGGTAAATCAATGGTAACCGTTTCCAGTTCACTACTTCCGCGTGCCCTGACCGCCACGAGGCAGCAGCTCGGGCGCTGGGCGCAGACCTCTCCCCCCACCCCTCCACTGACATGGTCGCCAACACACTCTGCGACCAGCTGCGGGCATTCATGCGCGACTTCCAAGTGCCCAACGGACTCGGCGAGATGGGATTCGAGGTGGGACTGGTACTGGTTGACTGGTGACTGGTTCCGGTTCCAGTTCTCTGACATTGACGGTCTGACGGCGGCGGCTGTGCATTCGGTGCCGAACATTGTCATCTCGCCTCGCACGGCAGATGAGGAGGCGATTGGAAGGATCTACGAGCAGTCCCTCAAGGTCTACTAGGCGGGAGGAGAGTATTCAGAGGTGGTTATATGGTTTGTAGTCGGTTTTGTTTTGTATAGAGCGGGTGTACATAATTTATATAAATGTTTTAATCGTATGTTTTGCATTCATCGCATTCGTTGTATAAGAATGCATTATATTTTGGCGATATGGGATAATTCTAAGGACTACAAGGATTTTTTTACACTGTTATGGACGTGGTTTCTGCTGTTTTGGAGTCACTATAATAATATCAATAATAAGTTTTCCGACTTTGGAGGCCTACTGCAAATGATAGGCGCTAGTCGCTACTGTCGTGTTGCTAGTCGGTGGACTCCTCTTGTGACGAAAATTGTGACGAACGCTATTTTTCTTTCCCGCATTAATTTGAACGTCATATCATTCACCGACAGACCCGTCTTTGGCCTGGCTTTCCTATAGCTCCCTCGTAATTGCAGCATTCACTTACTTCACTCCCCTTTCCAGTAAATGGATATGCAATTCTCCACGTGCCAGTTTCTCTATAAATCGCGTTACTCTGCGACCTGACTCTCTTTTTTACGACAAAACTCTTCGAATAGTTATCATTATCATGGCAAATTATTCTCTAACTCTCCATAAATATGCTAACATCGTCAATGGAACCGCTGCAATTGTGCTCAATTCGTTCCTGGTATTGATGATTTTCAAAAACAAACGGTAAGTCGGTAAGTGAACTTAGAAATCGAAAACTGGTGTGTTTAGAAGTGACCTCTCTTCGTATAAATTTCTCATGTTGATATTCGCACTTGTAAATATGACTTTTGCTGTTGTAAATATGATTTTGAGCCCGGTAAGTTCGATTAAAATTATTTTTTGGGTTGTCGCCAATGTGACACTGTCTTTTCTCACTTTCATCCAAGTAGCTGTCTAATAACTTGTAATAGTCAAAATTGTGTAGATCCCTCACCTCTACGGATATTCTGTGATATTGACCGCAAACGGAGTGTACTTGGAGTCCTTTCAAAAGTGGTTTCTGCTCGCGTTTCTCAGTGTGTCGGATGCGTGTCTTGTTACCATATACAATCACTTTCTCTACAGATACATACAGATTGCCAAGTAAGTACTTTGCTTGTCACTTTTTGCAATTAAAACGTGTACATTGAAAAAGTACACTTGCAGGCCACACCTACGCTACATCTACGAGCAATGGAAGTACAAGTTTCTTCTTTCACTCGCTGGTATCACCAACGTTGCGGTTTTCGCAGGTACAAATCAATCAAATCAAAATGTTTATTCGGAATCGTGATAATGACACGTACAAAAACTAAACCATTCAAAATAACCTAAGATGGTCGCAGGTACATATTGCTAGTATGGTCTGGTTTATTTCTGAAGAGATTTCACGATTTCACCCCGCAGGCATCGTGCTGTTGTCGATGTCTGTGGTGGAGTCGAAGAGAACAAGATACACGGAGGAACTGGCCAGGCAGTTCAACGACTCATTTGACAACAGGGCCCTGTTCGTGCTGGAATACCGGGTGGGTGAGAGAGGAGGCATAAATATAGTCTGTGTGTTCGCCATTGGCAAGGCGCCAAGCGGCCGCAGCGCGCGGATGGTGGGCACGCGACGCGGCCTGCGCGCTCTCTTTTCTAGCACTCTCTCCGGGTGTCTGATCGACCGTGGACGATAGAGGGGGAGAGAAAGAGCGAGACAAAAAGTTTGGCTGCGAGGTTACTGGATTGAGTATATTCAGACTACTTAGTCTAGTCTCCGTTTTATCACTCGTTTTGCGCTGTTTAGATGAATTGAATATACACTGAATTTTAAATAGATCAATTGGGTTCATGTGCGATATCTTAGACGTATAGTATAGTACATAGTATGGTTCTAGAAAACACAACGCACTTCTTCTTGATTGATCATGTTATTCTGTGTTGGATTCATGAAATCATTGACTACATTTTCAGAAGGACAACGGTGATCCAAACTGGTTTGGACTCGCAGGCTTCATATCCATATTCATTATTGACAGCATCTCCATATGTCTTGTGTCTTTCTTCATGGTAAGAACGGCCATGCATCAATTTTTGCACAATACAACTCATTTTCAAGAGGCAAACACGGCGTGCTCTCACCAAATACGACAGCCTCAATCTATCCGAGAAAGTGAAGAGAATGCAACGCCAACTGTTCAAAGCGCTCACCGTACAGGTTAGTTTTTTTTTATAAAGAAACCATATTTTTTGTTTCTTCAACTGTGGCTGAACTATGGCATTTCACAGAATCTTTTGCATCATGCGGGTTTGAAAAAGAAAGAAAAAGAAACATATTTTTGTGATATCATTCTGCAATAGCGTAATATTTTTAGTACTACGTTCCCTTTATCTGCATGGTTATTCCGATGCTAGTCATATTCGCCTTTCCATTATTTGGAATCGGGATTGGAAAGGTGATTCTTCTCATTTTACTCTGGTTATTTCTTTATCCCCTCGTTCAGTTCGGTCCTCTCGCTTCCTTCATATTCTCCATCTACCCAACCATCGATCCACTTATAATAATCTACTTTGTCAGCGACTTTCGACACATGCTAGTCGACGTTGTCAAGTGCAGGTTACTATTTTTATTTTTGCAAGTTGGCTGTGGAGTTTTGACTTTTGAGTCTTGAGTAGATAGGATGAAGACGAAGTGAAGAATAAACTGGCGGCAACAACGCTCAATTTTCGAGCTGCTAAAGTCTTAGCTGAAAGTGAGATGGACAGATTCTCAGAAAGTGCATTTGTATATCACGCGCTAACTGTGAGGAATGAATGTGCCAATTACAGGAAGCTTGGCGGTGAGGGTTCTTCGATTCGTCACGAATCCGCCGCTGCTCCCTCTAGTCACAAGTACGTGGGAGGAGAAGGGAGAGAGGGGACAAGCAGCTCCACCAATAAGGTCGTCCCCATCTCCATTCCGCCACCACACCATGTCTGTGAGCGTCTATGATCACTGTCCAATTGATAAACGGTTTCACGAGGTTTATTATTGATTACATTTCGTTGCATTCACGATTGATCGATCGAGTAATTCATCAGTTTTCAATAATAAAAAATTGTCACGTTACGTTACACATTACACATAGCGTGTTAAGGATACCAATGGCGGCGAAAGCTCAGTAAATAAGTGCTTGCGTATCTATTTTTTTCCTAATTAAATAACTATGAAAATTGCATCGCTCTCTCCATCCAAAGTAGCCCTAATTCTAATGACTCCCACAAAAACGGAGACACGAAAAACTTCACTACTACGAGCGGCCCTGCACAGCGTGCTCGATTTCCTCGTTTGCCTGGGTGAGGCGAGTTGATGTTTCGCAGCATGTCCTCGATCGACGTCGACCCCGGCGTCAACGGGCACACAATCTTGTGGTACACGACGACGAGGCCCGTAGGAGGTAGCGGCACAGCAACCCTTTGTCTATGGGGGGTTCGTGTGCATCTCCAAACTTGATGCGAGGATACGAAGCAAATCGGACACCGCCCCTGTAGTGATGCCTTCCTGCAACACGAGAGTTGATTTATAAGGAAAAGTTGCCTCTAGTACTACATAACGTTTTGGCAAAGTGTGCACACGTCAGGGTTCTGTCATCAGAGATATATTATTTACTAGTATTACTATTATTATATATACTTATGTTATATGGCCGACTCCATAATTTGCCTGCATTGCTTCTTATAGCTTGTAGCTCTCTCATAATTGCCGCATTCATTCCTTCACGCCCCCTTTCCAGTAAATGTATATATGTAATTCTCCACGTGCCATTTTTTTTTGTAAATTGCTTTACTCAGCGACGCTCTTCTTTTTACGACAAATTTCACTGTCGAATCTCTCCCGAATAGTTAGCATGGGAAACTATCATACTCTAACTCTTCATAAATTTGCTAACATCGTCAATGGAACTGCTGCAATTGTGCTCAATTCGTTCCTGGTATTGATGATTTTCAAAAACAAACGGTAAGTGAACAAATCTCTTGATAAAAGTTGGTGTGTTTAGGAGCGACCTCTCTTCATACAAGTTTCTCATGTTGATATTCGCACTTGTAAATATGACGTTTGCTATTGTTAATATGATTTTGAGCCCAGTAAGTTCTGTTGTAATTATTTTGCAATCAGTAAAAAGCTTGCAGATTCCTCACCTTTACGGTTACTCTGTAATATTGACTGGGAACGGAGTGTACTTGGAGGCTTTTCAAAAGTGGTTTCTTCTCGCTTTTGTGAGTCTCTCCGATGCGTGCTTGGTCACCATATACAATCACTTTCTCTACAGATACATACAGATCGCAAAGTGAGTATGTTTACATGTTTACTTTCACCTGTCAGCTTCAGAAGCCATTTGAAAAAAGTATACTTGCAGACCACACCTACGCTACATCTATGAACAATGGAGGTATAAATGCCTTCTTGCAATGGCGGCTGTCACCAATGTTGCGGTTTTCGCAGGTACAGATTTTGATTCTCTCTCAAATCAAATGTTGCGTCCAGCACTACAATTCCCACTTTTCCACTTTCCGTGCGTTTTCCGCAAAACAAGGGAAAAGGTGGCAAATGTAGGGATGGAAGCAGAATGAATAGTATGATTTCGACTCTGCAGCTATCGTGCGCGTGTCTATGCGGGTGGTGGAATCGAAAAAGACACGGTACTCGGAGGAACTGGCCAGGCAGTTCAACGACTCATTTGACAACAGGGCGCTGTTCGTGCTGGAGTACCGGGTGGGTGAGGGAGGAGACATAAGTAATGATGGGTTGATTAGTAGGCATTTGTTTTGTCGCAGCCAAACTGTGTTTGGATAATTTCACAACCATACAAATCCATTTGCTCTCGAGTCTCGAGTGATGATCACTTTTTTCTGTGTAGTCTACTCCCTTTTTGTTATGGGCAATGATTTCACGTGATCACATTTTCAGAAGGACAACGGTGATCCGAACTGGTTTGGACTCGCAGGCTTCATCTCTATTTTCCTTCTTGACAGCATCTCCATAGCTCTTGTGATCTTCTTTATGGTAATGTTAATTTACTTACCACTTTTCTCATGTTCGCACATGATTATTATTATTACAATACGATAAATTTTCCAGGTGCAAACAAGGAGATCTCTCACAAAATACGACAGTCTCAATCTGTCCGAAAAAGTTAAGAGAATGCAACGTCAACTGTTCAAGGCGCTCACTGTACAGGTTAGTACTTCAAAGCTTCAAACTTCAAAGGAACAGTGGCGACTTATTTTTGACACGGAGCAATATTAAAAAATATTAACCTAACACTTTTGCAGTTTTCGCAAAAGAACGACGATAGAGCATTGTGCGTTACTTTCGAATCTGCCACTGCCACGGATGGAGACGAAAATTTGAATTACCCGCCAACGCTTCAATACTGCACGTTCGAGTTGGAGATATAAGTGCAAATGAACGAAGCCTGCTTACTTGCTTCATGGCTTAGTGCGTGTGCGCTGCGTTGTGGCCCTGAGTGTGAGCTTCGCGGGTTCGATTCCTTTTACTGCGGAACGTTTTGCTCGTGTGAAATTGAGTGGCAGGTTGTGGCAGAAATAAGTCGCCACTGTTCCTTTAAATAATATTTTTTGTTTCTTCCACATTGCTGGAAAAAAGGCATTCCACAACATGTAAACGTACTGTGTAATAGTCAACGTTTTTTTCTTCATATTGTATGTATTGTGGATATAATGTAGTAAATCATGACTGTATTCAGTTCCATGTTCCATTTACTTGTATGGTTATTCCGATGCTAGTCATATTCGCCTTCCCATTGTTTGGAATAGGCATTGGAAAGGTAATCTCGTTGTCCACTCCCTCTTGCTCTCGTATTCACACGTTCAGTTCGGTCCGCTCGCCTCCTTCATTTTCTCCATCTACCCAACCATCGATCCACTTATCATAATCTACTTTGTCAGTGACTTTCGACACATGCTAGTCGACGTTTTCAGATGCAGGTAGAGTTCTGTTTCGCATGAATATGAAAAAGTAAGTGAATAGAGATTGCTTGAGATTCTAGCTGCTGAAGTGGTGGCTAGCTCAAGTGCTTTCTGTCACAGTCTATTTACAACTAAAAGTACTTTCTGTATCACAATGATAAAGTATGAATATGACAATTACAGGAAGCTGGGCGGTGAGGGTTCGTCGATCCTTCGCGAATCGGCGGCCGCCGCCTCTAGTCACAAGTACGTGGGTGGAGGAACGAGAGAGGGAGCAACAGCTACACTTGGAACAAGCAGTACTAACAAGGTCGTACCCATCTCCGATCCCCCACCCGACGATGACTGAAAGCGACACGACTTCATCTCACATGACTTCATCTCACGTTTTTTTTATAAATTACATTTCTATGTATTCATGAACATATAAATTAAAGGTACACTGGCGACTTATTTTTGACTCGGAATGTTTAAAAGAATCATATTAACCCGATTCTTAATCGATTTGTGACAAATAACAACGATTATCGGTTGCTTTCAAATGTTGCAAAAACTCGCTGTTGCAACATTTTATTTCAAACTCAAAATTGGTCTCGCCACGACTTCCATTCCGTTGAACTCTTCAATACTGCAGAAATGGCGAGAGAACACGTAATCCCAGACAAAAGAAGCCCGTTCGCTTACTATGTGGCTCAATGCGTGTGTGCGCTGTAGTGGCACAGACCTCGCCGGTTCGAATCCTGTCTACGGCAGATGTTTTGCATGAGTGGTAATGCGCGTTCAAGAGAGCTAGTTGCAGAATTAAGTCGCCACTGTTCCTTTAATGATCGAATAATTGGATTGTTGTGTAATTTTAGCAATGCTGAGTCGTCGGGCTCTTTTTATACCATGGTAAAGTTCAAAAAAACTGAACTGCACAACTGCTCAGTGATCGAACCTGTGTCGAATATCAAATGAAACAACGGGAATGAGCGTGATAACAAAGTCATGTGTGAAGACCTTCGCAACTTGACGCAATTTCTCCGAGAAATGCATTATCGCTACTCAAATACTCCCTCAGTCACTCACTTCGCTCACACATAGTTGCACGCTGTCATCTAAGTATTTCACTGGACCTCTTGTCATTCATCTTTCCCATAGCAGTATGGGTCACACTCTCCTCTCCATCCACTACTATGCAATGATCAGCAATGGCTGTCTGGCAGTCGCACTCAATATGTCACTCATTGTCCTGATTTTCCGAAACAAACGGTGAGCGAGAAGAGAAAAAGTTATGTAATTAGGAATTATGTGTGATTCATACGTGAATTTATTCAACTTTTTCAGTCACGATCTAGGAGTCTACAAACATCTGATGACCATTTTCGCATGTTCAAACATTCTATTCGCACTCGCCAATGTTTTATTATGTCCTGTCATCTACATTATATCTTATGTGGTCGTCATTTTAGGGACAGGACCGCTGTTCTCAGGTGAACTATATTCATATTGCACTCTATATTCATCTCTCTCTCTCTCTCTCTCTCTCTCTCTCTCTCTATACTTGTATCTTGTAACTTGTTCAGAATCCCTTCGCTACATCCTTCTCACAGCCTACATGGGCCTTTCATCTTCATGCATGATCACGATGTTCAGTCACTTTCTATACCGCTACATACAGATCGCAAAGTAAGTAGTAAGTAGATCATCTTATTTTAGACATATATTTTCAGACCAACCATCCGCTACATTTTCGAGAAATGGGCGTATAAATCGTTATTGATCACTGGTTCGCTGACAGTTGCAGCGTTCTACACAGGTTCATACAGTGAATCGGTTCTCGTGCGAGAAAGCACGATAGCGCACGATTGCATGTTCATTTCGACAACAACAACAAAAAGGAGCAGCCGAATTCAAAATTCCTCGACCTCATAATTTATTCAAGTACATTTCCAGGCGTTTCCATCTACTCCATGACAGTATACGAAGTGGAGCGACGCCGATTCGCAGATGAAATCAACGCCAGCTACGCACTCGATGTCTCGAACCAGCAAATGTTCGCGCTACAGTACTTCGTACGTGTCATTTTCCTTACAATCCAATTCTTGCATATGCCATGTGTGACTCTCGGTTGTAGAGTATGTAGAGGCATTCAACTTCGAATAATTTAGAAAACGGACACGTACGAGCTGAATTGGCGTACCATCAGCGGAGTGATATCGATGAGTGCTGTGAGCGTGCCGACGATTTTTATCATACAGTTCTTTATGGTAATCCGATCAATTTCATTTCATATTGATGTATCGATTGCTTCGTTGAGCTGAGAACTCGCCGCGCTCTCAGTAAATTCGACAACGTGAATCTCTCCGAGAACGTAAAACGTCTACAGAGGCAGCTATTCTATGCGCTTACAATACAGGTATGACATGAACTCGCAATCAGAAAGTGCTCTCTCTCTCTCTCTCTCTCTCTCTCTCTCTCTCTCTCTCTCTCTCTTTCTCTTTCTTTTCCCGCAATGAGCGCATAGCCAAGGACCACTGACTCTTACTATAATCTCGATGACTTACCTTCTTACCTAAACTTTGAATGTGCGTTATTGCAAATTGTGTTTCCCGTTTTCAGTTCCACATTCCGATGTACTGCATGTATACACCAATGGGAATCGTTTTTCTTCTACCCGTCTTTCAGTTGACAGTCGGAGAGGTATCACAGAAGCTCTCTGTTCCCTCCCTTATCTCTTTTCAGCTCGGTCCTCTCATCACTTTTCTCCTTTCTCTCTACCCCACATTCGAACCCCTTGTCATAATGTATTTCGTCACAGACTATCGCAAAATGATTGTGGAGTTCTTCAAAAGGTGGGCAATCGATCAATAAACCAATCAATACGACTTATAGAAAATCGATATCTCCCCATCTGCGCACGCCCCCGGCACAGAGTTACATGTCCGTTCATCGACTGCGCTCCTCCCATTATGAAACTGCAGAATAAAAGTGTTTCGAATGACTTCAAGTGTATTGCTCTCTCTCTCTCTCTCTCTCTCTCTCTCTCTCTCTCTCTCTCTCTCTCTCTCTCTCTCTCTCTCATAGTGTCCCATAGAGTAGTGGTCACTCTCGAACGTCGAACGGCCTCTGCTCTGCGACCGTTTTCGACTGAAAATTTGGACGAAATGGATGGAAACGCAGCTCGGGTCTCCGCTGAGCTGCACAGCTACACTACACTCTTTCTAACACAAATCAGAGTGAATATTACATTTAGAACGGTATATTCCGAGAATGCACGAATGAATTGTGCGAAATTTCTCCGTGCAATTGAGTTATCCTCTTATCACATGGCTCACCCACCTTCGCCTACCCTACTATTTTGCACTCTGGTTAGTTAGCTGCAAATTGTCAGCTCGCAACTTTCGTCGAAAGCAACTGGCATCTGCCTTGAAAACCCGGAGACCGACAAGACTTCACTATGAGTCTCCTCTCCATCCACTACTTTGCCATGCTCGGCAACGGATCTCTCGCCGTTGCACTCAATCTTCTCCTCATAGCACTCATCTTCAGGAACAAACGGTGAGAGGAGAAGGATGGACGAGGAAAAGTTTTCTTCATTTTTCATCATTTGTCATTTCCAGACACGACCTCGGTGCGTACAAACATCTCATGGCGATATTCGCTTGTTCCAACATTCTATTCGCTGTCGTGAATATGATACTCTGCCCAGTCATATACATCGTCTCCTATGACCTCGTCATTCTCGGAACCGGCACCCTACCTTCAGGTTTCTCTCTCTCTCTCTCTCTCTTTCTCTCTCTCTCTCTCTCTCTCTCTTCATATTCCTCTTTTAGAATCCCTCCGCTACGTTCTACTCATCATCTACATTGGTTTCTGTCAGTCTGGTATGATAACAATGTTCAGCCATTTTCTCTATCGCTACACCCAGATTGCTAGGTTTTTATTTGAATCGGAAAATCGTATAACTAGTTATCTTTGAACATTTTCAGACCAAGTCTCCGCTACATATTCGAAAAATGGTTGTACAAAACAGTGCTCCTTCTTGTCTCGCTGCTGGCAATCGGATTCTACATAGGTTCGTTTGCAAAAGTTTTGAGCGACATTCTTACAAAGTTAAACAATGAATTTTAGGAATTGCTATCTACTCTATGACAGTCTTCCCGGCTAAGAGAAACCACTTGGCTGAGAGACTCAACATTAATTACGGACTCGATATCGGAAACCAGGAAATTATTGCGGTACAGTATCTAGTAAGTAAATCAGAACACAACTTACCAGATATCAAATATCAAATACACTAGTGTGAAGTTGTGGCCTGGGTTTAGCCCGACTGAAAATAATTTCAGAAATTGAATACGGATGAATTTAACGGACGCTCTATTACCGGAACAGTATTAATGACAACGTTCAGCATACTCACTATTTGCAGCATACAATACTTCAAGGTATTACATCGATTATTTATCGATTGACGAGTTCAGATCGGTACCCGCCGCGCGATAACCCAACTCAACAACGTCAATTTTTCGGAACACGTAAAGCGATTGCAAAAACAGTTATTCAAATCTCTCACTGTACAGGTAATAGTATAAGAATGTGACGTCATCTCGCGTACTTTCATTTCAGTTCCACGTTCCAGTGTACTCTATGTACATTCCCATGGGAATAGTCTATTTTCTGCCCATATTCCAACTGACAATCGGAGAAGTACACTACACCTCTATACTCCTACTATTCAATCCTTGCAGCTGTGTCCTTTCTTCACCTTCCTTCTTTCTCTATATCCTACATTCGAACCACTTATCATAATGTATTTTGTCACAGACTACCGCAGAATGATCGTATCCTTCCTGAAAAGGTGAAAAATCAAAAATCGATAAATCAATACTTTCTTTTAGATCATCAACTCCTCAGCCGCAAACACCTCTCCCGGAGAGTCCCAGACATCGACGCCGCTCCTTGTACAACTACCAAACAAATTTATACACGTAATACATCCATTCATACTCAAAGAATCCAATACAATAAAACGATTCCTATTCACAGATGAAGACCAGTAAAATTCACGAGTATCACACGCAATTCAAAAGACAAACGGTTGAGTAAGTGAAAGCTTACGGGTTCTTCGAATGGCACAGAATGTTCTTGACTCGTATCGTCGTTTCCGAAGTGGCTAGTGAGTGAGCACCTAAACAGAATCGTAAACAACAAAAAAAAACGAGCAAAACAAAGACAACCTACAGTGTTGGACGAGTTCGCACTGGCGTTGCTCTGTCCGGCAGGGTTCGACTCGCGCAGACTCGCCAGACGAGCCTAAACAAAGGTAAAGGTAACCCCGATTCAAATTCAAGAAACATATGAGTACTCCGCGAAGGGGACAGGGGAAAACAAGTAATATACAATGAACAACAACAAAAAAAACAACAACAACTCTGATCGCACCTGCTCGAACTGACTCTCCTCCTCGCGCCGTCTCTCCTGCTCCCTCTCCGCCTGCTGCACACTCTCGCGCAGTGCCCGGATGTAGCTGGGCGAGTAGATGGTCATTCGAGAGTAGCCCCTGCGGGCGGGCGGCGAGTTGTCCTCCTCCGAGGGAGAAGAGCCGCTCGGGTGCAGCGCCCCGCGGCGGGCCTCCGTCGACGGAGACACCGCAGCGCTGCCACTCGCGGCGGCTGGTGCGCCACTTCCAGCCCTCACCACCGGGTCTCTCAGCAGGGGCACGGCCGGACGACGCGGCTGCGAGCCGACCAGGGAAGCGCGCTCAACACAATCATCTTACTCGTTCTCTTCGATAACATCTGGACAGTCAACATACCCAGAAGCTGGGCGCGGCCAAGGAAGCGCCACTACCACTGCCCTATAAACATGGTCGATATCGAAATAATAACAACACAATTGCCCAATTAAAATGACCGAAGTTACGTCAGAGATAGTGCGACAATTGTGCTGATGGATGATTGGAGAGGACAAAATAAACATAACATACGCCATACCGAGTAGTCGGTGGCGAACGCGGGCCGGGAGCTAGAGGGGATGGCGGAGTGGGGAGACGGGCGGCGGGCCGACAGAGTGGGCACGCCCAGACGGGCCAGCGAGCGACGCCCGAACAAAAGGCCGCCGCCGTCGTCATCCTCCTCGTCCTCCTCGTCCTGAAACACACGCTACCAATTGATCGACGATCGAAGATTCCAGAACGCAACCTCGTCGCTGTCAGACTCAATGAGAACAAGGCGGGAGGGGGAGCGAGCGCGCGACTGCGACGCCACGCTAGCCATCGACGTGTCCGACGAAGACTGAACAATCGATACGTCGACAATGTGAACAAATACAACAATGTGATGTACCCTGTGCGACGTGGTGGGGGAGACGCGGGTGGCGGCGGCAGCGGCAGGGGCCGGGGTGGCGGGGACAGACGGGGCCGGCGTCAGCGCGCGCAGCTTCTCCACACCCTCGATCACCTCCTCCAGCAGACGATCGCGCAGCTGCGACGTCACGCGCTGACGGCACTGCAATCGGCAAGCTAGGGCCGTGTGTATCTACTGAGAACGTCGGAATCAGAAAGGAACAAGCAACTGAGATGTAGAGTAGATGAAGGCGTGTGACGCACGTTGGGACAGTCGAGCGGGACGCGGTTGCGCTTCCAGTCGTCGAAGCAGCGCACGCAGAAGCGATGCATGCACGGGGTCAGCCTGAAGAGCATAGAAAACTGAGAAGCAACAGCCAAATACAACAACAACAACTCACAAAAGCGGCTCGGTGAAGATGCAAAGGCAAATCGAGCAATTGAGCGCATCTGCCAACGGGTCCGTTAGCTTAACAAACATTATAACACAGTCGGAAATAACAAAACAAAACAACCGGATCCAACTGACCTGGCGAGACAGGGCCATGCCGGCTGTACAGGTAAACCCCCTAAAAAGGAGTATAAACCAATAACATATAGTAACCAGAATGAATCAAATCAACTACTTATACATTGAATAGAATACAAACACAAACCATAAATAAAAATATTCATTGCAAAACTCTATTTTCTAGTACGCGGAAGATGTCTAATAACCGCTAATCGTTGGAACGTTGTTTGTCATCGAGTAGTTCGAACCAAATTATTATTTTTGTTTACTGTAGAATAGATGGTTATTACATATTTCATACAATCGTTGTCGGTTTATCAATGCGTTGCCATCTAAAATGGACTTTTCGGATAGACCCTCAATTGTATCTCTTTGTGGTTCATATAAAATATTCGCCTGCAACCTCTCATCTTCTTCCTCTCCCTCCCCACTATCCTTCCCCCTTCGTCCTCCCACTCCTCACTCTTCATAATATCTCCTCTCACTCTTCATTCTCCTCACTCTCTTCACTCTTATCTTTTCTCACATTATTTCGATTAGAGATAAATGTCTATCACTCATCTTCACTTGACTCTTCACTCTCCCTCCCCACTTCTCCTAACCCCCTCCCACTCATGTGTCCTCGGTAGATCAAAGGCATCTACGAAGTCGTCCTTCCACTCCTTGTGCGGTCGTCCAGGTCGGCCAGTCTTCTTGGGGGTCCGTAGTCGCATGAGTTCGTCTTGGGGAGACTCCATGTATCACATTCGTACGTCAAACAGGGAAGTACTCCCGAGAAAGACCTTCCTACGGAGTCGCATCGGAAACAGTTGTAGTGTCAAGAAGTGCTTGTGTCGTTGAAACCACTCTGGATGTGGCGGGTGATCTCGTCCACGTCGTTCTTCTGACAGCTCAGTCAGTAACCTCCCGAGGTAGTTGAGCTCGTCCAGTCCGTAGTCCCCACTCTCCCTCTTCATTTTTCCTCTCCACTCTCACCCTCTCCCTTCTTCTTCTCACTCTTCACTCCTCTCCCGTCACTCACACTCCCTACTCTCCTCACTCTACATAATATCTCCTCTGACTCTTCACTCTCCCCAATCTCCCTCTCCTCTCTCCCACCCTCTCCAAATCGCTGCCTGCTCTTTTGCATTGTGCAGATGCCATAGAGGCGAACTTTTTCATCAGCGTTGTCTCCTTGCACGGCGGCAGTCGATTGTCGTCCTTCCGTCACTTCCGCGTCCAGCCGGACATGGGTCTGTTCGTCCTCCTCGTCCTCGTTCTCCTCCTCCTCCTTTTTTGGCATTTGGCATCAGATGAGATGAAGACAGAGTCACTGCAAAACAAGAGTGGCAGAGTAGCATGTAAGATCTGTACTGTGTAGTATGCTCCTTTACCTTTTATATAATCTCTTCAAAGCGCTTTTAATTCTAACTAAGGGTGCTGGTCAAATGCTATTGGAATATCTCTCGTATTTTCAGCTTCGAGAGTTAGTTTGGAGAGATTCTGCAAATACAATGCGGAAGGTCCTTATGGAACGCCTTCCAACGGCAAGACAGTTTGCCACAAAAAGGAAACGATTTAATAAAACATTGCTTGTGTTGTATTCGACTTGCCTGCAGGTCAACATTTCTGAATCAAGTACGAATGCGAAGAAATACTGCGCGTCTCGTCTCTTTGCTGGAAAAGTGTCCGCAGTGAGTCGCACTCTAAACTCGCTGGCATAAATCCTTTCCTTTTCCAGCACTCCGCTGACTCGTTCACTTGTAAATATAGTGTATCGTTGACTACTCGCGGTAAACTGCATTACTCCCTTTCTTTTTCAGCTGTTCAAATGCCCGTTTGGGTTTCACATGATCCAGTCGCAGTGCTACAAATTTCACACGGTTCGAGTTCTGTGATTTATCGGAATCACTGCTGGCATTTAGACTTCTTTCGACGAGCGCGAGCGTTATTGTGAGGGGCTGGACAGTAACTGTCCAGCCCCTCACAATAACTCGTCGGTGCCATCCTAACTATGCAGGCCATACTCACGGGTCTACATACAAAAAATGTTTCAATGAACTTTGATATTTTTGTGTATGGTAGGATGTTGCGCGAGGATTTGCCGACTATGTGGTTGCGTGTCTACGGAAGTCCCAGCAATGGCACCTTCGAATCTCTTTTGATGATTATGGGCGTCGTTATTCAGGCACTGGCGACGAAATTCTACAAAGACAAAAACCTTTGTCTCTATCTCACATACAATCTGTACACTGCGCCAGCGATAGACAAGGACGCCAACGAAGCTGCGATCGCCAAGGTGCGAAGACGAGTGGGGACGCTTCAACGTCTAGACTGCAGGCAAATATCAACCTGCACACGCGCTGCCGCCTCTTCTCCGATCGCAACTACATCCCAGCCGACGGCAGCTTTGTCCTCAAAAAAACACTCATTCTATAAGGAGGTGTGGCGACTCGCGCGGAACTCACCCTTTCGTATCATTCTAGGGCCACCCGGTTCGCCTGTCCGAGTCACCGTCCAGCGTCGCGGAGCACTCGCAAGAGAACAAGTGGAACATGTACACTTCGACGGGACAAAGGGTGGGCATTGCGGGGTGGATATCGCCAAGCGGAGAGCGATTCTGAAAACATTAAAACAAGCGTTAGTGTGATACATTCAAGATACATCATACAGTACACACCTCTGTGGGAATCAGGATGATATGTTGTTTGTGTTTCCAGTCGATGGTTGTGTACAATGAGTGGGCGCGCGGTGTGGCGGGTCCGCGCCACGCGGAGCTGTCTGTCACCGGCGGGGCGTACACCCTGGGAGTGATGCTGGTTGGGGGACGGGCCAAGTACACCGACCTCGCCCCCTTCACACCAGCCCATCCTCTGCGCAGCCAGTCAGTTGCACAGTTCAGATTGCCCACAGTCATCAACAATAAGCTCGATTCGAGGATACTGTCCACAACATATCCATTTTATTCACTTAATCAATGCCATTTTTCAGCACTCAACCAGGAAACTGTCACACTCTGTGGGTACATGTTTCGAGCCTTCACTTCACAGTTTTGAACGATTGTTGTTGATTTAGAGCCACCTGCAACTGTCCCATTGGTTCGATCTGCGGTCCGAATATCGACTGTGTCTGTCCGCCGAATACGTTCGATTTCGATATGCACAAGCACTATATGCGCCTCGACGGATCAGACGTATGTTTAGTGTGAAAGCGTTTCTGATGTGCATAATATGTCACAGGCGCCGCTCGGACGTCTGTGCTTTGACTGTGGCAAAACAACTTGCATCATACTGGTTCCCACAGATGTGCGTACTGCGTACTGTATGATGTATCTTATTATACTAAGGCTTGTATTCAGAATTGCTCTCCTCTTGGCGATATCTAAGATATCATATATCAGGTGCATTGTCACAACAATCTTAGATTTTGAACATCTCTTTTAGGTCTACAAAAACCATGGATTTGCGAAAATCATGGATTTTCACCTATCACGGAGGCGTTCATGGATAAAGCTCTGATGAGGCTGATGAAGTCGCCTCCGCGAGTGATCATGCTCGGCAACCACGAGGCGATGCACAACCACAAGACATACGGCGGCTACGATCATGTCGGCCGGTTCGCGCTCTTCTCTGACGGCAGAACCGGCTGGACCGACAGCGAGTTCCATATGCCATACACTGCATTCGACGTGAGTTCGACGTCAGCCGGAGGTGCTCAGTTCAGAAATGCTGCTGGCTGACAACGACGCCAGCCACAAAAAGGTCGTGTTCAAGAGGCGCGTATCCGACGACGGTGACTATGGACGGTGTTCAGGTGCTGCTATATATCTCGCACCACAATGTTCATCCGAGGAGGACTGGCGAGATATACTACGGATGCGATCTGCCACACGCGGCGCCGTGGAGTAAATACGGTTGGCCGCACTATGTCTATTGGAAAATTGATATGGTGAACTTTTCTCCAGCTAACATTTAGCATTTAGATGTTGTATTTAGGTGAAGCGCATGCAAACCGATATCAACAAAATTCGTCGGCAGCATCCTTCACTGAAAATGGTGTCAGTGTCGGCGCCACAAAAGTATCGCAGCAACTATTACAAAGAGTGGGTGGTGTACTCAACATGCTATCAATAACGTTTTCCAACGGGTTGGAGTTGAACAACCACTCGATGCGGCGCAACGACTTCTACCAATGGGACAGTCTTCTCCAATTCCCCGTGAGACTCTACTTTCATCGTGTAATACTGCATTATGCTGTTACATTAAGTTATATCATGGACTTTTTTTTTACAGATGGATGGCTCGAAAAGTACGCTGCACGAGACAGCAGTGGAGAATGCAGTGAACAAGTTCTTCTGCCATCATCGCTCTGATTTCGAGGGACTCGCCGAATTCGTTCTTCGCCCTTGAACATTGATACAGCCTGACAATGACTATGACATAGATACGTTACCTCTTCAACTAGCACTTAGGCAACCTTGTATTCATGTGTTCTTTTAGAATAAAAACGATTAATTTGATAAATAAGTGGTCCTGGATCTCTCCAACCATAAATACAAGGCCAGTGGCCAGACCCATAGCCTTGTATTTCGTACCAGCGCCTGCACTTCTCCTTTCTATCAACGCAGCCGTTTCTCGAGCACATCAAATGCGAATAAAGTGTCTGTGTTCTGGATGAAAGTTCCATGATAATACTTCTTTTATCCCAAACAGGCCCGTACGCGAGCGCAACCACAGTAGAAAACAAATCAACAATGAGAGAACAGGTTTGACTCATCATATGTCCACCGCCCCGGTCGGAACCAGGGCGGAAGCGCCTACTCAAAAGAACCATAGAACATCTCGGCATCATCGGGAAACAACAGAACAGAGAGGAGACCACCGCTCCTCAACGGGGCGGTGCGGACGCCCGCGTGTCAAGGGGCGGTGCGAGAGGGGCGGAGCACAGTCACCTACTGCTGGCTGACCATGCGCTCGTGGAGAGCGAGCTGCGTCTTGGTGAGGTTGGCCAGGTAAGAGATCATCATGTAGTCGCGCAGAGAGTTCTTCACCAGCGCATCCAGCTTATCCGTCTGCATGTGCGTAGCGGCAGTGTTCACCTGTAACAAACCGTTAGAACTGCTCTTGCCACTTCTCCCACTCACCACCTCCATCAGAGTCCTTCCCATGGTGGCGTCAGCGGGCAGCTCCTCGCGAGCCACCACCTCGTCGACGAACTTGAGCAGGCGCTCGAGCCAGTCGATGATCTGTCCGGTGCTCCTCTCCAGCTGCTCCAGTCCGTTCTCCATCTCCACCTCCCTCTGCTTGTGCTCCATTCCGTTCTGGATGAGGTTGAGGGCGACGGCCTCTCCGGCGAACGCGTCCATCTCCACCTTGAGCGGGTTGAAGATGGCGCAGTGCGGCTCGCGAGCGCCCGGGATTCCCGCCTTGGTGCGCACGTAGGCGCGCACCGGCATGCGGTGCTTCTCCTCACCCTGCGACGCGAACGTCGTGTCGAGGGTGAGCAGCACCATCGGAGGCATCTCCTTCTTGGCCGCCACCTCGCTGATCACGCGGTTGTAGTAGTCGTGGAAGAGAATGCATGCAGGGGTCAGCTCCGACGAGGTGTAGAACCTGCATCACACAACCATTCAATCTGAGCACATGTCTGCGGGGACTCACCATCCCACAGGCTGCTCGGTGGGCGCGGCGCGCTTCAGCATAGAAATCATCGACTGGTTGAACGAGTCGTCCAGCATAGGCTCGTCGTCAGACTCGTTGAACGGGATGGCGAAGCAGTTCGTCACCTGCAATCACATCACTGTCTTCCATTCAGGTAATCTCAGTCTCACCTGGATGGCGTTCTTCTCGTAGAACCCCATGAGGGTTCCGAGGGCCTTGTTGCATCCACCCTGCTCGGGGCGAGTACGACGCTCGAAGGCATCAACAATCGTCAGATACACTACAGGGTGCACCTAAACACAAAACATAAACAAACAAAAAACGAATTAAAACAATCACCTTCACGGTCAACGTCGCCGACATTATTTTCTTGTTTTTGGACTCTGAACGAGTGAGTGGACCCCTGCAAATACGTAACAAAAGCATAAAGGGCAATATGTGACATAAGCGAGATATTTAACGGTGATGACAACCGATAAAATATGCACAACAGCATGAATCAACCAATAGTCAGTAAAAAGTTTATTACAGGAGTATACATATTTACATTATAGGGAATGATAAATTAAAACTTCACATGGTAATGTGTCACAAGTCATGCGGAAAACCGTTAGTGCGTATGTGTCAAAGTATACCGTACCGTATCCTGCCCCTTCAGTTTCCACGACGGCGCAGTCCGGTCGAATCAATCGACGAGTAGCTGGGAGGCAGCGTCTGACCGGCCGGCACCTGAATAGTCCACATCACTCCCACCCCTCCCTCTCCCTCATTCACTCACCAGCTCCTCGGTGGCCCTGGGCGCCTGCTCGCTGCCCATTCCGGGATACGGGGGCGGCGCCTCCTGCATGAACACATTGTCCGGTCGATCGGGGAACTGCTGCGTGGGCGCTTGGAAGCCGATATTGGTAGGCTCGAAGTAGGCGGGCGGGGCTGTGTAGTAGTTGGCGGGGGTGGGCGCGTACGGGGGAGGCGCGTTCGCCGGTCTGCTCCGCTCCGCCAACTCCACTGCCTTCAAGAGCGCCATTCCAAAGTCGATGCAGCCTCCCTTGTCGAAAGTAAGTCGCCATCGCATCTCACCCGCCAGACCGCCGCCCGGCTGAGACGCCGCCATTCCAGTCAAATAGTTCGCACCTGGAAACGAGGCGTAAAACATTTATAGGTATACAAGATTTACCAAAGATAGGCTGCTCCAGCTTGACTCCCTCCATCGCTGCGAACGGCATGTCGAATGAGCGGATATCGTCCTGAACACACAGCATGAGCCTTGAGCACATCTCCCTCCCTCTCTCCACCCACCTTCTTGTCGTCGGGCATGAATATGATCCTGTGGGAGGTGAGGTAGACGGCGCCCCTCTTCTTGCCGTGCAGCTGGGGGTTGTTGCCCGTCTTGTCGAATGCCATCTGACACGAAGGGCAGTAGACGAGGATCGTCTCTCCGTTGAAGATCAGCACACCCCGCCCGTCCGGTGTATTCGCCTGGTTGATCGACATCCTGTATACAATCAGTTAGACGGTAACAATTTACTCGCTATGAAAACTACAACACATAATCACAATCAGATAACCATAGCAACTATGGTCACGTTTCACAACGTGTCAGCACAGAACAGAAATATCAACAGACATAATAATATCGCATTTATTACAAACGAGTGGCAATTGTGCACGGGAGATTTATGAATAAAATCCAAGCAGTTAAATTATACAAAACGCGTAAAATAAAATACATGAGTGTACAAATTGGACCAGTCGCTTGCCTCTCACTGGCAAATTTATTATTATATCGAGTTACATCTGCATCCTACAGTCATGCCTGCAATATTGTGTAGCATCGCCATTACCGTAATCGAAATCGACTAAATTCTACAGAGATTAAAGAAGCTCAGACTCCTTACTCATTTACAGTACAGATCATGACTACTCACTAACCACAAACCTACTACAACAGTATAAATAAACATAACATTGAAATATGAACATATGATACAACCTACTTCTACACAGCAGCTACACATGCCGAATCTCGTTCGGTCGACTAGAAAAGGCTCCTCAGATTCTCTCTCCTCGCACCTCTTCACGACTTCTCCCTCTGCAGCTGCACCATGAACTCTTCCAGCTTCTCCTGGATACGCCGCACTTGCTCTAAAACAACCACATACATACCACTGCTCCCCCTCTCACACTCATTCACTCACTCAGTTCCTCAGCCAGCTCCACCCTCCTTCCAGTAATGTACTTCTTTTTGATGTCCTCCTCTTGCGACCAGTCGTCCAGTACTTCCTTGATCTCCTTCTCCAGTCTCCGCTGTTCCGTGTTCGTAATCTGCTGTCGTAGTGCGTTACAGGTGAGGTTGATCATCTTGTTTATCCTGTAGAACAGGACGACTGTCTGGCAATCAATCTCTGCCTGGTTGGTTCCGGTGCGATAGTGCTGGTAGAGTGACTGACAGTCGCGCGAAGTCTGCACCATACGCTCGAGGAAGTGCCTCTTGTAGATGAGCTTCCACTGTCGGCGGATCATCTCCAGAGGTACATCCGCAATCCCCTTCGTCTCCAGAGTGCGACGTACAACAGTCACGTCATCTTCGCTCAGAGGTTGGCCGTGCTCCTGAAACAATGTGAATGAAGCTGTAAAGAACAATTATATGTAGTCAAAGGGGGAAAGATGTAAGAACGTCGACTAACGGGATCATTGGCCAGAATCTGCGATAGCTCGTCCTGAATGGCAGACGCGTAGTGATTGTCGGCAGTGGGAGTCTTCCAATACACCCACTTGGCCCACACTCCCGGACCGCGATCCTCATTCAACTGAGCGTCAATCTGAGAGAAATACATGACTATTCTGAAAGAACAGAATGCCAACTCACATCCTTGAGTCTCTCGGCGGCAGTCTTGCCCATGAATGTACAGGCGACATCCCAAGCCTTGCGGTCAGGGACTGCGCGGTCCTCCATCGCATTCAACTGGATGACACGCAGATAGTCCATGGCCTTGCCGTCCCACTCGTGAGCAGCCATCGCCTCCGCCATCACAGCCTCCTTCAGAGGGTCGAACAGCGAGTCGTGGTCCTTGCTCGACTTCGCGTCCTCGCTCAGCTTCCGCGCAAACACCTCGCGCAGTGTGTCCCATCCAGTCTGGAACAAATACGTGAATTTATTTCTCCTTTCAATATCCCTGTCCCTCTGCTCTTTTCGTCGTAAGCACCTGGATGCTCTTGGCGGCGAGGTCTTTGTCAGCCCAGTGCTTGAGCCGGATATCGACGAGTGTATTGAAAGAGCCGGCATTGTCCACGGCACTCGCAGGCATGAGGATCTGGTCGAACACGTGTCCGCTCACTGATCCCCACAGCTTCTTCTGCAGCACAGCCTCCCACTCTTCCGCGCCCACCAGAGACAAGTTTACGATCTCGTCCAGGATCTCTCCCTTGGCCTAAACAAGTTCCGTCATTCTGGGACCGCACAACCTTTCTCACCTTGTCGAACAATTCGTCCCTATCCAGCTGGCGGATGCGCGGATACGTGTTCTTCCACTCCGTCTCCAGGTTAAAGCGAGTCGCCCTAAACGCGTCAGCCTGCGATTCGATCGAGTCGCGCACCTGAACAAACATCTTTACTACTATTATACTTCTGACTATTTCTCACCATCCTCCAGAAGCACTCGGACACTGCGAGAGACATGTTGCGGGTGGTCATCTGGGTAGTCTTGAGCACTCCGTCCCGCAGCAGCTGGCTGCCGGCAAAGAACTGCTCCTCGTACTTGCGAATGTCCTCGATCGAGTCCTGGCTGTTGCCCTTGCCAGTCACCACTCCAAAGTATCCCAGCGCCTTCATCTGGAACAGCTTGCCCTCCAGGATCTTCCTGATCCTCTCCGGGTTCGCCAGATTCGCCTCAGCCATGTCAACCTACAAACAAAATTGTTCGTCTGATGAGTATTATGCGACGGAAATTAAAACACGCACCTTTGTGAGAACAAGAATGGTGCGCTGTCCAGTGGGATCAATGCTGCTCACCAGATCAGTCACATTGCTACGCTCAGCGTCAACCGAACTGAAATCAATCAGTTCGGTTGTTTTTGAAAAGTGAACGTGGTTCAACTCACCCATCTTGGATACAGAGAATAATGGCGTTGGGGTTCTCCATGTGCTGCCTGCTCATCTTGATGATATCCGTCTTCGTCTCCCTCGCCATGTCAGCCGTCACAGTCGAGATCACACCCGGCAGATCAACCAGCACCATGCGAGGAAGGGATGGTCCTACAAACCACTTCATCTCTAATCGATAACTAGCATACTTACCTTTGACCGTGAGCGCAATGACGTCATTGCTGACGGTCCTTCCGTCCTTGACAGAGTTGCGCATGCGAACCTCGATCTCTCCGCGCAGCTGCTTCAGCTCCGACTCCTTGGTGAGATCGAACTCGCGGGACGAGTCCTTGAACTGCGCCACGTGGTAAGGACCCTCCGACAGCGTCACCTGGAAACAATTTCTTAGACAAAAGTCGTCAGTATGCATTGAACATACCTTGACGGGGGCACGCGTCATCATCTCTCCACTGCCACGAGGAAAGATTCTGGCTTGGGCGACCATTTCTAGCACACTCGTCTTGCCCGCACTCTGGTCTCCAACCACCACTACACGAGGCAGGTTGTCTGCAGTGTCATACGACGAATCGTACTTGTTCAGCAGATCCAGGATCTCAGAGTACATGTCGATCAGAGAACGCTAAATGACTAAGATGAGAGATTTTATAGACGTAATTAAACGACGTACGACGTACCTTCAGCCTCTTCATCCTCCTCGCAGCACCCTGATCGGTTAGGAGCAGACGCTGCTTCAGAACCTTGTTCTCCTTTTCCAGACGTTCCAACTCGCGCTGGTACTGGCTCTATAACGACTATGATATAAAAACTTGGACAACATAACTTGGACAACAATTAAATCATTTACCTGAGTACGAAGAAGCTCCTCCTGCAGCTTCTGGAGACGAACAGTAGGATCTACATTATCCTTCTTTTCCTCTTTGTCATCCTTCGAAGATGAGAAGGCAGACATTAGCGAAGCCAGAGCGCCAACTAAGATACTGTTGCATTGATAATTACTGAATGTTTCACTCACCTTGTACGGCATTGGCTCCGTTCCCATCACTGTCTCCTCCCTGTCCTCCTTGCCCGTCTCCGCGCGGCTCGACTAAACCGAAGTGTTTATTGACGGGCGCAGATTGACCGAGTAGCAGCAGCTGCGGAGACGGAATCAGCGAACCGAGAGACGACGAACCATCTGCAGCGGCCACTACTCGGATCACAACGACTACGACATACACAACACGAACACGGAACACGTACACCACACGACATCAATCACGATCAAACATATGAGAAGTAGACACAAGACAGAACAGACAAAAATCCACACCACTCACCATCTCCTTCTTTCTTCTTCTTCATCGCCTCCAGTTTCTCCATCCACGCTGCGAGTTGACCCTTCTTCGCACCGAAACCGTCCTGAGCGTATTTTAAACATTGATAGATTGAGAAAATACCCACCTTCATAGCGTCGAGTTGATCAGAGAGGTCGCGCATAGCATCACTGTTATGCTTCTTCAGCCATTCGGGCAGAGTGAAATCCGGCAGATTTTTCTTCCATTCCTCATACCACTAAAACGCAACTTTAATTATAATGAAATATAATACTGATCATACCTGAGTAGCGGCAACACTGCCACCAATAACTCCAGTTGCGAGAAAGTAACGCAGTTTAAGCACATTTCTTGCAATTGTACCCACTACGCCAATAAACGTGCGCTCCGCCTGCAGGTTCAAAACCATCGTCCGACGAGTCAGCCTACAAAAGAAACAATATAAAAAGATCAACGATTGTTTTATAATTACAGTAACAAGAATAGATAGAAATCAGAATTCGGAATCAAGCGAAAAACCAACCTGAGCCGTCCTCTGGTTTGTCCGGAAACAGCCTCGGAGAGAAGTCTCCGCTGGGAAGCTGCTCCCACACCGCGAATTGCTCTCAACTGCAGCACGCCCACCATCTTCTACCGCATCGGCGACCAGGTCACCGCGCCTAAATGTTTTTTTTCTTTATTGAAATCACAGACACATATTTACATAGAAATGTAACGCGTACAAAAATATAAACATTTTTCGATAAATTCTGTAGCCTACAATCACAATGGGGATGAGATCCCGAAACATTATCAGTGAAAGGGACATTAGAAAATAAGAAGATTGCATCGTTGTGGAGTTGTTGTACATTGCGAAACGCAAGAGCATTTTGATAGATAGATAGATAGAGTACATAGTATACTACAAGATGAACACTGAGTGGAGCGTGACTATCCTCGTAATTGGCAATATCAGATAATACAAATATGAGAAAAAGAAACAGCTAAACATTGTGAATGGGTATATCGCATCGAATGGGTTCGTAGGTCCGGACGATCCATTGGAAGCAACAGAAAAGACTGACCGGGCCGGGCCCGGGTTCACTCGACCTTGTTCTTGTCTTTGCGAAAATGTTTCCACGCTACGGGCGCGATTGAGAGAAGAGCGAAGAAAGTGAGGAGAAGAACGCTCGTCCAGCTCCATGCCACATTTGTGTGCGTCATGCGCTCCAAAGTAGTTCCGGCCTGGATGAAGAGAAACGAGGGTGGCGCGACTCCAGCAAACGTTCCCCAGAAGAACGGAGACATCGGTACGTCTATCACAGGAGAGGCTATGTTGATGAACCAGTTCGGTAGGATGGGAGTCACACGCAGAAAAACGATGTAGTTGAAGAGGTGGCCGCGCTCCTTAGCGACATCACTCTGCCACTTCTGCACGCGTTCAGGGAAGTAGTGAATGACGATCTGACGACCGAATAGAAGTGAGAGCAGGTAGCACACGGCGGCTCCAACCGCCGAGCACGAGCACACGAGCAGAAGTGCTATTCCAAACGGGAACAAGTAGCCGGATAGAATGGTGAGGAAAATCGAGCCGGGAATGGCAAACGATTGCAAAGTGATGTAGACGACCACTACTCCGGAAAGAACTTGCCAGAAGTGGTCCTCCTTGTAGCGAGATAACACTCGACCGAGCTTCTTCGCGTCCTCTAGGTTGCGCGGGTACTTGAAATGAGCGCGCTCATCTGGATCGAGCTCCGGGAAACTGTAGTAGACGGTGGTGAGTGCGGCGGCGAAGCTAAGCACTATGCAGGCGAAGATCAACGGCCGGCGCACACCCGAAACGTCCATACTCATAGATGGGAGAGAGAATGTCGCGCGGACCGCGAGCACCCGTAAAGAGAAGAGAAAACGGACAACCTGACAAGTAAACACTTGAAACGGATACAATACATATAAGAAATTCACACTTATAATGTAATAGAAAAGGGCGCGTAAACAAACATAAACAAACGATACACGAACCGGCCGATACACGAACAGTCAATAATGGTGACGATGTCTTGGACATACGAAACGTATTATGTAGCGGAAAAAGGTTATAATGCATAATTCAATAGCGGTGGTTCGAATAAGATCATATGACAACAACAACAAAATAAACAAAACCTGTAAATTGCAATTACGTCATAACAAAAATTGACAAAAATTGATTACGGTAAAAATTGCTATCTTTCAATTTGAGCGTGGCGGGACTCCACAGAGCACTTGCATTGCAATAATTTTCCCAGTCGATATTTGCTCGTCCACTGATGTCACGCGCGTACTTGTTGAGTTTCATCATGATCACATTGCCCTCTCACCCCCGAACAACCACTCAAACACACTACTTCATACATACATATTAAAATACCGTTGTTTTTGTCAGTCGACTTTGAAACAATCGAAATCACATGCACAACAGCTGATTTCGGTTCGCGTGGTATTTAGCTCGACGTTGCTCAAACATCTCATGTGATCTCTCTCGCCGCACCTCTCACTTGATAATTTCACTCAGTGAGTGCTCAGCCCTTTCACAAGTTGAATATCGATTGGCTTGCTCGCCGTCGTGTTTCGCGCTGTCACAATAGAACTGCTCTTTTTATCCATAATCTTCCGCGCATTTGTTGCTTGTTCTCACGACTTGAATATCATCCATGCATGCAGACACACAATGACCGCATTCGGCGACGACTACGGTCCCATGTTCCACTACCAATACCGACTCATCCTCATCGGCGACTCCACAGTCAGTGTTTCATATATTATTGTATGCATATTTTCATAATATATTTCTTGTAGGTGGGCAAGTCGTCGCTGCTCAAGTATTTCACGGAGGGCCGCGTGGCCGAGATTTCGGATCCCACGGTCGGCGTCGATTTCTATGCGCGGATGGTGGAGCTGCAGCCGGGGTTTCGAGTGAAGCTACAGCTCTGGGACACTGCCGGACAGGAGAAGTTCCGGTGAGTGCGTTTATAGCTCTCCCTTTCCTCCTCTCCTTTCCTCGCTTCCCCTCCCCCCCCCCTCTTCCTCTCCTCCTTTCCCTCTCGTCCCCTCTCTTCTCCATCGTACCCAATGCAGTTCCATCACCCGCTCCTACTACCGCAACTCTGTCGGAGTCATTATCGTCTATGACATCGCCAACCGCGCCAGTTTCGAACACGCCGTACAGTGGCTGAAGGTATTTTATCTACTGTTAATAAAAAAATTTAAAATCAAGTTATTGATCGATTTATTGATTGTCAGGAGGCGCAGGACAACGTGGGTGGTCCGTATCCCGGCCAGTGCGTCTTCCAACTCGTCGGACACAAGGCCGACAGGGCCGAGCAGCGACAGGTGACAAGTTTGTTGTTCTCACCGAATTAACATATTTGATTTTGCGATTTGATCGTTCTTATCAGTAGCGCCTTATTTTAGGTACAATACGAGGAGGGCGAGTACTTTGCCAAGTACCACAAAATGAAGTTCATCGAGACGAGTGCGCTCACCGGAGAGAACGTTCTCGAGGCGTTCATGATGGTCGCACACGAGGTGAGGATCTCTTTATCTCCCCCCCCTCTCTCTCATCTCTATCCAGTCTATCCTCTCTCCCTCTCTCCCTCTCTCCCTCTCACTCTCTCATCTCTATCCAGTCTATTCTCTCTCCCTTCCTCTGCCTCTCATCTCTATCCAGTCTATCCTCTCTCCGTCTCCGTCTCCGTCTGTCTCCGTCTGTCTCCGTCTGTCTCCGTCTCCGTCTCCGTCTCCGTCTCCGTCTCCGTCTCCGTCTCCGTCTCCGTCTCCGTCTCCGTCTCCGTCTCCGTCTCCGTCTCCGTCTCCGTCTCCGTCCCCGTCCCCGTCCCCGTCTCCGTCTCCCTCCCGCCCTCTCTCTACCTCCCTCCCGCCCTCTCTCTACCTCTCTCTCTCTCTCTCACCCTCCTTCCTCTCTCCAGGTCAACTCTCGAGTGGAAGGCGGTCAGCTGAAGGTGACTGACGGGTGGGACGGCGTCAAGTGTGGTATGATGAAGTCGTCTGCCATCATGCTGTCTAATGAGAACCTGGCCGAGTCCTCCTCTTCTTGTTCCTGCTAACTCCATTCGACCACTTCTTTCACTCCGCCTTTGCCCGTTTGCATATTCCTCTCGTGATATACGCCGTGTGTGACCTCTCATCGCTTATCCGTAGGCATTTACACACCCTGTTTACATATTGTCTTGCCTCATAGGTCCCTAGGACGATAGCCCAGCATAGTTAGTTGACTCTCTTGTTACCCTGTACAGGTCCCTTCTGGCATCCAGTCAGTCTCTCCATACCCCTTCAGGATTCGGTGACGCAAAGTACTCTATAGAGACTAGTCCCTTTGTAATAAATCATTTATCCGAAGAGTATTGTAATATCACAAGATTCAATAAAATTGATTAAATAGAACCTCTACCGTATTTGATCAATCATCACAAAACGAGAAAAAAATGTACGAGGACAGAAACACCGAGTCGTGGAATCGTCTCAATTCCGTATAGAACCTTATTATACAGTACTCGCTATACAAATGGCTAGACTATGTGAAACGGGACTCGAAATTTGGGCAGCCGGAAGCGCCATTGCAATATGGGAACACAAACTACAACGTGAGAGAGCGGTGGAAGCACTTCACAAAGAATACAGTATACAAAGAATACAATCGCGCCGCGAAGTGATGGGAATAGATTAGAATGTGTCAACTGAAGTAGGGCTCGTTTCTCGTCACCTGCTCATATGTCAGAGCAGCTGTTTGATGTCCCAAATCATGACGACTCTGTTCAGGCCGACCACAGCCAGCTTGCCTGTCGTCTCCTGCAGGTGCATCGACGTCACCCCGGTGCGCAAGTCACACGAGATAGCCAGGGGGGTCATGCTGAAAGAGAATCTCTCTCTTTCTCTCTCTCTTTCTCTCTCTCTCTCTCTCTCTCTCTCTCTTCCACTCTTCTCCTCTCTCTCTTCCTCTCTCTCTCTCTCTCTCTCTCTCTCTTTCCACTCACTCAAACTGTTCCGGATGCAGCTTCATCTTTTCGTCACACGTCTTGCAGATACGCACCGGCAGCTCAAAACCCATCGGGGGATATGGAGTCCTAAAGTACAGTAGTCCCAATGATGCACAGTATGCTACCGTACCTGGCCTCGCAGCAGCTCGCACAGACGGCGACACCGCACGTGCGACAGTGGTGCTGGCGGAGACCCACAACCTGGAAGGCATGAACATACATTGAGAGAGGTGGAGAGAGGAGAGAGGAGAGAGGAGAGAGGAGAGAGGAGAGAGGAGAGACTACCTTCTTCTGCCACATGGCCTGCAGGTTCCAGAAGAATGGCTGCTGGCAGTGCTGACACTGATCCGAAGTCTGCCACGCCGGCGTCTCCACCTAAAACATGCCCACTAAGTTCGTTACAATTATATGCTGCGGATAAACCTGATAGCAAAACGAAATCATTTGCTAATCCAAACTAGTACATACCCTGTTGGCGGATAGATCCCAGCACACCATGCGTCCCGAGTCGTCGCAGCTCATGAGACGACGCGCACCCGAAGCCACGCACAGAGCACCCACACGCGACTTGTGACCACTGAAACACAACTGTCCACATCACAAGTCACAACTGTCCACGGTACTACTACGATGGTCGCAGATGAATAAAGGTCAATACAGTGACAACCAAGAACAAGTTGGCTGACTGACTTGAGTTCGTATGCCTGTCCCTTGTTGCCTCCAATGTCCCACATGATGACCAGGTTGTCGGCGCTGCCGGAGAACAGCAATTGCTTCACCGGATCCCACGACAGACAAGTGATCGAGCCTGCCAGGATGAGCATGTACTTCGATGTAACTTCGATGTAAGGTAAGCACGTACTTACAACACTGCACCAGCACCATGTAAAACTACTAACAATTGACTGCAATCCACAGGGTAGAATAAGATACGTCAAACAAAAAAGATTAATAAACTATAAACATACCAGTGTGCGCGGAGAGCTTGCTGATGAGCTGCGCATTGTGACCCTGCAGTCGCAGCACCTGCAAGCGAATGCGATTTATTAATTAATTTATGATAAGCGATAGTATCCTGATTCCTGAAAGGAACAGGAACGTGCAAGATAATATGGCACACGACACCAATCGTCAACTGATTGATTGGTCGAATCAATCAATACTCACCGTGACGTTTCCTCCGTGGTCTCCGACGAAAACAAATGGCAGGTCGATGACCATGGCGGTGCACGACGCGGCGCAGTAGAACGCGCCTGTACAAGTAAACAATCAATCAATAAACTAAATCAACATTGTGAAACCCGATACTGACCGAGCTTGGTGCCGGTCTCGGAGCAGTGCCAGACGACAGACTTGTCCTTGCTGCACGAGAACACCATCTCCGAAGCGATCGCCAGGCCGAGGCCGGATACAGGACCTGCAACCTATTCTGATTGAACAACAGCATTGTGTGATCACTACAATGCAGTGTACAAGGAATTTTCAGCTGAAATTTCATAAACAAAACATCCACCCACACCCACCTCCGTGCAGCATCCAGTGGCGCGTCTCCGTCATGCTGTTCAGGTCGTCGCTCACCCGGTACTCGAATACGTGCCCGTTCAACAGACCCACGAGCAGACTGAACGTTGTTTTGTAAACAAAACCGTCAATAAATGTAAACAAACCGGCTGGTCTCCTCGGAGTAGTAGAGGCAAGTGGGCGCGACGGGCATGAAGTGGTGGATCGAGGGCCAGTACTGTCCGTTGTCGCGCTTCAGATAGAGACGCACCGAGCGGTCGTCGCTCACCTACACAACACGTTCACAACTGGTATGATTGACACGACTCACCGTCCACACACCCTCCTCCTTCTTGAGCAGCGACACATCATTGACGCGCGCCACATGACCTTCGATTTTGTCCACCAGCACTAAAACGTATAAGGTGTTTGTTTACTAATAAAGCGCAACGTAAACAAGGTGTAAACAGAGGAATCAGCTGATGCGTACCTGGTCGGGCGTCAGAGCCGTTTCCGATGCTGCTGCTTGTGGCGGAGGAGCACGGTCGCGGATTGATCACCGCCGACATATCAGCTACGTATTTACAGCACAAATTAGTTTATAAAAAAAAATACAAAAATATGCAAAACTGTACAAGTTTCGACACAAACCGAACTGACTCACGAGTCCACCGTAATCTGGAAATAAACAGCTGATGCGTGAAAATCAGGCACGTCGCTAACTTCCTCTAGGCGCCAACGCATGTGCGATTTTGTGATTTGCATTTTTGTTTATATTTATCGATTGGTTTCAAGTACTTCTCACACTCCCCGTTATAAATTTGCTCGATTTTGTGATACGCAACGTCACTTTGGCGATAAGCTCTTTTTCCCTTACCTACATAAGTGCCGGTGCCACGTTATCGTGACGCCACGTCTCAATCAATCCTTTGTAACTTATGTAAATGTGCACATTCCGTACATAAATTCTTAAATACTTGACGATGCCTTCACATAAAAAGAAACGAAGTGCGTTATTCGTTATCTCTTCGGTCCAATCTGCCTGTTTTTTTTCTCTCTGCGAACTGCATTAGCTGTAGCCAGCTGACGCACTCGCCGTGGTAGTTACTATCAATTTCATTCACTCTCTTCCTTTCCTACACCCCCAATTTACCTATATTCAATATGGGACGCATCTCTCCTAATCCAGGAAAGAAGGTACGGTTTTTATCCATGCCTGTCCGAGATCTGCGGCTGTCAGCTAGTCTCGTTTCGCTGAAATCCTGACCATCCTATTCATAGCATCTCTCAAAGATACGTGACCTTGTCAAGGAATCTCCGTGTCGCTCGTTCCGTGCTAACGTTTGTTTGCACGTGTACTTGTCGCGTACTATCCCACCCTTTCCCGTTTGCCTTTGATCTACGCGATCTATTGTACAATTGTGGGAAGAGAACTTCCGTATGTTGTGAACACAACGGTCTGTGAGGTTTTAAACTTTTCACGCCGTATTCGATATTCGATTAGGTATCCTGTAAAGTTCGACACTTCGACAGTTCGACAGTTCGACATGTCGAACTTTTGAAATTCGACATGTCGAACTTTCTCAGATTTCGAATTCCGGTCATATGTTCGTGGCGCGCTGGGGCCTGTATTTTTGTTCGGGGGTACGATTCACAGTTTTGAAATCTTTTCAGGTTGTGTGACCGATTTGAAATCAGATTTTAATTTTAGATAAGTATTCCATATCAATTCAATAAATGAAGTTCTCGACATCAAAATTACAACTAAAACTTTGATTATGCCAAGTTTTCTAACTGATTAAATATCATAATAATATGGCATGGATGGTATGAAACTGGTCGGTTCAAATCAATACACAATCAGCATGAAATGTTCTCATCTCCGTATCCAAGCTCTATGGGTATGAGTTGTCAAGTTTGGTTTCAGCGGGTGAGAGCGGAGAGGAGAGGCTACGTTTTAGGCTTCTCTGGTTGAATGATCATGATTGATTTGAAGTTATTCGCATTCAAATGTATGTTATTGTTTCCACGGTAACTACATTATCTTCATCTTCATTTGCACGTCTCTCGCCTCACCATCGGTCTCCCCTCATTTCGGAATGCAGAACAACTCACTCAGATTACTGTTACGACCACCTTGTTCAATTATATTATATGAACAATCGTCTGATATAAGTAAGATAAACTAATTGTAAAAACGAGCGAAACATCCGAATAATGATGTCATGGTCCCAGAACAGTGAATCGCACCCCCGAACAAAAATGCGGGCCCCAGCGCGCAGCGAACATGACCGGAATTTGAAATCTGAGAAAGTTCAACACGTCGAATTTTAAAAGTTCGACATGTCGAACTGTCGAACTTTAAATGTCGAACTGTCGAATTGTCAAAGTGTCGAACTTTACAGGATACCATTCGATTAGACCTCAACGTTTGCCATATTGACACCACAATATCAGCTCTCTCCACGCTCATGCCACGTTGAATCCATGACAGGGTGCAGCCGCAATACAAACAGCAATCGCCATTTTCAAATGACACGAAACGCGCGCCGACACTCTATTATTGATGAACATTTGAAAAATGTGAAACGAGAGATTCCATTGGTGGTGTGCTACGCGCTAATCACATTATCGAGTGCATACCCGCGGGTTGCGTCGGCAAACACGGTAACACGGAAGAAAGAGAAAGGCTGGGAGAGACGACACCTCCCCCTCTCTCTCTCCCATTTCAACCCGTTATCGCTCATCTACCTATTGCGATAGCCTACCTGTTTTTGAGACCGAAAACAGTCATTTTCTATTCTCAAAATGTCAGCGCCTACTCATTCCCACACGTCTTCTCAAAAAGATAATGAACTGCTCTTATTACCTACAACACTGCCTGACAAGTCGCCCGTGAGTAGTGTTTCTCTCGTATCGAACCATGAGATCGTACTGTTCGTGTTCTAGGCGATGGTGGCCCAACCGGCGGGCAGCTCGAACCTCAAGTATGTCTCGCTGGTGGTGCTCATTGCGCAGACGACCGCGCTCGTCCTCATCTTGAGGTACTCCCGCACACAGGTACGATTTGCGTGTGTTTTTTTTGTTTACACACTTACGATTGTTATTGCAGAGAACATGATATTATGGTAACACTACCACTAAAGATAACATGTGAATGCGCTTTGTATGCTATGATAATCAAGGGGATAAACGAATTGCTTACTGATTGATTGATTGCCTTTCCAGGTGGTGGAGGGACCCAAGTACATCTCGTCGACAGCCGTGGTGACTGCCGAGATTGTCAAGGTGTTCACCTGCCTCGTCGTACTATTTGCCCAGAACAGTGAGTGCAATCAATCAATCAATCATTTATCCGGAATCGTTATATCTGAATATGACAACACAATCATAATGATATAAGTCGGTATCATTTGTGTTTTTCGAGCATTTTGAGCACTTCGTTTTATTGAGGAAATTCGATGAGTACACCATGAAAATTAAGTTCCATGAAAAAGTTGTAATGCACATTATTGTCAAATCCTTGCATTCTAACAAATATGCGAAGAAAATTTAGCACTTTCGATAAGATAGACAATTTTGCATTCTGGAAAACACGTGTTGCGAATTTCGTGATGCAAAAGTTTTTCGAAAAATATGAATGCCGATAAAATCTGCTGCACAAGATCGGCGAATTTGGCGACGGCAGAATTCGCTGATCTTTCGTTGACTCTATTTCAGCGAATTTGGCGACGGCAGAATTCGCTGAACTTTTGTTCCTACATTTCCGCGAATATGGCGAGGGCAGAATACGCTGAACTCCAGTGAACAAAAATTCTGCCACCGAGAGGAATCGAACCGGCGACCCCCGTTCACCAACCGTCCATCTTACCAATATACCACCTCCGCTCTCTCTCAGACACTGTGAACTGGAGAATGTGTCCGCGAACATCTATGTAATTGCGAACATCTGTTTAGCTATTCGCATTCCAAAAGGAAGAACACAGTTCTCGCTGTTGCTGGTATATTAAAACTTAGATGTTTTTATATACCATCAACAGTCGTTTGCATACTTCTTTTTCAAAATCATGATGGCGCATGTTACACAACGTTTTAGAATCTCTGTGAACGAGCTGCCATGGTGTATTGGTAACATTCACGCTTCGTGATCGAGGGACGACGGTTCGATCCCCTCACCGGCCGAACTTTTGTGAAAGCGAATTTGATCCATCGCTGTTCAGCGAATTTGGCCATCGCTAAATTCGCGGAAAACACACAAAGTTCAGCGAATTCTGCCGTCGCCAAATTCGCCGAAACCATGCCAATGAAGTTCCACGAATTCTGTCATCGCAATATTTGCAGATTTGATGAAGAACTTTTTTTTCTTTGCCCGATATCATTTTGACAACCCAAATTCCCCATCCGAATTTCGCCGATCACATCTTTTGTTAGGTATTTTTTGAATTCTGCTACAATGATGAAGAGGGCGATGAAAGGTCCCGGATATGGTTGAAAGTAGCACTGTAACGATACTCTCGAAAATCACAAATGATACCGACTTATATGGAGCATACAGTAGTGCCTAAGATACTAGATACATAGGCTAACGCCGGGGAAAGACAGGTAGGCTGACAAGGTTAGTGGCGGGAAGACGATACTTGATCGATATTCATTCCTGGACCATTAGAGTACCATTCTTGACGTGTAGAGCTCCGGGTTTTCCTTTGCTTCCATGCCAAATAGTATCTCCTCGCGCCATAGCTGCTTCCACATGAGGGTACTTCCCGCCGCCTCACTGGTTACTCGGGAAGGATTCTTGTCGATGACCGAACACTCGGCGGCGGTGGGGCAAAATGAGGACCCGACCGCACGTCGCGGGGAAAAGAAGAAGAAGAAGAATACGTGCCAAGCGCCGCGTCGCCAGGGGTTCGGTGTAGGAGGAGGAGTGAGTGCAATTCCATTTCAATCGAGCACTTCCATGCTTTACCCATCACATCTTGGTTGAACGGTATTCCTGATTTATAATTATGACTGTCCAGTAGTCAACTCATGATGATAGAATGAAATGCTGTGTTCAGAGTACAGCTGGACCCGCTTCTCATCCGCCCTTCATGCCGACTGCTTTGCCCGCCCCGCCGACACGCTCAAGGTGGGCTTGTCGGGATTATTGATTGATGTATCGATCGATCTCAGGTTGCCGTCCCCGCCGTGCTGTACGTGGTGCAGAACAACCTGCTCTTCCTCGCCCTCTCCAAGCTCGACGCCGCCACCTACCAGGTACGGTAGATGTGTGTTTTTTTAATTGTTATTACTTTTGTTAATAATTCAAAGTGCTCCTCTTGCAGGTGACGTACCAGCTGAAGATCCTCACCACGGCCTTCTTCTCGATGACGATGCTATCGAAGCGTCTGAACCCCCTCAAGTGGGTCGCCCTCATCCTCCTCACCGTCGGAGTCGCCCTCGTTCAGGTACGATAGTGGTTTCACAATACATTTGTTTCTTTTTCATGTTGTATGATACAGTGTGAATGAGTGTTGACTGTTGACATTTCAGATGGGACCAGCTCCATAGCGAGTCATTTATATTTTGTGTATTGAGATTCTGGATAAACTTGATTTTTGATTTGATTTCAGATGCCGTCCGGAAACAAGCCGGCTGCGACGCACGGCGACGAGGGATCGTCGGACAAGGTGGGTTGAGAATCTTGTGTCTGAAGTGTGATGTGCGATGTTCAGTCGATGTACAGCGAAAATTGTTTTCATTTGTACAGTATCATTCTTTGTACAATATCATTCGATTAGTACCGTACCCCGTTTTCAGCTGATCGGTCTTCTGGCCGTTCTGGCCGCGTGTTTCTCGTCTGGTTTTGCGGGCGTCTACCTGGAGAAGATCCTCAAGACGGGCAGCGTCACCCTGTGGATGAGGAACCTCCAGCTGTGTGAGTCAAGCGAGATTGATCTTTATGTTACGATATTGATTGATGTGTTATTGATTTATTCGTTTTCAGCGTTCTTCTCTGTGTTTGGCGGTTTCCTGATGTGCTGGCTGTACGATTCGGAGGCGATTGGAAAGGAGGGATTCTTCCAGGGATACAACAACATCATCTGGATCGTCGTTTTGCTACAGGTAGAGAGAAGGGAAAGTGGGGAGAGAGCGTGAGAAAGAGGAGGGGATGAGAGAGACCTCTTTCAGGCATACGGAGGACTGATCATTGCTCTGGTCGTCAAGTACGCCGACAACATTCTCAAGGTACTTTCGTTTTGTCATTGAAATATACCGTACCCTGTGTGTTCAGGGATTCGCTGTCTCGCTCTCCATCATTCTCTCTTCCTTCATCTCGTGGTGGTTCCTCGGAGACTTTGAGCCCACGCTGTGAGTATCGATTTATCGATTGGTTTGTTGTTGCTCTGATCTGATTGCTTGTTTGCAGAGCGTTTGTGGTTGGCGCGGCTGTGGTGATCGCGTCGACGTTCCTGTACGGATTCGAGCCCAAGAAGCCCACTCCTCCCCACACTGCCTGACCATACCCCGTCTAGGAACTGTCGCGTTTAAAGACACTCACCATTCATTCACTAGTTCTACGCACTCTGTGTAGTCCCCAATGATATCGTCCGTTTGCCATGTTGCACATCCTTTTCTCTCTTCTGGTTCCCTCCATATCCCTGTGTCTTGCTAGTCGCCTTCTCTCCGAGCAATAAGCACGACCGCATGTATTTATAATAATATTGAAGTATTTATTCCGAGTTTTATCTATGTTTTTTGTTGCTTTGGTGTTGTTTAGCGCCGCCGTTTTGTTGGTTCTTGAGATAAATTGGTTTTCATTCCGAACACATTCGCAGATCACATTCTGTGCATTAGTGGTTTCCTCCCAGCCTTTTACTGTTTTTCTTCTTCTTGGTATGAATTATCGCGACTTTCACTTTCCCCATCCCATTTCCTGTAGCTTGCTTTATATTTCGTTCGAACTCAGCTCAACATTTTCCATCAGAAACATTATGGTGTCTAACACCATAATGTTTCATTTAGCCTAGTGGCTAGCGAGCCTAGTGGCCCTCGCTAGCCACTAGGCTAAATGATCATGACAGCGGTCTCGCAGAAATCGACTATGACGATGAGCTTGATTTTCTGTAACATAGGAGACGCGTTGCGTGTGCGTCGCGTGCGTTTAAATTCACGCAAATCAGTGAACGCGCGCCGGGCTGTGGTTTTACAGTATACCGGATAGGTAAACAACAAACCTTTCGTATCCCGCTCACATTTCCCATTCGCAGTGTCCAAATCATAACCAACTGATGTAGTTAGTGGTAATGCTCTCGCGTAGCAAAAACATCATTCAAAATGAAATCTTGAACGATTTCTGACTTTTCTCTACCTAACCCTATTGTTTCTCGTGAAAACAGTGCAACTGATTTGCGAGCCAACTATAGCTGGCTGTAATCACAAATCACAACTGTCGACTTTTACATGTTCTAGATTCTTAGTTACCTGCCTATTAGTTGAATACGAATGCTCCTTCATCTTCTTACCAGCGCCTTTCGGTGACCGACCACTTTTCGGTTGTATACAGGTTGTAGTCGTTCCAACTCCCAAAGAACAATATTGTAAAAGTGCGGACAAATCTTATGTGTACTACATAAATTTTTGCTCGCCTGCATTTTACCGACTCGGCCTTTATCCGCTCGGTGTTTCCAACGTGTGCTCTGTTCGATTGTTGTTAGACAGAAGATATAAGGAAAGAGCATTTCTCTCTCTCTCTCTCTCTCTCTTTTCCTCCCCCTCCCTATCTCTCCCTCTCTCGTCGCGGAGCCATCTTCTGTTGCCATAGCGAGAGTGAGAGTGAAAGGATAGGAGTTATCACTCCCTTTCTCATCCCCTCTATCCTCCAATGAGCAATCAGGCAAAAACGGCGAGAGAGGAGAGAGGCGAGAGAGGGAGAGTAGGCAGGCGCGGCACAGGCAGAGATGTGATATTATTGTAGAGATGAGAAGAGGGGGAGGGATAAAGCTGAGATGAGCTGCGGCAACTAGCCGCCTCCTCCACATACACACCTTAGCATCTCCTTCCGCCCCCAACCCGCTTCTCCCGCCTAGTCCGTACAGCATTACAGTATGCCGGACGACCGTGAGATCCGGTCGGAGCCACCGACGCACTTTGCTCCGGGCGAGGAAAGCGACGACGAGCAGGTAGAGGTGCACCAGTTCCGCGCCGGACAGACCACAGTGTCCCGATTCATGGTGAGTGAGTGCTTGCCGCCCTTCCCTGTGTGCAGAGATCCAGGAAATTGCGAGTGAGGACATTTATGGAAGAGCGTGAGTGGAGCGGGAGAGTGATGCGGAAATGGATGGTACGTGAGACTCCGCAGCTACGCACGCCGACTACGTGCTTGTTTGACTATGAGAGTAATGCGGTGGTGGAAGAGTGGAAGTGGGATGGGCGCATAGTGCGAGTGAGTGCGACAGCTTGCCACACCGCATAGCCGCGTCGAAATCTCGCCGGGATAATCACGGCGCTGATATCCGGGTGATATCCCCCAATCCGACGGCTATCGATCCCCCTCCTTCCTGTTACACGAAGAGATGTTGTACATGAGTGTACAGGAGCGGCCGCTATCCTGCTATTCGGTACTCTTTCTATCCACATCTTTTCAACTCGTTTGTCTCGAGAAGCCAGCTAATACCCTCTGCTCTCTAGTCTCTCTCTCATATATGAACGTTTTGAGAACCGCGAGGAGACGTTCTCTCGCACCGTGTCTGCGCAGTCTCTGCCCGTCGGACGACATCTAGACGACACAGATGAGATGACGCTGTACGACAGGTCCGTTCCACTCCCCCTTTTTGTATGCACACCGAACGAATGGATTTGGACAGACTGAGTGATCCTGTACTAACACTTGTTTGTTGAGCCATTTCCAAAGTGAGAGAGTTTTTTGATTGTTTTTTTCCTCGACTGCACAGCTCAAAGTTGAGTTGAGTATCTTGTCAGCGGACGACTAGGCAGGATATTGAGTCATTCAATCAACGCCCGAGAGATACCGAGCTTCACTTCATTTGTTTTCAGAACTCTTCACATGCTCGCGGTGGATCCCATGTATCAGAAGGAGGTGGCTCTGGGTGAGTAGAGTAGAGTAGAGTACGAGTACGAGTACGCGTGCGTTTCCTACCAACATTTGTCTCGTTCATCGCGCCCTTTCCTGTCTGATCTCCTTCTGCCATTCCACTCCTCTCTATTCTCCGCCGCCTGCAGTTTGTTTCGCTGAATCCGTCTTCCGAACAGAACTCTATAGTTTTTCTTTGTTCCCTCGAGAAATCAGTGCGTAGGCGTACCCCCTGTTCACTATGTCTAACATACTGTAATTCGCGTATACGGAAATAGAAATTTTTTTGACTCGAGTGAAAAAGATAGGCGCCGAATCATCATATTCGAATCGGATTTGATTGGACGATTCGAATTACACATGTGAGAGGCGCGTTATGTGTTTTCTTTTCTCGTGGCTTCGAGAATCCCCCCTTCCCCCTCTCTAATTGTCATGATAGGGGGTGTTGCTGTCTGTTGATGCGATGTGCGAGGGTGGGCCCGTCCGCTTTTCACTGAGTAATTACCACGCTTATGCGAGACACTGTTTGCTCGCCTAAGCGGAAAGAGGCATATTCATATGCGATAAATGGCATTACGGAGACACAATACCAACATCGTAACGATCGTAACGATACAAAGTGATGTGAGGCGGAATATATATATGTTTCCGGTGTTATAAAACAAAGTTTGCAGGCAAGCGGATCGGGTTCTATAGACTGGGCAAGGAGTTGGGAGCTGGCAATTTCAGCAAGGTCAAGCTCGGCATTCACACTATGACTAAAGGTGGGTGACTTCTAAAGTGGACAAAAATCCCAAATGATTGACTGAATTTACACAAGTTATGATTCGTGGTCTGTTCCTCCATGGGGGAGATGGTGGGTCTTTTCAAATTTTTGCCAATTTTAGTAAGAACCGATCAGGAAGTGCTTGCGGACGCGGAAGCCCTTCGAATCTACTCATTTTGTTGATACATATGTCTTTATTTTATTCTTGTAACGCAAATGAGACTATTCGAATGATCAATTGAAAAAATAGCTGGATGATTTTGTTATGACTTATGAAAATGCCATGACTTTTGATCAGCTGACAGCAAATTGTTGGATGTGTTTGCGAGAGAGTGAGAGAGAGAGACCCGCCGAGAACCACATAATTACAAATGCGTCTACCCTAAGGATCACGTATTGCGATAACGATAAGTAGTGGTGAAAACTTCTTGAACGCTAATGCACTAATTGAACCCTTGTATCGGAAAACGGTTAGATAATGGGTCCAGTAAACGTGAGTGGTTCAGAGAAAGTGGCGGTGAAGATCATGGAGAAGACGAAGATGGACCAGAAGGCGCAGCGACTGCTGGCAAGGGAGATCAACTCGATGGAGAAAATGCAACACCCAAACATCATTCGACTGTTCGAGGTGGGTGCATCTATAGATAACAGTGTTACGAAACAACAAACGATTGATTAACTTGATGGTGGAACAATAACTAAGTTTTCTTGTCTATTTTCAGTGTGTCGAAACGCTGACCCGAATGCACCTGATCATGGAGTATGCGGGTGGAGGGGAGCTATACGTGTACGTCCACGACAAGGGAAAACTGTCCGAACAGGTCAGACCTCTTTTATGGCAAACGTGTGTTTTGGGAGAGATATCATCACGCAATCTTCCTTGTTGTTGTTTATCTCTCTAATTTGCATGACACGAAATCGGAAAGGCATTAGGCTGCGGATGATGATGTGAGCACATCTGAGTGGGCGGCGAGTGTTTGATGGTGTGACTGGAGTGACATCACTTTGCAGGAAGCCAAGCCGCTCTTCGCACAGATAGTCTCCGCTGTACAGCACATGGTGAGTGAAGCCAACCTTTACAAGAAAGCATACACGAACCATAGAATCATGCGAAAGACCAATCAGTATCATACGATTGTCGCAAGAAACTTGAATATAACATTGCAACATTGCGGATACATTGCGAATAGACACAGGCGAAATGAGTACAAGTGTGTGTGAAGCATAAAAACCATAATTAATAGCGTCTTTGCAGCACTCGCACAACATCGTGCACCGCGACATCAAGGCCGAGAATGTCATGTTCGCCGGGCCGGGACACGTCAAGGGTGGGTACGGACTGAATCGGGTCTCATTTTTTCCAGTTTTATCCGGTGTATCGGAACTTTCTCACAACTGCAGAATAGTAGTTTATACTTTATACAATTTTCAAGAACACGTGACATACAACATACAATGAAAGATACGACCAAACGAAGTGCAGCTGCTTTCATGGGCGAGTCGATCGAAATGGAGGTGCTCAAATATTATGTCGACCCCTTCCAGTGGTGGACTTTGGTTTCTCGTGCGCGTTCGAGGTGGATGCGCAGCTGAGTACGTTCTGCGGCAGCCCGCCCTACGCAGCGCCAGAACTGTTCAGGTGAGGAGTGATCACCGGCCACTATCTGGCATCACAGGAAGCCAAGCCACAGTGGCAAGCACTGATGTCTTTGCCACTGTTTTCCTTTTGAGTTCGTGTCCATTTAGATGAGATTCATCATTTATATTTGAATTTCCCGGAATTTATGTGTTTTATAGTTGATGTCCTGTCAATAGTCAATTCAAATCGGTCCGACTTTATGATTGAAATGTTTGAGACTCCGAGAAAGGGATTTAGTGCACTCGCGGCAAGGAGAGGCGAATCGAAATCCATCAGTAATCTCACTCTCCCAGTCCCAGTGGGACTTGTTGCTATCAACACTCTCGTCGATTGAAAAAGTGTGCACCATCGAATATCATGCTTATGTCGAATCGCGTTTTGTTTTTCAGGGACAAATCCTACGACGGCTCAATGGTCGACATTTGGGCGCTCGGAGTGTTGTTGTATTTCATGGTAAGAGAACATAAATCTCACACAAAATTCATAGACCGACACTTCAGCTAGTCGGTGTGACGCCATTTCGGGGCGAAACAGTCGCCGAGTTGAAACAGGTAACATTTTTGAAACCAAAGTTATCAAAGTAATATAATGTTTCAAAACACCTCTAGTATAATAAGACTGAGCAGACTTTTTTTTAAAGATCATATGTTTGTAGATCATCATAGAGGGTCAATTCAACATGCCCGAATATCTCTCCACATTCGCCCAGCATCTCATTTCGAAGATGCTCGACATGAACCCTGCACAAAGGCTCAACATCGAGGCTGTCAAGGTGCGAATCTCTCTCTCCTTTTCTCTCTCTCTTTCCCTCTTGCTCTCTCTCTCTCTCTCTCTCTCTCTCTCTCTCTTTCTCTCTCTCTTCTCTTACCCTCCCTCTTTCAGCGCGCGCACTGGTTGCGCGACAGCAAGTTCCCCAAGTCCTACCTCTCCTTCTCGCTCGTCCCCGACAAGCAGGAGATGGAGAAGTGCGAGGAGGCGAGACGAGTGAGTATTGATCGCTATATTGATTGATTCCGCGTCTATCGATTGATTGCCTCTAGGTGTGGGACATCATGTCTGGCTATGGCATAACCGAGGATATGATGCGAGACGCGGCGGGAAAGGTGAGCAATCCGGGAAGGAGTGGTAGACAACACATACCTTTGCAGGGTTGCAAGAACGCGATCATCGGTTGCTATCGGATCGTCACATACCAGGTGCAGGCAGAAAACAGCGCGGAAGCGGCACGCAAAAAGGTATATTAATGTATGATAACTCCTACTACCTGAAGTACGAGGACAACACAGAAATCTTCTGTCTGATTATCAACCAATATGCCACATTGGTTCCCACTCATTCTCTAACATTGCAGAAGTTTCAAGCGGCGGAGGCGCGCGCCAACTCGCTGGGCTCTCGAAAAGAGTCACTCAAGAAACGACAACAGAAGTCGCTCAACAACAGAAGCAAGACGTGCGCGCTCTTGTAACACGGGTTCACTCTTCCTCCTCTCCTCTTCGTCCATACATCCCCACGTTTCCGAGATTCTGGGATTGTCTCGTACTATACTCTAGTCTTCCACTGTGATCTCAATGTATCTTCATGCGCGTTTTCGAGAAGAGATTCTATTTTTCAAATATACAGATAAAATTTATTTGTTGGAAAACGAGAATCGTAACAAAACAAGTGTACAAGATGATAATAACAAAACATTCAACAAAAGGGGCGGCGTCTCCATACAAGTCTTCTCCTCTAATCCTCTTTCGCTCCCGCCTTCACTTCACGATGCGCAGCATCTCCACAGACTCCGCAGCATTCTCGCCGCCAATCGCGTACACCACCTGTAGTCAACATTGAACTTTGAAAATAAATTTTGGCCCCTAGCATATTTTTTCACGAAAAAAATCGTGCGAAAACAGAATCAGAATCAGAGTATTTATATCGAATCAAGTAGCACATGGTAATGTAATTTACGGTAAGGTTATGGTAAGTACAGTAATACAACGCCTACTGCGAGTTCCAACAATACGGATTTCGGTGGTCCCGTGGATGCGTACGTGTTGTTGGTGATGCTTGTTATCCTCTCTGCTAGCGACATTGTGCCACTATGATCTGCTAGCGACATTGTGCCACTATGCAGCAAATTGCAAATGGCTTCTGGGGAAGTTTCGATCTCGGCGGCGGAAGATCCGGGCTCCGACGATCGATCGCGAAGAGACGTCTCCGAAAGTTTCATCGTCTTCGAGGATTCCTCTCCAGTCGGGGGAATAACAGGGGTAGGCACGCGACCGCGCGCTGGCAGAGAAATGAGAGGGAATGCAATGCATTAACATGCATTATAGTGGGCCCGCAAATGAGTTCCACTCTTTTCAGGAGAGACATTAGGGTGGTTAGACAACGATCAGAACTCTTTGGAAGATGTTTTAATTTGACAAAAATTTGCGTAGGTATCCAAGAAAAAACTCGCGGAGTGCTGCGCGTTATGTGTTTTCTTTTCTCGTGGCTTCGAGAATCTCCCCCCTTCCCCCTCTCTATTTGTCATGATAGGGGGGTGTTGCTGTCTGTTGATGCGATGTGCGAGGGTGGGTCCGTCCGCTTTTCACTGGGCAATTACCACGCTTATGCGAGACACTGTTTGCTTGCCGAAGCGGAAAGAAGCATATTCATATGCGATAAATGGCATTACGGAGACACAATACCAACATCGTAACGATCGTAACGATACAAAGTGATGTGAGGCGGAATATATATGTTTCCGGTGTTATAAAACAAAGTTTGCAGGCAAGCGGATCGGGTTCTATAGACTGGGCAAGGAGTTGGGCGCTGGCAATTTCAGCAAGGTCAAGCTCGGTATTCACACTATGACAAAAGGTGAGTGTCTTCTAAGAACCGATCAGATCAGGAAGTGCTTGTGGATATACGCGGAAGCCCTTCGAATCTATTCATTCTGGTGATATGTCTTTATTCTTGTAACCGCAAATGAGACTATACGAATGATTAATTGAAAAAAATAGCTGGATGATTTTGTTATGAAAATGCCATCACTTTTGATCAGCTGACAGCAAATTGTTGGATGTGTTTGCGAGAGAGAGAGAGAGAGAGAGAGAGAGAGAGAGAGAGAAAGAGAGAGAACCGCCGAGAACCACATAATTACAAATGCGTCTACACTAAGGATCACTTATTGCGATAACGATAAGTAGTGGTGAAAACTTCTTGAACGCTAATGCACTAATTGAACCCTTGTAGCGGAAAACGGTTAGATAATGGGTCCAGTAAACGTGAGTGGTTCAGAAAAAGTGGCGGTGAAGATCATGGAGAAGACGAAGATGGACCAGAAGGCGCAGCGACTGCTGGCAAGGGAGATCAACTCGATGGAGAAGATGCAACACCCAAACATCATTCGACTGTTCGAGGTGGGTGCATCTATAGATAACAGTGTTACGAAACAACAAACGATTGATTAACTTGATGGTGGAACAATAACTAAGTTTTCTTGTCTATTTTCAGTGTGTCGAAACGCTGACCCGAATGCACCTGATCATGGAGTATGCGGGTGGAGGGGAGCTATACGTGTACGTCCACGACAAGGGAAAACTGTCCGAACAGGTCAGACCTCTTTTATGGCAAACGTGTGTTTTGGGAGAGATATCATCACGCAATCTTCCTTGTTGTTGTTTATCTCTCTAATTTGCATGACACGAAATCGGAAAGGCATTAGGCTGCGGATGATGATGATGTGAGCACATCTGAGTGGGCGGCGAGTGTTTGATGGTGTGACTGGAGTGACATCACTTTGCAGGAAGCCAAGCCGCTCTTCGCACAGATAGTCTCCGCTGTACAGCACATGGTGAGTGAAGCCAACCTTTACAAGAAAGCATACACGAACCATAGAATCATGCGAAAGACCAATCAGTATCAAACGATTATCACAAGAAACTTGAATATAACATTGCAACATTGCGGATACATTGCGAATAGACACAGGCGAAATGAGTACAAGTGTGTGTGAAGCATAAAAACCATAATTAATAGCGTCTTTGCAGCACTCGCACAACATCGTGCACCGCGACATCAAGGCCGAGAATGTCATGTTCGCCGGGCCGGGACACGTCAAGGGTGGGTACGGACTGAATCGGGTCTCATTTTTTCCAGTTTTATCCGGTGTATCGGAACTTTCTCACAACTGCAGAATAGTAGTTTATACTTTATACAATTTTCAAGAACACGTGACATACAACATACAATGAAAGATACGACCAAACGAAGTGCAGCTGCTTTCATGGGCGAGTCGATCGAAATGGAGGTGCTCAAATATTATGTCGACCCCTTCCAGTGGTGGACTTTGGTTTCTCGTGCGCGTTCGAGGTGGATGCGCAGCTGAGTACGTTCTGCGGCAGCCCGCCCTACGCAGCGCCAGAACTGTTCAGGTGAGGAGTGATCACCGGCCACTATCTGGCATCACAGGAAGCCAAGCCACAGTGGCAAGCACTGATGTCTTTGCCACTGTTTTCCTTTTGAGTTCGTGTCCATTTAGATGAGATTCATCATTTATATTTGAATTTCCCGGAATTTATGTGTTTTATAGTTGATGTCCTGTCAATAGTCAATTCAAATCGGTCCGACTTTATGATTGAAATGTTTGAGACTCCGAGAAAGGGATTTAGTGCACTCGCGGCAAGGAGAGGCGAATCGAAATCCATCAGTAATCTCACTCTCCCAGTCCCAGTGGGACTTGTTGCTATCAACACTCTCGTCGATTGAAAAAGTGTGCACCATCGAATATCATGCTTATGTCGAATCGCGTTTCGTTTTTCAGGGACAAATCCTACGACGGCTCAATGGTCGACATTTGGGCGCTCGGAGTGTTGTTGTATTTCATGGTAAGAGAACATAAATCTCACACAAAATTCATATACCGACACTTCAGCTAGTCGGTGTGACGCCATTTCGGGGCGAAACAGTCGCCGAGTTGAAACAGGTAACATTTTTGAAACCAAAGTTATCAAAGTAATATAATGTTTCAAAACACCTCTAGTATAATAAGACTGAGCAGACTTTTTTTTAAAGATCATATGTTTGTAGATCATCATAGAGGGTCAATTCAACATGCCCGAATATCTCTCCACATTCGCCCAGCATCTCATTTCGAAGATGCTCGACATGAACCCTTCACAAAGGCTCAACATTGAGGCTGTCAAGGTGCGAATATCTCTCTCCTTTTCTCTCTCTCTTTCCCTCTTGCTCTCTCTCTCTCTCTCTCTCTTCTCTTACCCTCCCTCTTTCAGCGCGCGCACTGGTTGCGCGACAGCAAGTTCCCCAAGTCCTACCTCTCCTTCTCGCTCGTCCCCGACAAGCAGGAGATGGAGAAGTGCGAGGAGGCGAGACGAGTGAGTATTGATCGCTATATTGATTGATTCCGCGTCTATCGATTGATTGCCTCTAGGTGTGGGACATCATGTCTGGCTATGGCATAACCGAGGATATGATGCGAGACGCGGCGGGAAAGGTGAGCAATCCGGGAAGGAGTGGTAGACAACACATACCTTTGCAGGGTTGCAAGAACGCGATCATCGGTTGCTATCGGATCGTCACATACCAGGTGCAGGCAGAAAACAGCGCGGAAGCGGCACGCAAAAAGGTATATTAATGTATGATAACTCCTACTACCTGAAGTACGAGGACAACACAGAAATCTTCTGTCTGATTATCAACCAATATGCCACATTGGTTCCCACTCATTCTCTAACATTGCAGAAGTTTCAAGCGGCGGAGGCGCGCGCCAACTCGCTGGGCTCTCGAAAAGAGTCACTCAAGAAACGACAACAGAAGTCGCTCAACAACAGAAGCAAGACGTGCGCGCTCTTGTAACACGGGTTCACTCTTCCTCCTCTCCTCTTCGTCCATACATCCCCACGTTTCCGAGATTCTGGGATTGTCTCGTACTATACTCTAGTCTTCCACTGTGATCTCAATGTATCTTCATGCGCGTTTTCGAGAAGAGATTCTATTTTTCAAATATACAGATAAAATTTATTTGTTGGAAAACGAGAATCGTAACAAAACAAGTGTACAAGATGATAATAACAAAACATTCAACAAAAGGGGCGGCGTCTCCATACAAGTCTTCTCCTCTAATCCTCTTTCGCTCCCGCCTTCACTTCACGATGCGCAGCATCTCCACAGACTCCGCAGCATTCTCGCCGCCAATCGCGTACACCACCTGTAGTCAACATTGAACTTTGAAAATAAATTTTGGCCCCTAGCATATTTTTTCACGAAAAAAATCGTGCGAAAACAGAATCAGAATCAGAGTATTTATATCGAATCAAGTAGCACATGGTAATGTAATTTACGGTAAGGTTATGGTAAGTACAGTAATACAACGCCTACTGCGAGTTCCAACAATACGGATTTCGGTGGTCCCGTGGATGCGTACGTGTTGTTGGTGATGCTTGTCATCCTCTCTGCTAGCGACATTGTGCCACTATGATCTGCTAGCGACATTGTGCCACTATGCAGCAAATTGCAAATGGCTTCTGGGGAAGTTTCGATCTCGGCGGCGGAAGATCCGGGCTCCGACGATCGATCGCGAAGAGACGTCTCCGAAAGTTTCATCGTCTTCGAGGATTCCTCTCCAGTCGGGGGAATAACAGGGGTAGGCACGCGACCGCGCGCTGGCAGAGAAATGAGAGGGAATGCAATGCATTAACATGCATTATAGTGGGCCCGCAAATGAGTTCCACTCTTTTCAGGAGAGACATTAGGGTGGTTAGACAACGATCAGAACTCTTTGGAAGATGTTTTAATTTGACAAAAATTTGCGTAGGTATCCAAGAAAAAACTCGCGGAGTGCTGCGCGTTATGTGTTTTCTTTTCTCGTGGCTTCGAGAATCTCCCCCCTTCCCCCTCTCTATTTGTCATGATAGGGGGGTGTTGCTGTCTGTTGATGCGATGTGCGAGGGTGGGTCCGTCCGCTTTTCACTGGGCAATTACCACGCTTATGCGAGACACTGTTTGCTTGCCGAAGCGGAAAGAAGCATATTCATATGCGATAAATGGCATTACGGAGACACAATACCAACATCGTAACGATCGTAACGATACAAAGTGATGTGAGGCGGAATATATATGTTTCCGGTGTTATAAAACAAAGTTTGCAGGCAAGCGGATCGGGTTCTATAGACTGGGCAAGGAGTTGGGCGCTGGCAATTTCAGCAAGGTCAAGCTCGGTATTCACACTATGACAAAAGGTGAGTGTCTTCTAAGAACCGATCAGATCAGGAAGTGCTTGTGGATATACGCGGAAGCCCTTCGAATCTATTCATTCTGGTGATATGTCTTTATTCTTGTAACCGCAAATGAGACTATACGAATGATTAATTGAAAAAAATAGCTGGATGATTTTGTTATGAAAATGCCATCACTTTTGATCAGCTGACAGCAAATTGTTGGATGTGTTTGCGAGAGAGAGAGAGAGAGAGAGAGAGAGAGAGAGAGAAAGAGAGAGAACCGCCGAGAACCACATAATTACAAATGCGTCTACACTAAGGATCACTTATTGCGATAACGATAAGTAGTGGTGAAAACTTCTTGAACGCTAATGCACTAATTGAACCCTTGTAGCGGAAAACGGTTAGATAATGGGTCCAATAAACGTGAGTGGTTCAGAAAAAGTGGCGGTGAAGATCATGGAGAAGACGAAGATGGACCAGAAGGCGCAGCGACTGCTGGCAAGGGAGATCAACTCGATGGAGAAGATGCAACACCCAAACATCATTCGACTGTTCGAGGTGGGTGCATCTATAGATAACAGTGTTACGAAACAACAAACGATTGATTAACTTGATGGTGGAACAATAACTAAGTTTTCTTGTCTATTTTCAGTGTGTCGAAACGCTGACCCGAATGCACCTGATCATGGAGTATGCGGGTGGAGGGGAGCTATACGTGTACGTCCACGACAAGGGAAAACTGTCCGAACAGGTCAGACCTCTTTTATGGCAAACGTGTGTTTTGGGAGAGATATCATCACGCAATCTTCCTTGTTGTTGTTTATCTCTCTAATTTGCATGACACGAAATCGGAAAGGCATTAGGCTGCGGATGATGATGATGTGAGCACATCTGAGTGGGCGGCGAGTGTTTGATGGTGTGACTGGAGTGACATCACTTTGCAGGAAGCCAAGCCGCTCTTCGCACAGATAGTCTCCGCTGTACAGCACATGGTGAGTGAAGCCAACCTTTACAAGAAAGCATACACGAACCATAGAATCATGCGAAAGACCAATCAGTATCAAACGATTATCACAAGAAACTTGAATATAACATTGCAACATTGCGGATACATTGCGAATAGACACAGGCGAAATGAGTACAAGTGTGTGTGAAGCATAAAAACCATAATTAATAGCGTCTTTGCAGCACTCGCACAACATCGTGCACCGCGACATCAAGGCCGAGAATGTCATGTTCGCCGGGCCGGGACACGTCAAGGGTGGGTACGGACTGAATCGGGTCTCATTTTTTCCAGTTTTATCCGGTGTATCGGAACTTTCTCACAACTGCAGAATAGTAGTTTATACTTTATACAATTTTCAAGAACACGTGACATACAACATACAATGAAAGATACGACCAAACGAAGTGCAGCTGCTTTCATGGGCGAGTCGATCGAAATGGAGGTGCTCAAATATTATGTCGACCCCTTCCAGTGGTGGACTTTGGTTTCTCGTGCGCGTTCGAGGTGGATGCGCAGCTGAGTACGTTCTGCGGCAGCCCGCCCTACGCAGCGCCAGAACTGTTCAGGTGAGGAGTGATCACCGGCCACTATCTGGCATCACAGGAAGCCAAGCCACAGTGGCAAGCACTGATGTCTTTGCCACTGTTTTCCTTTTGAGTTCGTGTCCATTTAGATGAGATTCATCATTTATATTTGAATTTCCCGGAATTTATGTGTTTTATAGTTGATGTCCTGTCAATAGTCAATTCAAATCGGTCCGACTTTATGATTGAAATGTTTGAGACTCCGAGAAAGGGATTTAGTGCACTCGCGGCAAGGAGAGGCGAATCGAAATCCATCAGTAATCTCACTCTCCCAGTCCCAGTGGGACTTGTTGCTATCAACACTCTCGTCGATTGAAAAAGTGTGCACCATCGAATATCATGCTTATGTCGAATCGCGTTTCGTTTTTCAGGGACAAATCCTACGACGGCTCAATGGTCGACATTTGGGCGCTCGGAGTGTTGTTGTATTTCATGGTAAGAGAACATAAATCTCACACAAAATTCATATACCGACACTTCAGCTAGTCGGTGTGACGCCATTTCGGGGCGAAACAGTCGCCGAGTTGAAACAGGTAACATTTTTGAAACCAAAGTTATCAAAGTAATATAATGTTTCAAAACACCTCTAGTATAATAAGACTGAGCAGACTTTTTTTTAAAGATCATATGTTTGTAGATCATCATAGAGGGTCAATTCAACATGCCCGAATATCTCTCCACATTCGCCCAGCATCTCATTTCGAAGATGCTCGACATGAACCCTTCACAAAGGCTCAACATTGAGGCTGTCAAGGTGCGAATCTCTCTCTCCTTTCTCTCTCTCTTTCCTCTCTCTCTCTCTCTCTCTCTCTCTCTCTCTCTCTCTTCTCTTACGCTTACCCTCCCTCTTTCAGCGCGCGCACTGGTTGCGCGACAGCAAGTTCCCCAAGTCCTACCTCTCCTTCTCGCTCGTCCCCGACAAGCAGGAGATGGAGAAGTGCGAGGAGGCGAGACGAGTGAGTATTGATCGCTATATTGATTGATTCCGCGTCTATCGATTGATTGCCTCTAGGTGTGGGACATCATGTCTGGCTATGGCATAACCGAGGATATGATGCGAGACGCGGCGGGAAAGGTGAGCAATCCGGGAAGGAGTGGTAGACAACACAGACCTTTGCAGGGTTGCAAGAACGCGATCATCGGTTGCTATCGGATCGTCACATACCAGGTGCAGGCAGAAAACAGCGCGGAAGCGGCACGCAAAAAGGTATATTAATGTATGATAACTCCTACTACCTGAAGTACGAGGACAACACAGAAATCTTCTGTCTGATTATCAACCAATATGCCACATTGGTTCCCACTCATTCTCTAACATTGCAGAAGTTTCAAGCGGCGGAGGCGCGCGCCAACTCGCTGGGCTCTCGAAAAGAGTCACTCAAGAAACGACAACAGAAGTCGCTCAACAACAGAAGCAAGACGTGCGCGCTCTTGTAACACGGGTTCACTCTTCCTCCTCTCCTCTTCGTCCATACATCCCCACGTTTCCGAGATTCTGGGATTGTCTCGTACTATACTCTAGTCTTCCACTGTGATCTCAATGTATCTTCATGCGCGTTTTCGAGAAGAGATTCTATTTTTCAAATATACAGATAAAATTTATTTGTTGGAAAACGAGAATCGTAACAAAACAAGTGTACAAGATGATAATAACAAAACATTCAACAAAAGGGGCGGCGTCTCCATACAAGTCTTCTCCTCTAATCCTCTTTCGCTCCCGCCTTCACTTCACGATGCGCAGCATCTCCACAGACTCCGCAGCATTCTCGCCGCCAATCGCGTACACCACCTGTAGTCAACATTGAACTTTGAAAATAAATTTTGGCCCCTAGCATATTTTTTCACGAAAAAAATCGTGCGAAAACAGAATCAGAATCAGAGTATTTATATCGAATCAAGTAGCACATGGTAATGTAATTTACGGTAAGGTTATGGTAAGTACAGTAATACAACGCCTACTGCGAGTTCCAACAATACGGATTTCGGTGGTCCCGTGGATGCGTACGTGTTGTTGGTGATGCTTGTCATCCTCTCTGCTAGCGACATTGTGCCACTATGATCTGCTAGCGACATTGTGCCACTATGCAGCAAATTGCAAATGGCTTCTGGGGAAGTTTCGATCTCGGCGGCGGAAGATCCGGGCTCCGACGATCGATCGCGAAGAGACGTCTCCGAAAGTTTCATCGTCTTCGAGGATTCCTCTCCAGTCGGGGGAATAACAGGGGTAGGCACGCGACCGCGCGCTGGCAGAGAAATGAGAGGGAATGCAATGCATTAACATGCATTATAGTGGGCCCGCAAATGAGTTCCACTCTTTTCAGGAGAGACATTAGGGTGGTTAGACAACGATCAGAACTCTTTGGAAGATGTTTTAATTTGACAAAAATTTGCGTAGGTATCCAAGAAAAAACTCGCGGAGTGCTGCGCGTTATGTGTTTTCTTTTCTCGTGGCTTCGAGAATCTCCCCCCTTCCCCCTCTCTATTTGTCATGATAGGGGGGTGTTGCTGTCTGTTGATGCGATGTGCGAGGGTGGGTCCGTCCGCTTTTCACTGGGCAATTACCACGCTTATGCGAGACACTGTTTGCTTGCCGAAGCGGAAAGAAGCATATTCATATGCGATAAATGGCATTACGGAGACACAATACCAACATCGTAACGATCGTAACGATACAAAGTGATGTGAGGCGGAATATATATGTTTCCGGTGTTATAAAACAAAGTTTGCAGGCAAGCGGATCGGGTTCTATAGACTGGGCAAGGAGTTGGGCGCTGGCAATTTCAGCAAGGTCAAGCTCGGTATTCACACTATGACAAAAGGTGAGTGTCTTCTAAGAACCGATCAGATCAGGAAGTGCTTGTGGATATACGCGGAAGCCCTTCGAATCTATTCATTCTGGTGATATGTCTTTATTCTTGTAACCGCAAATGAGACTATACGAATGATTAATTGAAAAAAATAGCTGGATGATTTTGTTATGAAAATGCCATCACTTTTGATCAGCTGACAGCAAATTGTTGGATGTGTTTGCGAGAGAGAGAGAGAGAGAGAGAGAGAGAGAGAGAGAGAGAAAGAGAGAGAACCGCCGAGAACCACATAATTACAAATGCGTCTACACTAAGGATCACTTATTGCGATAACGATAAGTAGTGGTGAAAACTTCTTGAACGCTAATGCACTAATTGAACCCTTGTAGCGGAAAACGGTTAGATAATGGGTCCAATAAACGTGAGTGGTTCAGAAAAAGTGGCGGTGAAGATCATGGAGAAGACGAAGATGGACCAGAAGGCGCAGCGACTGCTGGCAAGGGAGATCAACTCGATGGAGAAGATGCAACACCCAAACATCATTCGACTGTTCGAGGTGGGTGCATCTATAGATAACAGTGTTACGAAACAACAAACGATTGATTAACTTGATGGTGGAACAATAACTAAGTTTTCTTGTCTATTTTCAGTGTGTCGAAACGCTGACCCGAATGCACCTGATCATGGAGTATGCGGGTGGAGGGGAGCTATACGTGTACGTCCACGACAAGGGAAAACTGTCCGAACAGGTCAGACCTCTTTTATGGCAAACGTGTGTTTTGGGAGAGATATCATCACGCAATCTTCCTTGTTGTTGTTTATCTCTCTAATTTGCATGACACGAAATCGGAAAGGCATTAGGCTGCGGATGATGATGATGTGAGCACATCTGAGTGGGCGGCGAGTGTTTGATGGTGTGACTGGAGTGACATCACTTTGCAGGAAGCCAAGCCGCTCTTCGCACAGATAGTCTCCGCTGTACAGCACATGGTGAGTGAAGCCAACCTTTACAAGAAAGCATACACGAACCATAGAATCATGCGAAAGACCAATCAGTATCAAACGATTATCACAAGAAACTTGAATATAACATTGCAACATTGCGGATACATTGCGAATAGACACAGGCGAAATGAGTACAAGTGTGTGTGAAGCATAAAAACCATAATTAATAGCGTCTTTGCAGCACTCGCACAACATCGTGCACCGCGACATCAAGGCCGAGAATGTCATGTTCGCCGGGCCGGGACACGTCAAGGGTGGGTACGGACTGAATCGGGTCTCATTTTTTCCAGTTTTATCCGGTGTATCGGAACTTTCTCACAACTGCAGAATAGTAGTTTATACTTTATACAATTTTCAAGAACACGTGACATACAACATACAATGAAAGATACGACCAAACGAAGTGCAGCTGCTTTCATGGGCGAGTCGATCGAAATGGAGGTGCTCAAATATTATGTCGACCCCTTCCAGTGGTGGACTTTGGTTTCTCGTGCGCGTTCGAGGTGGATGCGCAGCTGAGTACGTTCTGCGGCAGCCCGCCCTACGCAGCGCCAGAACTGTTCAGGTGAGGAGTGATCACCGGCCACTATCTGGCATCACAGGAAGCCAAGCCACAGTGGCAAGCACTGATGTCTTTGCCACTGTTTTCCTTTTGAGTTCGTGTCCATTTAGATGAGATTCATCATTTATATTTGAATTTCCCGGAATTTATGTGTTTTATAGTTGATGTCCTGTCAATAGTCAATTCAAATCGGTCCGACTTTATGATTGAAATGTTTGAGACTCCGAGAAAGGGATTTAGTGCACTCGCGGCAAGGAGAGGCGAATCGAAATCCATCAGTAATCTCACTCTCCCAGTCCCAGTGGGACTTGTTGCTATCAACACTCTCGTCGATTGAAAAAGTGTGCACCATCGAATATCATGCTTATGTCGAATCGCGTTTCGTTTTTCAGGGACAAATCCTACGACGGCTCAATGGTCGACATTTGGGCGCTCGGAGTGTTGTTGTATTTCATGGTAAGAGAACATAAATCTCACACAAAATTCATATACCGACACTTCAGCTAGTCGGTGTGACGCCATTTCGGGGCGAAACAGTCGCCGAGTTGAAACAGGTAACATTTTTGAAACCAAAGTTATCAAAGTAATATAATGTTTCAAAACACCTCTAGTATAATAAGACTGAGCAGACTTTTTTTTAAAGATCATATGTTTGTAGATCATCATAGAGGGTCAATTCAACATGCCCGAATATCTCTCCACATTCGCCCAGCATCTCATTTCGAAGATGCTCGACATGAACCCTTCACAAAGGCTCAACATTGAGGCTGTCAAGGTGCGAATCTCTCTCTCCTTTCTCTCTCTCTTTCCTCTCTCTCTCTCTCTCTCTCTCTCTCTCTCTCTCTCTCTCTTCTCTTACGCTTACCCTCCCTCTTTCAGCGCGCGCACTGGTTGCGCGACAGCAAGTTCCCCAAGTCCTACCTCTCCTTCTCGCTCGTCCCCGACAAGCAGGAGATGGAGAAGTGCGAGGAGGCGAGACGAGTGAGTATTGATCGCTATATTGATTGATTCCGCGTCTATCGATTGATTGCCTCTAGGTGTGGGACATCATGTCTGGCTATGGCATAACCGAGGATATGATGCGAGACGCGGCGGGAAAGGTGAGCAATCCGGGAAGGAGTGGTAGACAACACAGACCTTTGCAGGGTTGCAAGAACGCGATCATCGGTTGCTATCGGATCGTCACATACCAGGTGCAGGCAGAAAACAGCGCGGAAGCGGCACGCAAAAAGGTATATTAATGTATGATAACTCCTACTACCTGAAGTACGAGGACAACACAGAAATCTTCTGTCTGATTATCAACCAATATGCCACATTGGTTCCCACTCATTCTCTAACATTGCAGAAGTTTCAAGCGGCGGAGGCGCGCGCCAACTCGCTGGGCTCTCGAAAAGAGTCACTCAAGAAACGACAACAGAAGTCGCTCAACAACAGAAGCAAGACGTGCGCGCTCTTGTAACACGGGTTCACTCTTCCTCCTCTCCTCTTCGTCCATACATCCCCACGTTTCCGAGATTCTGGGATTGTCTCGTACTATACTCTAGTCTTCCACTGTGATCTCAATGTATCTTCATGCGCGTTTTCGAGAAGAGATTCTATTTTTCAAATATACAGATAAAATTTATTTGTTGGAAAACGAGAATCGTAACAAAACAAGTGTACAAGATGATAATAACAAAACATTCAACAAAAGGGGCGGCGTCTCCATACAAGTCTTCTCCTCTAATCCTCTTTCGCTCCCGCCTTCACTTCACGATGCGCAGCATCTCCACAGACTCCGCAGCATTCTCGCCGCCAATCGCGTACACCACCTGTAGTCAACATTGAACTTTGAAAATAAATTTTGGCCCCTAGCATATTTTTTCACGAAAAAAATCGTGCGAAAACAGAATCAGAATCAGAGTATTTATATCGAATCAAGTAGCACATGGTAATGTAATTTACGGTAAGGTTATGGTAAGTACAGTAATACAACGCCTACTGCGAGTTCCAACAATACGGATTTCGGTGGTCCCGTGGATGCGTACGTGTTGTTGGTGATGCTTGTCATCCTCTCTGCTAGCGACATTGTGCCACTATGATCTGCTAGCGACATTGTGCCACTATGCAGCAAATTGCAAATGGCTTCTGGGGAAGTTTCGATCTCGGCGGCGGAAGATCCGGGCTCCGACGATCGATCGCGAAGAGACGTCTCCGAAAGTTTCATCGTCTTCGAGGATTCCTCTCCAGTCGGGGGAATAACAGGGGTAGGCACGCGACCGCGCGCTGGCAGAGAAATGAGAGGGAATGCAATGCATTAACATGCATTATAGTGGGCCCGCAAATGAGTTCCACTCTTTTCAGGAGAGACATTAGGGTGGTTAGACAACGATCAGAACTCTTTGGAAGATGTTTTAATTTGACAAAAATTTGCGTAGGTATCCAAGAAAAAACTCGCGGAGTGCTGCGCGTTATGTGTTTTCTTTTCTCGTGGCTTCGAGAATCTCCCCCCTTCCCCCTCTCTATTTGTCATGATAGGGGGGTGTTGCTGTCTGTTGATGCGATGTGCGAGGGTGGGCCCGTCCGCTTTTCACTGGGCAATTACCACGCTTATGCGAGACACTGTTTGCTTGCCGAAGCGGAAAGAAGCATATTCATATGCGATAAATGGCATTACGGAGACACAATACCAACATCGTAACGATCGTAACGATACAAAGTGATGTGAGGCGGAATATATATGTTTCCGGTGTTATAAAACAAAGTTTGCAGGCAAGCGGATCGGGTTCTATAGACTGGGCAAGGAGTTGGGCGCTGGCAATTTCAGCAAGGTCAAGCTCGGTATTCACACTATGACAAAAGGTGAGTGTCTTCTAAGAACCGATCAGATCAGGAAGTGCTTGTGGATATACGCGGAAGCCCTTCGAATCTATTCATTCTGGTGATATGTCTTTATTCTTGTAACCGCAAATGAGACTATACGAATGATTAATTGAAAAAAAATAGCTGGATGATTTTGTTATGAAAATGCCATCACTTTTGATCAGCTGACAGCAAATTGTTGGATGTGTTTGCGAGAGAGAGAGAGAGAGAGAGAGAGAGAGAACCGCCTAGAACCACATAATTACAAATGCGTCTACACTAAGGATCACTTATTGCGATAACGATAAGTAGTGGTGAAAACTTCTTGAACGCTAATGCACTAATTGAACCCTTGTAGCGGAAAACGGTTAGATAATGGGTCCAATAAACGTGAGTGGTTCAGAAAAAGTGGCGGTGAAGATCATGGAGAAGACGAAGATGGACCAGAAGGCGCAGCGACTGCTGGCAAGGGAGATCAACTCGATGGAGAAGATGCAACACCCAAACATCATCCGACTGTTCGAGGTGAGTGCATCTCTAGATAACAGTGTTAGGCTATGAAACAACAAATAATTAATTATATTGATGGTGGAACAATAACTAAGTTTTCTTGTCCATTTTCAGTGTGTCGAAACGCTGACCCGAATGCATCTGATCATGGAGTATGCGGGTGGAGGGGAGCTATACGTGTACGTCCACGACAAGGGAAAACTATCCGAACAGGTAGACCTCTTTTATGGCAAACGTGTGTTTTGGGCGAATAGGAAATCACACCATCGCACCACCACACCACCACATCATCACACCACTCCACCACTCACACCACCACACCACCACTCCTGTACACCACCACACCACCCACACCACATATAGGAAATCACACCACCACACCATCACACCACCAAACTACTCACACCACCACACCACCAAACTACCACACCATCACATAATCAGTCGTGGTGAATAGTGTGGTTGCGCTAAGTTGTGGTGGTGTGATGGTGTGATGGTGTGATGGTGTGGTGGTGTGGTGGTGTAAGTGGTGTGATGGTGTGATGGTGTGATGGTGTGGTGGTGTGATGGTGTGATGGTGTGAATTCCATATTGCCTGTGTTTTGGGAGAGATATCACGCAATCTTCCTTGTTGTTGTTTATCTCTCTAATTTGCATGACACGGAATCGGAAAGGCATTAGGCTGCGGATGATGATGTGAACACATCTGAGTGGGCGGCGAGTGTTTGATGGTGTGACTGGAGTGACATCACTTTGCAGGAAGCCAAGCCGCTCTTCGCACAGATAGTCTCCGCTGTGCAGCACATGGTGAGTGAAGCCAACCTTTACAAGAAAGCATACACGAACACGAACCATAGAATCATGCGAAAGACCAATCAGTATCATACGATTGTCGCATGTAACTTGAATATAACATTGCAACATTGCGGATACATTGCGAATAGACACAGGCGAAATGAGTACAATTGTGTGTGAAGCATAAAAACCATAATTAATAGCGCCTTTGCAGCACTCTCACAACATCGTGCACCGCGACATCAAAGCCGAGAATGTCATGTTCGCCGGGCCGGGACACGTCAAGGGTGGGTGCGGACTGAATCGGGATTTATACGGTTTAAAAACACGTGAAACAAAATAAAAAAAAATGCAACAAAACTAATCTTGGAGCTGCGGTCTACTGACTCGTGCCGTTTGAAGTGGAGGTGCTCAAATATTATGTCAACTCGTTCCAGTGGTGGACTTCGGTTTCTCGTGCGCGTTCGAGGTGGATGCGCAGCTGAGTACGTTCTGCGGCAGCCCGCCCTACGTGGCGCCGGAACTGTTCAGGTGAGGAGTGATCACCGGCCACCATCTGGCATCACAGGAAGCCAAGTGGCAACCACTGATGTCTTTGCCACTGTTTTCCTTTTTGAGTTCGTGTCCATTTAGGTGAGATTCATCATTTCTATTTGAATTTCACGGAATTTATGTGTTTCATAGTTGTCCTGTCAATAGTCAATTCAAAACGGTCCGACTTTATGATTGAAATGTTTGAGACTCTGGAAAAAAGGGATTTAATGCACTCGCGGCAGGGAGAGGCGAATCGAAATCCATCAGTAATCTCACTCTCCCAGTCCCAGTGGGACTTGTTGCTATCAACACTCGTCGATTGAAAAAGTGTGCACCATCGAATATCATGCTTATGTCAAATCGCGTTTCGTTTTTCAGGGACAAATCCTACGACGGCTCAATGGTCGACATTTGGGCGCTCGGAGTGTTGTTGTATTTCATGGTAAGAGAACATATCTCACACAAAATTCATAGACCGACACTTCAGCTAGTCGGTGTGACGCCATTTCGGGGCGAAACAGTCGCCGAGTTGAAACAGGTAACATTTTTGAAACCAAAGTTATCAAAGTAATATAATGTTTCAAAACACCTCTAGTATAATAAGACTGAGCAGACTTTTTTTAAAGATCATATGTTTGTAGATCATCATAGAGGGTCAATTCAACATGCCCGAATATCTCTCCACATTCGCCCAGCATCTCATTTCGAAGATGCTCGACATGAACCCTGCACAAAGGCTCAACATTGAGGCTGTCAAGGTGCGAATCTATCACTTTCTCTTTCTTTCTCTGTTTCCCTCTTGCTCTCTCTCTCTCTCTCTCTCTCTCTCTCTCTCTCTCTCTCTCTTTCTCTCTTGCTCTCTCTCTCTCTCTCTCTCTCTCTCTCTCTCTCTCTCTCTCTTGCTCTCTCTCTTGCTCTCTCTCTCTTTCCCTCTTGCTCTCTCTCTCTCTCTCTCTCTCTCTCTCTCTCTCTCTCTCTTCTCTTACCCTCCCTCTTTCAGCGCGCGCACTGGTTGCGCGACAGCAAGTTCCCCAAGTCCTACCTCTCCTTCTCGCTCGTCCCCGACAAACAGGAGATGGAGAAGTGCGAGGAGGCGAAGCGAGTGAGTATAGCTATATTGATTGATTCCTTTTTATCGATTGATCGCCTCTAGGTGTGGGACATCATGTCTGGCTATGGCATAACCGAGGAGATGATGCGAGACGCGGCGGGAAAGGTGAGCAGTACGGGAAGACGCGGACACAGCATAATATCAATGAAATCGGGTTCAAAATTCAAATAGCGTTTTTGTAGATTCCGGCCGATAAAATGAGTAGCATCTAATTTACACCTCTTTCTGCAATAATGACTGTGAACAAATATCAGGAATCATATGACATTTCAGGGATGCAAAAACGCGATCATCGGCTGCTACCGGATCGTCACATATCAAGTGCAGGCTGAGAACAGCGCTGAAGCGGCGCGCAAAAAGGTGTGTCAATGTGTGGATACGTCCCGCTAAACACGGCAAGGTTCTGTCCGATCGTCATTCGTCAATCAATGGGGATCAATACTGCCACCCGGTTCCCGCTCAGTCTCCAACATTGCAGAAGCTGCAAGCGGCGGAGGCGCGCGCCAACTCGCTCGGCTCCCGGAAGGAGTCTCTCAAGAAACGGCGACAGAAGTCGCTCAACAACAGAAGCAAGACGTGCGCGCTCTTGTAACACGGGTTCACTCTCCTCCCCTCCTTTCCGTCCATCTATCCACCGACATTTCTCCGTTTCCGAGATTCCGGGACTGTCTCGTTCTCTAGTCTTCCACTGTGATCTCAATTTTTTTCATGCGCGTTTTCGAGAAGAGATTCTATATTTCAAATATACAGATAAAGTGTATTTTATTTTTCGAGCGTAACACGGAAACGTCACAAAATGAGGGTACTATATGAAAAAGACAACAATGAACAAAGAACTGGCCCGTCGGCCTCTCCACACAAGTCTTCTCCTCCTTCCCTCCTCTTTCGCTCCCTCTTTCACTTCTCGATGCGCAGCATCTCCACAGACCGCGCAGCATCATAGCCGCCACCAATCGCGTACACAACCTTGAATCTTGAATTGCGATTTAAAAGGAGGAGAACAAAAACTCACATCTTCGAAGATGACCATTGAGTGATTGAAGCGCTTCTTCAGAGAGGGAAGCTTGCTCCACACGCCGTCGTACAACATCTGTAATGTTAATACTAACTTTTGGAATTATGATAACATCTATAAAACAAACGGAAATAACAACTCACCATCACACAGTTCTCCATGGCATTATCATATCCACCGGAAGATATTAGACGACCATCACACTCCACTGTTGACGAGGACTCATGATCACCAAACTGAACAAATGGATCATAGAAAACGGTATGTAAAGCATTCGAATTGTAACCACCTCTGATTGATAGGCGTCTGTCCACTGATCTGCACAAGAGTCGTACACACGCATACCGTGATGACCGATACAGGTGAGACGATCGTCATGAATTACCAGTTGCACACCTTTTCTCACAACAAAGGATAGACTGCACACCAAAGAGAATCCAGCGGCTGAAAGGACTCAGAGAAATGTAATTGTTACAGGAAACCCCATACCGGAATTGTTCGGATCAAACGTTTCCACCGTCAGAGAACCCATCATTGCGATACAGATGCGGCCGTTGTGAGCAGTCGCCGATTCGAGATAGCCTCTAATAAAAACACACATGCAAAATAAGCAAGAGAACTAAATAGAAGCACACAACATATCTTATAACAGTAGAACTTGCCCTTGGTTAGAAGCAGACGAATAGATGATAGTCCACGAATCCGCAACAGCATCATACTTCTCGACGGCGCGACTAAACAGAAACAAGTTCCTATCCTACATCCTATTTTGACATCTGATTGATATTTATAGTCGGATTGGATCCTATATACCATCCGTGACATTTTAAGGACCGTTTATACTATACCACGCGTCAACTTGACGCGCTGCGTCAAGCGTCAAAGTTGACGCCTCGCGTCAAGAATTTTGACGCCTCGCGTCAAGAACTTTGACGCCCCGCGTCAAAATTTGACGCGAGGCGTCAAAAAAACAAAGGAAAAGTGATGTCACTTTGACTCAGCGCGTTAAATTTTGACGCGGGGCGTCAAAGTTCTTGACGCGAGGCGTCAAAATTCTTGACGCGAGGCGTCAACTTTGACGCTTGACGCAGCGCGTCAAGTTGACGCGTTGTATAGTATAAACGGTCCTTTACATGTTGTGCAGTTTCGTGCAACACAATTTATATGTCTTAAAATATCCAAAACGCTCTGTAAGAGGGAATCGAACCCTTGGGCAGCTCGCAACGATCGCGCACTGGTGGCGCGCTCTACCACTGCACCATTGAGGCTCATACTGAGAGATCATTGAGTTTCGCAGATATGTTTGCTCGTTATCTCTCATCATTGTACATTGAAGAGGCCAGTGAAGCTACATGTGCTCTCTCTTCGATTTCTTAACCACTGCCTCTATGGCGCAGTGGTAGAGCGCGCCGCCCGTGCGCGATCGTTGCGAGCTGCCCAAGGGTTCGATTCCCTCTTATAGGGCGTTTTGGATATTTGAAGACATACAAACTGTGTTGCACGAAACTGCACGACATGTGAAATGTCACGGATGGCATATAAGATCCAATCTGACTATAATAATACAAAAAAAAACCTCCACTCACATGGTGTTCTCAGCGCCAACCGCGTAGAGAACATCGCCAACGACACAAAGCTTCCACCTCAGACCAGGGGTGCGAGGCATGACAACATCTGACCACTTACCTACAGATGAGACAATAAAAATAAATGTCTATGTATTAAATAGTAAAGATCTGACCGTCAACAAGAGTAGCTGCGTTCTGTTTGCTGATACAGTATATATTGTCGTTAAAGACGACAGCAGAACAAACGGCCCTGAAGGAAACCTATGAGTAGCAGTTGCTATAGTGGGCCCGCCAATCAGTTCCATTCATTTCACGAGATACATTAGGGTTGCTAGACAAAGATCAGCACCCATTGAATGATGTTTTCATTTTGACAAAACTTTGACTGGGTACCAAGTGTCGAACCCGCGGGCTGCTTCTTGCCAAGCGAGAGCGTTACCACTGCGCCACGCGAACATGTAGGACGCACTGCGGACTAGAGATATGAACGCCAAGGAAAATCTGCAGTCTAGATCGCTCTTGTCTTACGGTGCCAATTAGAGCACGATTATTTTTGGTTCGGAAAATGCTGAGCTAGCTTCGCGCTTGATATAGCTCCCTTCTCCCTTACATGGCGTGATCCAGCTCCGGTCCATCCTCCCACTTCTCCGCCACTTTCCAGTCACCGCGCGATCGGGAAGCCGATGCTGGGCAGTGCTTCTTCGCCAGATCCTGAACAACGCTGATTGGAATGGAAATGTCTGTCATTCATACATTCTAGAAAATCTGTAAGTACACATCGTAATATTAACGATCTATAACGAGAAAAAGATTTGTACGCACGACCACAGCTTTGTGGAAAATTCGGAAGCACTCCTGGTCGTCGATCACCAGCGGTTCCTTGCCGACAGTCTCCAGAAGGAAATCCCTTTCCAGGTTGCAGAGACGGACCAGACGAAGCAGTCTAAATTCTGAATTACAGAAACTCCACACATTTATGACATCTCCTCCCCACCTTCTTCCTCTCTCAATTGTCTACTCTCCTCTGTCTCTCCCACATCCCCCTCTTCCTCCTCCACCCACTCAGCCATGTCTCCCTTCCTGCTGGGATCAGCCTTCACCCAGTTGATAACCCCAGTGAACACACTCGACTCCTTGCAGATCAGGCGACGGTCTGCAATCAATCAGTGAGGTTTCAAAATACCACAATACAACTCGCATACCTTTCAGGAGCAGCAGCAAATCGTCCTTGGCGAGGTCAACAAACGACGGCAAATCGACCAGGTCACTGTAATACAGCGACTAGATCAACTAGTTACAACAGAACTTACTCAAGGTTGGTGTATGCAGTTTTCCAGGCAAGTTTCTGGATGTCATCGTAGGAATAGTGTCTCGCGAACTGCCACGTCTCGAGGCAGTTGGTGGGAGTGATGTGAGACATGATGAACCTACATGGGATACGTCACGACGAAACAAACTGAGATTCATACTTGTGACAGTGGTCCTTGAGATCTTCCAACTGGAGATAGGCAGCTTCCGGAAGAAGACGCGACGCATTCGACTCGTCTGGAAACAAACAAGCGGGTGGGACAAGATGAACAGGTACCACTCACTGATCTCGAGGTCGTAGGTGTACATGTAATCCAGAAGCTGATCCACAACATTCGCGTCCATGTCCTCAATGATATGACGACTAACAGAACGAAATAGTAAATTACAAATAATAACTCACGAGGTTCACTTCTCCGACAACAGCCTCCTTGAACTCCGAGTTGAACATCACCTTGAAATGCGGAGACGCCGCAACCAGAACATTCATATGGGCCATGAACTGAAAACAATGGATAGTAGGAAGACAATAGATATATTTTGTAGAAATTGCGAGAAGCATTCTATACTTTTGACGTAGCTGCTGTGTGAGAGTAGCACTTCCTACCATGCGCACTTCATTCCTACTATCAAAACAACGCGACGATCGTCGATCCCTCCAGCCCGACTCACCTCGCATCCCTTGTCCCCGCTGTCTGTGTTGCGGGAGACGATCTTCACATCGCACATCTCGCCGTCACTGAAACGTATTCACATTCAATCAATTCAAATCAATAACCCACGACTCACCGTCGCATCCCATTGAGCCGAGAGTGGAATTCGACGCACGCAATCGAAGAGACACCCATCTGTAATCACCACACATTTCGAACGAACATATAAACGAGTTAGAAAGGTATTTTCTGGATGACCTTGACAAGGCCCACCAAAACACAGCAATTGGGTGTGAGTCAAAATATATTTACCTTTATATACACGTCAGTGAATCAAAGTATAGTGAAAATAGAATATGTAACATGCAACAATAATAACAAACAAAGATAAAACAACATTGTTATGGTTTCTAGTGGAGGAAGCGGATCATCTCCATCGACTCGCTGGCCCCATATCCGCCGATCGCATAGAGCGTCTGAAGCGGGCATAGGAATAGGAATAGAAAGAGAAACCCCTAGTCCTCCACCCACTCACGTTGTCGAGTGCGACGAAGCCGCACTCATCGCGGGAGAACTTGAGGGACGGCAGGCTGCTCCACACACCCTCGTACAGCATCTATACGGTCAAACTGGTCATCTCTCACTTGCAGTCTACCACTTGCCTCCACGTCGGCGAAGCTCTTCTCGGAGCAGTCGTCCTCGCTGTATCCGCCGGCGACAATCAGCCGCCCGTCGCACTCGCAAGCGGCCACCCAGCTGCGGGCCTGAAATACGATGAAAAGAGAGGGTGAGGCACACTACTCATCATCATCAGTCATCACGTACCGATGACAGCGGCGCCAGCTCCACCCACGCATTGTTGTCACAGTCATAGCGCTGCACCTGCAATTGAAATTGAACAATGCCACTCAACAGAGATCTCGCACCTTGTCTGTGCACCGTCCGCCGTCGCAAAGTCCGCCAACAACCAGCAAATCGCCGTCGAGTGCGCACAGGGTGAACTGCTTCTGGAGGCCGGTCGGCAGGTCGCAGACGCGAGAGAAACAAGGCGCTGCACCACAACAGAGACGTAAGATACATCCATATCACCTACCTCCACTCTTGGTCTGGAGCGCCTCGATCGTCTTGGAGCCCTGCATAGCCACGAAGATGCGGTCGTCGAGGCACGTCGCAGACAGCAGCTCGCCTCTGTAATCCATCAATTGCACAATATAAGACTATAAAATATATTAAAACGATCAAACCCTTGATTTGCGCCGGAATATATTATGCACCACACATCAGACATCTCATCGTACTGCTCCACTGTGCGACTGAAGAGACGGGGTAACATGGGGGGGGGGGGCAGAGCCGCAACTGACATGGTGGTGTTGGCTCCGACCGCGTAGAGCACCTCGTTCACCACACACGTCATCCACTCGACATCCTGCGTCGATGGCATCGCAACCGACGACCACACACCTTCGTGGAACACATCAGCGCGGTCGCGGAGAATCGAGTAGATCTTGCCCTTCAGCACAGCCGCCGTACACGGGCGACTAAAGCACACACAACAATGACAATAAGAGTAAGGTGCCCATCCCACCGTGAGTGACTGAGAGGCACGTCCGCCCAGTCCCCCACCACCCTCCAGTCACCACGCACGCGGGGCGAAGCAGTCGGATTGGTGTGCGCCTTCGCAAACTCCTGTGAACATGAATAACCATGGCGGTAGGAAAAACACTCACGAGCACGGCGTTGTGGTAGATGCGGAAGCAGTCGATGTGGTCGGCGACGAGCGGCTCTTTGCCAACCGTGTCCAGCAGGAAGTCCTTGCCTAGGTCGGTGAGACGCACGAGGGACAGAAGCCTGAATAGGCGCGAGTGGTCACATGCTCACATCACAACCCACTTGGCCATGTCACCGGTCCTAGTCGCATCGACATGCACCCAGTTACACAGGCCACTGAACACACTCGATTCGTGGCAGCGCAGACGACGCTCTGATATTATAGTGTTAGTGAGAACATCACCTAAATATTAGCGTACCGGAAAGCAACAGATGCATATCGTCCTTGCAAAGGGCAGTGAAGGAGGGCAGATCGATCAGCTCACTGCAACATTCATTAGAGATCTAATTATTGAATGAACTAACTCCAAGTTGCAGTAAGCGGTCTTCCACGCAAGCCTCTTGATGTCATTGTATGAGTAGTGTCTTGCGAACTGCCACATCTCGAGGCAGTTTGTGGGAGTGATGTGGGCCATGATGAACCTGCGCTAATCACATATTACTAGTGCATGGTCACGGCGCAACGCGCGATCACGCTTTTCGTCATTTCGAGAGTAGACAACGCGGCGCGTTGATTCGAGATTCTCGAATGCGAGAAATGAGAAGTGTGATTTCACGCCCTCCCCACGCGCGAGAATCGGCGGACGTGAATTCGAGACCCGACCCAACGCGCGCGTGAAATGAACGCCCGCGTTGATTCGAGAACGCACTTTCGAGACTTGTTGTTCTTTCGAAAACGCGTGACCAACATCTACTATTCTCTCGGTTAGAATCTTCCACGAACCATTACATAATTTCGAAATACCGGATACACCGCAGGTGTTCATGTGTATACCTTCGGTATACAAAAACATATACAGTAACCAGAACACCGTATTCTTTATAGTTTTTTTCGTGATGAGCGAAACAAAACATGTGAACTGTGAAGAGTGATGATATACTCTCGTAAAAGGATACCGATAATCGACTGATAACCACTATACACGATGATTTGATATCTACAACCACAAAACGAAAATTTGGACTCGCGGTAGATTCGAACCTGCGAGATCAATATTTGTAATCTGACTCGCTAACCACTATACTAAATCGCCATGTTTTTCCTTTTCCTTGTCATGTGTGTCAATTCGTCGAAACATTTCGAATTATGAAATGACCGCGGACCGGTCGATTCTCGAGAAAGTCCCGAATGCCCGAGTCTCGCCTGCCGCGTGCGTTGTTTGCGAGAAGTCTCGAATTCGAGACTTTCGCCGCGCGTTCATTTCACGCGGCGTGATTTCGAGAAATTCGTGGCGTGGTGGAATGACGGCCACACGCCGAGTCCATTCCCGCGCGTGAAACAACGTCGTTGCGCCGTGACCATGCCCTACATATTACTATAAACGCAACCTGCTTACTTGTGACACTGCTTCTTCAGATCATCCAATTGGAGGTAGGCAGCTTCCGGAAGAACACGCGACGCGTTCGATTCGTCTAGAACCATGACGGGGAGCACAAATTGAACACTCACTGATCTCTAGGTCGTAGGTGTACATGTAATCCAGAAGCTGATCCACAACATCCGCGTCCATGTCCTAATGATATGACGATTGATTATTTTATATCATCAACGGGAAAAACTCACGAGGTTCACTTCTCCGACAACAGCCTCCTTGAACTCCGAGTTGAACATCGTCTTGAAATGCGGCGACGCCGCCGACAAAACAATCATGTGGGCCATGAACTGAAACAGTTATACATGATGTAAAGCAATGCGAAGTGGCAGAATACACATAGCATACAACATACATGCAACTGTTTGGCAGCAACTGACCTCGCATCCCTTGTCCCCGTTGTCCGAGTTGCCGCGAGACACAATCTTTACATCACACATCTCGCCGCCACTGAAAACAAGTATTTTGCGCAATCTATTATAAAAAGTGAGATCGTGAACTGTATACGAATACAACGTACAAATAAACAATAAACACAGTCTCACCGTCGCATCGTGTTCAGCCTACACAGGAACTCCGTGCACGCCGACGAAGTCATTCCTATGTGAGAATAACGAGGATATTTGCAACAACAATAAACGCATGACTAACAAATGGAAAGCTGGAAAGTACACCGGATATACGGAATCAAGGAAACACGGATCGGAACAGAACAGAAGATAAGAGGACCAGTCAATCAGGAGGACACGTAAAACAGTTCACACATAAATGTATAGTACATGACGTATTGCGGTGTACATTGATGTACGTGATATAAGTTTGCCAAAACATGTTGCCAAAACAACAGCAACAAAGAAATTTCGCAACATGTAGCACAAATCTCACTAACACGAAACATTACACTGACAGAAGTCCGCTACTAGCGCGCGGGTAAAACGCCGGTAAGGCGCTGCTAAGCGGGCATACTTCAGACTAGTAGCGCCTTACCGGCGCGCTAGTGGCGTCTTACCGGCGCGCTAGTGGCGTCTTACCGGCGAATCATGAAAGAAAATTTACGCAGCAGCGGCACCGCTTTTTGTATCGAGTTTCTTTTTTCTTTTATTTAACTAGAAAATAATTTAATAATTGAATTTATTCCATACAAATATATACAGCCGTACGATGTCATGAATGGGTGTCTTGCGGGTGGGATAATGACGTTGGAGTGGATTTCTAGATACGACAGGACAAACAATAATATGAAATAAAAATCTATATCTGTACAGGAAGCTGTCATCGAGAAAGTTTGTTTGCGAACAAACTGCTTCATGAGGAGCAGCGGTTGAAGCGGTGCAGCAGAATCCAGTTTTCCGTGACAGATCGTCACCCTGAATAGAAGAGTCAATCCGAACTTGCCTATTTAAGACCTGTCTCAGTGCACTCACTGGCAGACGGTGGTTCCATTGTAGTCGGTCGTCGTGGCTGACTTTTACGCAGCAGACGACAGTTCGAACTGGCCTATGCGGTCCTACAAACGCATCAATGTGTCAACCCTCAATAGCCCATTTCCACACTAACCTTCGCAGTCCCAGTCGGAGATGTCAATGTACTTCTTCGTCGCCTCGAGAATCTAGGAGGGGATGTTGTTCGTGCCGAACCCGAGCATGACATGAAGACATTGTTGATCATCACTCTGCGAATCGATTTCTTTCAAGACCGTCCCACAGTCCTCTCCGAGCAGCAGACGACTCCACAGCCATCTTCACCATCTGCAGCAGATCGAAATAAAACAGGGACCGGGTAAAACGCGGCCCTTGAGTGGTAAAATGCGGACCGTGGCCCTGTGGCCCTGAATTAGTGTTATTGTTATTAATGTGTATTATCTTTCAAAGCACAAACGACATGTAACTGATGATATAAACTTAAGTTCACCTTAAAATTACTATATTTCACAATTATATTCTTGTACGAAACTGTAGTTCACATTCAAACAGTGGCCACCACTCTGAATCCGATGCGGCCCGACCATTCTTTCTACCTTCCTGTAGCCGGGAGGCTACGCCGCGCCGCCACCACTCTCTCTCTCTCTCTCTCTCTTTTCTGTCCCTCTCTATCCTCTCGTCTTATGATGCTCCGCCCTCTCTCGCTGGCTTTTGCCTAGTCTTGTTATGTATGTCGATGTAGACTCGCTGCGCCCCGCTCCTCTCGCTTGAGCAATAAATATTATGTGCTAAGTGTTGCGTGTTATTGGGGAACGGTGATAATGTATTGGATGTTTACTGTTATGTGTGTCGGCTCGGTAGCCGATCGGTGTCGCCCACTTGAGGTCGTTGATTACCTAGTCGGGCTCCTTTCCTCACTCTTGTACTATGGCGTATAACCACTGAACCACCCGCCTAGTAATAGAGGACATTGGCTATTAAGAGCAAATAATACCATTGTCACACTTCCAATCAGAACTTTCTATTCTAATTATGCATACCAATCAATTAGTGTCACACTTCCAATCAGAACTTTCTATTCTAATTATGCATACCAATCAATTAGACACCTATCTACCAGAAAACACTAACGACATTTCAATAGACACTCTCACTAGCCCCGTATACCGTGCGTGGCCCTGGTTGTGGCGCGGCGCAGCTCGCATCGCACGTTCGCAAGCGATGGGCAAGTGTGGGAATGGGAATGAGTTGCGATTCTGGAAGAACGAACTGAACTTGGAAATGCGATATGTTCATAGTCTACACGTGCAGAGTGTGCAAAGAAGAGTTCAGTCTACTAATGCGAGCTCGTAAACACGCCTTCGAAACACACCCGGAAATAAAAGAGTTCGAGGAAACCCAGGAGGCTATACGCAAACGAATAATGACCGAGAAAAAAGGCGTGAATGATGAAAGAAGGAGACTGCGATCGCAGGAGGATGACGAACAGTCAATGCGCATAGAGGGAACAGCTGATGAGACGAACATACCCAATACCCCATACCATACTCGCTCCCCGTTCCCACACCCGTTGGAGACGGCGGAGTGCGAAAGAGAAAGAGGGCGGAGAGTGCGCAGGCGAAGAGAGCACGCATAGATCAGCACCCGATCGATAAATCAATAACACCGACAGAGACGCAGAGTGCTGTGAGCGAGGAGGCTGCCGGCTCGAATATGATAGGAAGGAGGGATAGCGAGAGGGCAGATAGCACCCCGCACCCGACACAAAATACCACGTTGATAAGTGATAGCGCGGAATACTCGAACTCGCGGCCAGGCTGTAGCCACTGGCTGCCAGCTGGTGTGAGTAGGCGAGAAGGAAGAGGCGACGACCGATCTACATCTACCCACACTGATATCCCCAATACGCATACGGCAGTGAGTGCGGAGGACAAATCGATCGATATATCGATCGAGGATAGACTGATGATCGGTGAAGGAGACGATGATACTGAAAAGAACATAGAATTCGCGCCGACATACATGGAGTGCGAGACTGATACTAGCCGGCAAAATGGTATGACGTCACGAGACGAGATGACGTCACGCGCAGTGAGCGAGCCAGTGAGCACTCACGATACAAATGGCGAATTCGACGAATACGTGATACAAACGGATACGACCAAATCTGCCGCGATCGAAACAGTTTTATTACGACGTTTCGCCTTCATGGCATCATCAGGGAAAGCTTTACCTCAAACTTAGGTAATTAAACCAATGAGGGAGTCAATTTCAGACTGAGCAACCAAGCGATACACGCATATAGTTCTATGCTCGCAATGAGTTGCGCGCGGTGGGGTAGATCAGAGGAAGACGGAGAGTCAGCTATCGGCAACAGCGCGCAAGACAAGAGAGGCAGACGGTTATGGCACCGTATTTCGAACAGCAAGCAAGGTAGATCGAAAACTATCGCTCTAGCGCAGAGTATACCTCTTCTCCAAATACTGCAACACCGATATGTTCGTGATCAATCCGGCCATAGTGCGCGGGATGGAGTGGAAATACAAAGGGAGCGAGATTAACATACATCTATCCATGCAAAACGACAGATACACAAGAGTCGTACTACCATATTACGAGAAGGGACACTGGATGATGATAGTGGCTCATAAGTCACATGATACAGCTACCGTATACGATCCGATGCAGCGGCGATCAATCGATAATCGATCGATGGACAAGCTGAGGCGTCTGTTCAGCAGAGCTACAGTATGCCGATCCGAATACATACAGTAAACAGGAGAGAGATGAGATGAACTGTGGATTGCGTACAAAGTGCGAGATATCTGAATGACGAAAACGTCGGATACCGTGGAATAACATGCGGTGGACAGACCAATACTGCCGCGAGGCAACGAGACATATGAGACGGAAACTGCACTTGTTCGAAGTGAAATGGGACAATGATCAGCTTATAGTCGAGATGCAGGCTGCTGACCACGAGCAAAAAATCGATAACTGACACGAAAACGATGCACCTACTGAAGAGAAGAATGGCCGCGGCACTAGACGAGTGCAATATCGAAGGAATGAGCTTCTATTGGAAGGAGATTCACGGTGCAATACGCTTTGGCGGACCGCGTGTGCACAACATGCAACGAGAACTGAAACGAGAGGGCGAAAAAGAGGTGGTCATAGTGGATGTGCGCGTTTCATTCGGAACCGGAGTCAAGTCATTCGAGCGCGCCGCCGCCAAAAAGATTAAGAAAAACACGGGAATAGCCGAAACCTATAGAGAACTGGGATACAAAGTGTTACCAAACACCCATACATGGTCAGTTCACTCGGCGACAACTGGAAGGGCAACGATGCAGCACTGACTGCACTCGGAATACCGAAGACTGACTGGAATTCGCTAATAGGACAGACACAGTGCGAGACGCTCGAATATTCGAAGGCGATATTCTACCTACATGCGATGAACGACTACTGCCCGAAATATGAAAGGAATAGACCGGAAAAGGCGCTGAATATGGTTGCGAAATACAAGGAACACTATGCGCACATACGCGCCGCGGCCCTATAAGGACCCTATATCAACAGATTTCTAATCGACGAGGCTTCATATTGTACCCATGTAAGGCCGTTTCTCTTCCTGCCACAAAGGGACCAGAGGGCTGTCTGACAAAGCGCGATACAGCCGGCTGCCCCAATCGACTCCGACGCCTTCAGGACGCTGCGACCAAGCATCTTTTGCCTAGACCACCATTTCTGCCCCCCCCATTTTAGCGGACCACCATTTCTGCCTTCATTTTAGCAATATCGATACTTCCCTCCAACCATTGATTTGCGATAAATCTTCTATATACCCCGCAATGGACAACTACACACTGCGTGTACGTGCCGACCACTGCGTACACGGACGAGGAGACACAGTCATCCTCGGCGACATGAACGCATCACTGGGGAGCCGGATCGTGGACTCTGAACGCTGCGCCGGACTCTATGGATACGGTACAAGGAGCGGACGAGGAGACATGCTAGCTGAGTGGCTCGAGACGAGAGCAACGGATGGGCCGCCGGAAACACCTACTTCCGGAACCGGACGGGACGACTCTAGACTTGGAGATCGGCTCAAGGTACCCACTCTTGTTATGATCTCATGTTTATGCGGAATCTGGATGGAGTGCGGAGTTGCCGAGTCGTGAACCAGACTTCCGGTCTGACCACCGGATGGTCCGGATGGAGCTGCGAGTACACCTGCCGAAGAAGAAGCCGAAGACGAAGGGAAGACTGAAGACGAAATGGAGAGAGTATGGAAAGGAGATGGAAGAGCTGCTGTCGAGAACTCCGCGGCCGCGCTCGTCGGGTGATACGGTACACTACCGTACCCTGTGCGCCACGGTCAAGGCTGCGGAATGGACTACGTCTACGATGATGCCGCGCGACCCACGACTGTCAGCCACCACTCTGGATCTGTTCAGACAACGGAAGCTACTGCAAAGGAAGAACGACGTCCACTCCAGGATATCTCTCACACTTCTGAACAAGGCAATTCGAGCTGCCATCGAGAATGACCTGGAGAAACGACACATGGCACTCTATAAGAAAGGAATAGCGTCACGGAAGGCTCTGCGAGGAGAGGAGGTTTCGAGGACACTGATTGGAAGCCTGCGAGCTGTCGACAACATGATGGCCACTCGCCCCTCTGATGTGTGCGACGTCATCTGCCTGTTCTACAACACGCTCTTCAACACTGGCTGGCTACCGTTTCCGTCATTTGACGTGGATGGCCCGCTGCCGGAGAAGTTCACTGCCAAGGAGATTCGTCGAGTGCTGGTGCTGATGAAGAGCAATGTCGCCCGCGGACCCCACCGGATATCGACGGAGAGCCTGCTGTACGCGCCGCCGATTCTGCTGGAGTACGTTGCCGCGCTGTTCAACACCTTTCTCACTGGAGGGAGGATCGCTGACGACATGGTCAACTCCCTGGTATCGCTGGTGTACAAGAAGGGCGACCCACTCGACATCGGCAACTACAGGCCCGTCATTGGAGGTGCAGCAGCCGCGGGAGCAGGCCGGCTTTCGGAGAGGATTCAGCTGCAACGACCACATTCTGGTGACGCGCGAAGTGATCTACAAGCTCTATCGCCCCGGCTACCACGGCTACCTTGTTTTCGTGGACTTTGCCAAGCCAAGGCCTACGACTCGATCGAACACAACCACACGTGGCTCGCGCTGAAGAGGTGCACCCCGCCTACATCCGACTGCTGCAGAGCATCTACAACGACGGCAAGACGAAGGTGAGTGTTCGAGGGACACCGGCTGAAATCGAAGTGAAGAAAGGAGTGCGCCAAGGCTGCCCGCTATCTCCGCATTTGTTCAACTGCGTGCTCGCTGAAATCTGTGCCAAACTGGACTTCGATTTTGTTGGAGCCGGACTGGATATTGGAGGACAGAAGCTGACTCATCTGTGCTATGCTGATGACATCATCCTTTTTGCACGCTCACCTTCGGCTGCAGAAAGGAAGCTGGAGGAACTGGCAGAGAAGAGCAGCGACTACGGACTGTACGCGAACAGGAAGAAGACAGTGGTGATAAGCAACGGGCCGAAGAAGAGCATCCGACTGGACGGAGGAGAAGTGGAGTACGTGGACAAATTTGTCTACCTGGGCCGTTCTCTCAGCTTCATGACCGACGATCGAGTGGAAGTGACGAGGAGAGTACAGGCTGGCTGGGGTGCTTTCTTCCGCCATGGCCAGTTCTTGATGCTGAAGAGCGCACCGATGCGACTGCGAAGGAAAGTGTTTCGGATGGCAGTTCTACCCGCGCTCACCTACGCTGCCGAGACTTGGAATCTTCGAAGAGAAGATCTACAGAAGCTGAACACTGTTCAAAGAAGAATGGAAAGAAGATGCTCGGACTGACTTTACTGGACAAGGTTCCGTGCAAGGAGATACGACGGCAGACGGAAGCCGCCAAATATGGGCAAACCTGGTCGCCCTCACCTACAATGGAGTGATGAATGGAGTGAACCGAAAGTGTCGAGAGTGCCGAGAGTAACAGCCCTACGTACGTAGTGCCTGTGAGTGAAAGAGACCAAGTAGAGTTCACTCCACGTGGAAGCTACACCACGTGCGAGCAGACCGAGCAGAGCGAGCACTCACTCATCGGGCGCACCTTCCACACGCGCACCCGATTGCGATGGCACGAGCAGGGACGAGGAAAGGAAAAGCAACTACGAGGAAGGATGTTTTCTGGTAGAGAGGTGTCTAATTGATAGGTATGCATCATTGGAATAAAAAGTTCTGATTGGAAGGAAGAATGGCCGGGCCGCATCGGATTCAGAGTGGTGGCCGCAGTGGAAAGAGAGGGCCACGCACGGTATACGGGGCCAGTGAGAGTGTCTATTGAAATGTTGTTAGTGTTTTCTGGTAGATAGGTGTCTAATTGATTGGTATGCATAATTAGAATAGAAAGTTCTGATTGGAAGGTAGAAAGAATGGTCGGGCCGCATCGGATTCAGAGTGGTGGCCTCTGTTTGAATGTGAACTACAGTTTCGTACACGAACATAATTGTGAAATATAGTAATTTTTAGGTGAACCTGAGTTTATATCATCAGTTACATCTCGTTTGTTCTTTGAAACTGAAGATAATACACATTAATAACAAGAAAACTAATTCAGGGCCACATGACCACGGGCCGCATTTTACCACAAAGGCCACGGGCCAGGACCAGGGCCGCGTTTTACCCGGTCCCAATGAAACATGAAATCGCGGAATGATTCAAAAGTATCCGCGTGACGCCAAAAATGATGTAAACGCAAATGAAAAGAAACGAACGAAAACAGTACATGATCAGTACACATGACGTCATGCACCTATGACGTCACGTGTACTGATATGCCTGATTTCAACAACAAATAACTTTAAACACACAACAAAAACAACAATAAAAGAATGAGGCGCTAGCACAACCAACTTCAAATCCGTGACGAAAATCGGTTATGACAACAATGCGAAGTGAAATCACAAACGGCATCTTAGCGGCGTTTTACCCGCGTTTTACCAGCCTTTACCGTCATACGTACGAAAATATTGCTAACCGCTTCTTAGCGGCGTTTTACCGGCGCGCTAGTAGCAAACCGGCCTTACCGGCGTCTTACCCGCGTGCTAGTAGCGCAGTTTTGTCAGTGTTGCACAATACACCAAAACAGACAGGTTCGTTGTCTGTGCAACTCCTCTATTTACCAATGTGTTTTGAATTCATTTGCTATGTCCGTGATGAATTGATGCATAACTATGTGAGACAACTATGCGAGTGTACGGACTGCGAGGCGAGGGGATAGTGGATATCTAATATGCTATAGGGCTGGCAGGTTTAATGGCTGCCATCGACAGCAGATCCTCATTTCGAGGAAGCGGGCAGGTCATCTGGCTGAGTGTCGTCAAATATGAGCTGCCCCAACTCCTTCTCGCAGTGGCGCTGGAACATGTCCGTATTTCCGGGGCAGATCATTTGAGTCACCTTGTACTCTTCCGTGAGCCAGGGAAGAGGTTCCAGTTTGGAGTCGCTCTTTCCTGGCACGGGCTCGCTGTAATGATGAAATACACATCTAGACGTGCTCGTGTGTTCTCACAGCATCAGCCTCTGCTGCCACTCCGCGAGACTGCCACTCTTCTTGGCCAGAATGTCGGCGAACACTCGCCGCAGGTGCACCGGGTCCTTTTGGAACCTGGAATGGGAGTATTCAATGCACACATCAGTAGTGCTGCTCTCACCCGAACGGCTTGTTTCCCGTGATCACCTGCAGCACCGCAGACTGTACGATGTAGCCACAGTCGTAGTTGCTCTGCAGCATAACATTTCATTATTGCTAGGCAATCTGTTCATACCAGCTGTTGCGCCGAGTGCGCCTCCAAATAGAAGTTGAGCTTCACACCTTGCTCATGTTGGAGGTAGCGATAAAGAACAGTAACAATGTCCGAATCCTATAATGTCACGTGAATTTACAGAACTAGTCGAAGCTCGAATGCGCACCTCCCAAACCGTATTCGCAATGTCGCTGTTGTACAGCGTGATCCTTCTGTTCTCCTTCTCGTAACTGAACGATTCATGTTTACTACGGTCATGAGTTTCTGAGCGTACTGGAAAAGAACGTAGTGGTATGACCTCTGGTTGCTTCCTTTCTTTTTCTGAGAAGGGGCATTGGAAATCACAATCTGTAATAGAGCAGATATGGTGAAATACGTTTCAGAATACTCTTACCGGTTGCCAAAACGAGCCAGCGTCTCGAAGGTCTTGCAGCCAATCCATCGCATCCTAAATCATCAAATGTGCGTAGTGGTATCTGGGCATTTTATTAACCATGCATGCCTTCTCCGTAAACAGCCCCTTAAGCTGCGGGCCCATGGCGTGGTAGTACTCGAGGAGCGCGTCGCTGTCGCCGAGATGCAACTAAATGCGGTTAATTATGTGAATCATGAAAAAGTCGCGTACGCTGTAGTCACGCCTGGTCTTGGAGGGCCTCCTGCTGGCACGACGCGGCCTAGTCGCACTGCCGTCCCGTCCCTGTCCAGAGCCTATCCGCATCTCTGCCTCGTCCTGCATGACAGCCATGCCGGCCGCTTTTGTCGTGGTCGAGTGTGGGACGGACACAGCCAGTCTCGCCTCCGGCACACGCACGCGTGGCGGACGATGCAGGCGATGAGACGCACGGCTGCGCGGCTGCTCGCGCTCATCTGCTGCCGGCGCCTAAATGGGTGTTTATGCGAAGCGTATGTAGGAATAGGCTCACCTTGGGATGCTTGCGAACAAACGTGCCGTGTAGCCGCTCGCACGCCTTGCTATCGTCGGGATAGAAGTTGTTGGACGGTCGAGGCGACAGAGTGGGGATGGAGGATGGGCACAATGTTTCTGCGGTTGACACTCGGGAACCGCTCGGCATAGGGTTGGTGCGACTGTAGCTCCTGTAAACGAATCGAGTGACAGTGACAGTGACAGTGACAGTGACAGTGACAGTGACAGTGACAGCGCCATAGAATGAGAGATTTGATTGAAAAGATGTATCTCAAATCGTATGGCATTGGGGGTGTTTGGAGTTTATCTTGGGTAGTTAGCAAATGACTTGGGTCCGGCCGCGTCCGTCGTTGGTCCCTCAGCAGCAGAAGCTTGGTCGCAGCATCCTCAAGGCGTCGGGCGAGCGTGGCGGCGGCCGGCTGTATCGCGCACTATCGGACAGCTCTCTTGGTCCCCTTGTCGCGGGGAGAGAGACAGCCCTACACGAGTACAGTATCAGTGTTGAATTGTAACATGACCAGATGGCTTATCTCACTGCCCAACTTCTCGCTGTAGTCGTGTTCTCTCGTATCTTTCTTTGTATCTCGCAATCATCTTCAGTGCCTTTTCTGGTCCAGTATTTCCATATTTTGGGTTGTAACTCTCCCCCAACGTATGCAAATAATATATAGCTTTTGAATATTCCAGAGTCTCGCATTGGATCTGTCCAATCAAATCATTCCACTCCGTCTTTGGAATTCCAAGAGCTTTCATCGCACTATCATTCTCTTTCCAATAGTCACCGAGAGAACTGACAAGGAAAGAGTGAAGAGATACTTTGTATCCCAACGCTTTATATGTTTCAGCAATACCAGTGTACTTATCGATCTTATCAGCAGCGGCGTTGTGGAATGACTCGATTCCCTTTCCAAAAGAGACACGCACATCCACTATCACCACTTCCTTTTCACTAGGTACCCCAAGCTGGCTCTCTCGCGTGGTTTTGCCCGATTTCACTCTTTCAATCCGCGCGCGCACAATTCTCAATCAAATCGCACGAAACTTTCAGGAAATAATTTTTTCAACATAGCGCATATCATGGTACCAAAATTGTACACATTGATTAAGTGATAAAATTTGATAAGGCCTGTGATATGCGCTATTGGTCGTACAAAGCTGCGCATATGCTTAAACTGACGAGCATGACGAGATCTGCTATATGACATATCAACCATTATCGTATCAATATGCGCTCTATATGAAACCATCTAGTTTATGCAAAAACGCAATGCTGATCGCGGTTTCACTCGCTTTCCCACGCTGTGCCCGCACTCTCCCTCGCGCCCTCCGCGATAAGTGCACTCTCTCCGCTCTCTCTCACTCGCAGGAGACAGGGCGATACGCGTCAAAACAGGCGCCAAAACAGCAGGCCGGGGTGTGCACACACATCCCGGGAACAATCACTGATATTCTGATCATACTATGGTGATATGATCATGGGCAAGATATGGAAACCACTATTTGAAACACGCTCTTTCATTTGCACTACAGTAGAGCTTCCTATAACGTCAGGAATGTGCAAACACCGAACTTGTACAAACTTGTTGCAACTAGTCTGAATCGTTTACTAGTAACATGTGGTTGCAGCGGCACTAGACAACTTCCCATGAAAATGTGTTTCGACTGATGTGCACAAAAAGTTTCACAGAAATGCTGCAAATTGTTCCCCAGCCTCAGAATCGTATCGTCCTATCAGTGATTAGAAGCGGCCGGTGATATTTGTTCATGAACAATAACTTTCATTCATGTTACAAGCCCCCTTGCCGTTTCGCATTTGGCTGGCTGCATCCGTGACAGTCCGCTCTGCGCCTCTGCCGCGTGGACATTCCCGTGCAGAGAAACACTCTCTCGCGCTCTTTTGCGTCTGCGCCTCCTCTGTGAGAGAGCGCGATTCGGCCCCGCCGGCTCTCTTTTCGGCGATTTCAGGCGAAATGCGCTGATTTTTTGTTAGCGGAGTTTGTGGAATTGTGAGAAACTTTGAGAGATAACCCCCAACAAAGTATACATTTCTCAGCTAGTCACGTCGAGATCTTCAAAACTAGCCCGGTCTCATCACTCAATTCCAATTTTGAAAAATCGGCTTGGGGCCCCTACTTTTCACTCTCTCTTTTCAGCACAATGTCGGGGCGGAGGTTTCCTCCATCTATCGCATTGCGCGTATCAGTCTCAATCCAAGCATTTTGATTCACTGCGCTCTTTTCCGCAGCAGCTACTATTATGTCTTAAATGTTGTTATGCCTGTCCGTTACTCCCGTTTTCAAATGAGCTTCACACCCATTGAGCACGTGAGCAAGCGTCTCAATCTTTCTCTCATTGCACACAGAGCACATTTTGTCTGATTCTGCATTCTTCGAATTGAATCTCGATCCTTTCAGAGGTAAATTATCGAGCAATGCCCGGTGTCTCCACTCAATCGCACTCTCAGTTATTGCCTGCGGCAATTTGCCTCGTAGGATTCTCACATTTCGATTGTCTTGCACAAACATATCGAAATTATTTCCGATCATCGAGTATTCGGTACTCATTCTCTCAATGTTGCACTCGTCCAGCGCACACGTGATTCTCCGTTTGAGGAGATGTTTCATCTTTCTATCGGTTATCGATTTTTTGCTGGCTGGAGTTGCTTGCATTTCAACCAACAGCTCACCGTTCACACATTTCACATTGAAAACGTGCATTGTCTTTCTGAAGTGTCGCACCGCCTCTCGGCAGTTGCGCATCACATTTGTCCGGCTACCTTATGACCCGATTCGGTATCCCAACTGCTCATCATTCAAATAGCGTGCACACATCTCTTTCTTATCGAGCGTGATTGCCTCTTGCACTCCAATCCAAGTTACTGAAATGTATTCCAGAAGATTCCAAAACACATTCTTTATATAGTCATCGTCCGACCACAACAGCTTCATTGTCGTGTTTATATTACCAGTATACATGATGTCTTTCGGATGTTGCATATGAAAGCCTTTCGAGCAGTAAAAGTACGGCTTCGGCACTCCACCCTTCACATTCTGTATGTGGGCAACAGTTGTTGCGAGCGTCCTCTCTAGCTCATCAATGCTGCTCATTGGCAACTTGTCATTCATCGCGAATTAGTATAGGCGCGAAATCATAAAGGTCTTGATTGCGTTTCTCAGCTGATCGCCACTGAGCGATCCTCTGGCTGCTGCCAGCTTCCTCATATCGATTTTCATTTGCTCGAGTGATTCAGTCGGTTCGATTATATCGCGAAAACAGTATATTTACAACATTTCCCATCCATCCACAGGTTTGCGCAGAAAAGAACGTTTATGCTAATCACTCGCTTCTATCAAAGTCTTATGACAAAATGCAAGCGGGAGCTTCTGCCATCTATCTAGGATCAACAATCTGTGAAAACTAGAATTTTTAATATTCCGAAATGTGAGCGCACTAGCGCCCCAAACTCGAAATGAACAGTATAAATGCATGCGCTCGTTTGCGATTCGCCTATGCACAGCGACGACCTCTTTCTCTCGACAAACAGAAAGGAACGTGACAAGGCATACGTCTGCACAACAGTTTGATACTGAAATATGGACGAAGATTGCGAGAGACTGGATGAACGACCGTATCCGTGCTACTCGTCTTCTCCTTTTCCGCCTCAAGAAACCCGCGCGCGCTCTCTCTCTTCCTGAGTGTTGGCTTTTTTCTTGATTTCGGAGGATGTGAAAAAAATTTTGAGGCGTTCTTTCTCTATATTTCACTTGTCTCACGCTAGCAGACAGTTGAGAACAGTATATTTACAACATTCCCATCCATCCACAGGTTTGCGCAGAAAAGAACGTTTATGCGAATTACTCGCTTCTATCAAAGTCTTATGACAAACCGCGAGCGGGAGCTTCTGCCATCTATCTAGGATCAACAATCTGTGAAAACTAGATTTTTTAGTATTTGGAAATGTAACGCCAACAACGCAACAACGCCCCAAACTCGAAATGAACAGTATAAATGCATGCGCTCGTTTGCGATTTGCCTATGCACAGCGACGACCTATTTCTCTCGACCAACAGAAAGGAACGTGATAAGGCATACGTCTGCGCACCAGTTTGATACTGAAATATGGACGAAGATTGCGAGAGAATGGATGAACGACCGTATCCGTGCTACTCGTCTTCTCCTTTTCCGCCTCAAGAAACCCGCGCGCTGTGAATTATAATGTTGTCTCGTTTATATTAGTTTAGAATTTTTGTATGACCCGTTGAGAATTTGTAAGATTACGGTCGGTCTCTAGTATGTTCTAATTGTTGTTGTTTTGTAACCAGTGTTGTGTCTGGGTAGAGTCGCGTGCTAGTGATTTTGTGTGTTTTTTTTCGTGGTGGATAGCTAGAGATAGCTGGTTGTGGTGTAGACCGTGTTAGGGTCGAAGTTACCGTTTGTTTTTCGTGTTGAGTTTGTCGTTGAGTTTTCTATTGATTGATATATAAACTTTGTATACCATTCGTGTTTTTGTTTTGCTGTGACTCTTCGCGAGACAACTTAATGGATATTGATTGGTGGCATAAGGAATTCCGATATAATAGGATTATATCGGTGGGAGAATCGGAGGATTTTCTAACGACTTCGGAGGCTTAGTGGAAGCAAGAAGTTACATGGGGGCCGAACCAAACTAAGAACATCGGAAGTGTTGAAACAAGTTATCATGACATCATACTACGTGATTCGCGAGACGTGCGAAGAACTGTCGTGTTGACACAGCGTTGATATCGATTGTTGCAGGATGGCGACGGAAGACTAACTGCAAGAGAACATGGACACGTCTGTTGTGGGCGGAGATGGGACCGTGGAGGCTGTACCTGCTCTGGAGATATTGGTGAGTAGCCTTGAGAACCTGAAGCCGGAATTGAGTCAGCAGATGATCAAGGAGGCAAAGGAAATGATAACCAGGGTAGATTCGGAGCTTATGAAGAGCCTTAGGACTGCGGATGGACAACGGGAGACGGTGAATCAGATCATGGGCGACTGGGTTAGCGCGCTGACATTGTACCTTGAGAGCATGGGCGAGGGAATTTACGAGGCACAGAAAGCGGGAATAGGGATGGCAGGAGTGTTTGAGAAAATACGGAATAAGGTGACTGAACTCAACAAGGAGAGTGAAGTGGCAAAGGCTCCCTATATGAAATATCTCTCTCCCTCTCCCGTTTCTCTACCTCCATTTTCCTAGTTTCTCTCTCCATTCCCTTCCCTCTCTTTCTCACTTCTCTCTCTCCTCCTCTCTTTATCTCCCTCTCTCACTCTGTCCCTCTCGATTTTCGACTTCTCTCTCTCTTTCTCGATCAATCAATCAATCAATCATTTATCCAGAATCGCTATATCCTGACTATACAACAAGTGCATACGGTACACCACAAGGGCTAAGCGCTGGGAGAAACACAGTTTAGCAACGGGGTTTAGCAACGGGAAAGGGGAGGTCGAAGGTCGAAATCGAAAGTCGATATTAGATCGATATTCAGTCGATAATCATTCGATTTCCCTTCCATAATCCATTATAATTAGATACCATTATAGACGATAGTGGGGCTCCGGGTGTTCCTTTCCTTCCATTATAATCCACAATAGTAACTCCGCGGTGTAGGAAGACAGCGTTCTCTTGAGCTATTCCCCGCCTTGCTCGAGGGTACTGGGGGAAGATCATTTCGACCCGACCGCGCGATGCGAGAGAGGAAGAAATAATAATAATAATCTTCGGTAGTATAGTGGTTAGTATCCGCGTCTGTCTCTTTCTCGCTCTATAGAAAATCAGACGTTCATGTAGTGACTCTGTAAACAGTTCAAGCTGTTGTCAGGAGTGGGATTAAAGTCGTCAATGTAGTTCAACGTTTTTCGAGTGTCAAACGAGAGACAAAGAAAAAAAGCTAATGCAAAAAAGTTTCAATTCATTGACGTTTAATTTTTTTAGGCGGATGAGAATATGTGCAAGCGATTCAATTTCAATCGCTGTGCACTGAATTAAGGATAGATGATACGTTATTTATACGTTTTATTGATGAGAGGTTCCAACAATCTATATCACCCATCTATTACTTCCGATTAGAAATCCCCGATGCAATATCCGACAAAGTCTAAAATTACTGTAGACTGAATTCGGGTTACGGCATTATTATTTTTCAACTTGCACAGCACACGCATTGTTTTTTTTAACCTTTAAGCCAGATCGGATGGTATTTTTAAAACTTATAATTCTCATCACACAAAACAAAACAAAAAAGAGGTTGTTCTATCGATCCTAACGTTCCTTTCGATGTCATTCGACATATTAATATCCGGGGCTCACTAAAAAAAACATTTTCGTGGGTGTGATCAAATGTAATCCGTTCAATACGGTTCACATTTCGAGAAATTGGGAATCGATCATTGGGGCCGATACCGACGGAAACGTATCAGCAAATTCTTTAGGTATTACCGTAACCCATAGTACTATTTAACTTTTTATTTGACATGGTGTTGCACGTGTAGGATTGTCACTGTCATTTCCCATCAGGGCCCGGCGCGCGTTTACTGATTTGAGTGAATCTAAATGCACGCAACGCACACGCACCGCGTCTTCCATGTTAAAGAAAATTCAGCTCATCATCATTGTCGATTTCTGAGAGACTGCGGGCATGGTCTAATGTCCTAGTGGCTAGCGCGGCCAGTGATCGCGGCCAGTTCATCGCAGGTTCGATCCCTTTCGCTGTCACAAGTTTTGTTACATTGCTTGAGCCAACCGCGACGCGGAACTGATGCGTTGCTTGCGTCTGGGTAAACAAATGAGTGGCACTACGGCCGGGCCGTGCCCATAAATTGTTCTAGTTGAAAATATATTCAGTTTCACGCTCGCTAAAAATCGGAATAAACTTAAAAAAAACATTTCCGAGAAAAAAATTGAAATTAGTTTTGGGGACTTGCATTAGAGCCGCACGCGTGCGCTCAGACCCGCTCGAATGAGTGAACGCGCGCCGGGCCGTGCCATCATATATTAATTAAATATAAATACTATAGCCAACTTGGTCAGACTGCTTATTCTATTGCAAGATTGTGACATGTTCTATTATTATCTATTTTCTAAATACCTGATATTTTCAGTATGTCTCAGATCTCAGATGACCACCGTCAAGCACCACTACAAACGCCTCCTCGAGGTTTGGAGAGAGAGAGAGAGAGAGAGAGAGAGAGAGAGAGAGAGAGAGAGAGAGAGAGACGGGTGGATAGGCAGCGGGAGAAAGAGAAGAGAGGAAGGGAAGGGAAAAAGAAAGCGAGCGACGGAGAGAGAGGGGGCAGGGAGAGAATGACATCTTCCAGGTCAACGTCCGGACGGAGAAGAACGGCCTTCCCTTCACCGGCTGCAGACAGCAATATGTCTTCATTGATAAGAAGATCAAGGCTTCCCGCCCCGCCTGCGACCGGTTCCAGTCGGAGCCCACCAGCAGCTACCGCTATAAGGGTGAGCGGGGGCGGGGCCAAAGTGCGCAGGGCCAAAGTGGGCGGGGTTCGATGAGAATGCTGCTGAAAAACCACCGTTTGCAGACATTCCATGCGCGGATCTCACGAGGGTCGTTCTTCTGGACAACAGGCTGTTCTTCCACGCGAGAGGGCACTCGGTGCCGCCGCGTACGCAGCAGAGATGAGTTGCGAGAGTAAGAGAGAGAGAGAGGGAGAGAGAGAGAGAGGAGAGAGAGGAGAGAGATAGAGGGGGAGAGAGGGAGGGAGAGGGGGGGAGAGGATGAGAGGAGGGTGGGAATTATAGTGAGAGGGGGGGGGGGGTACGTAGCTCTAATGCAATGCTATTAAAGCGCCGATGCAGTCGAATGTCTGGTGGCGACTGCTGGCGGAGAAGAGGATAGAGCACGTGGTGATGCTATGCAACTACGTAGAGGCTGGCATTACCAAGTGTGCCGTTTATCTCCCGCCCGACCACGTCAAGACGGAGAGGCAGTATGGAGATGGTGGGTCGGGTCTCTCTCCTACCCACACTTCAAACACAGTGCGGGAACGTGCAATTGTACGAAAAGAGTACGCGAAAAATACATGGTGCAAATCAAAGTAGACGGAGACAAAGTGGGCGGGGTTACTGAAAGTGAGGATCAGGACAGGCACACAGAAACGGAAATCAAAATTTATAAACGATACTATAAAGTAGAATAGGGAAAGAAAACAACTATGAACAATGGAGCGGAATGATAGTGGATAGTGGATGATGCGAAATAGGGCGGAGACAAAGTGGGCAGAACCAGAGAAGGTGAAGACCATGACAGACGCACACAACCTGAAAGTAAAACTAGAGTAGAATGGGGAAAGAAAAAACTGATAAGCAATACTTTAAAGTCTAGAGTGCAAAAATGATTTTTTAAAAAATCATGAAAAAGGGGCGGGAATGAAAGTACAGGTGGAATGGTGGGAAACAGGGCGGGGCTAAAGTGGGCGGGAATAAGTACAGTGAGCACCAGCACAGGCGCAAAGAAATGCAAAGCAAACATGATTAGCAACACTCTGGAGTCTAGAGTAGGAGGAACAAAAACGATGCAAAGGTGAATGGTGGGAAACAGGGCGGGGCTAAAGTGGGCGGGACTAACGAGTTTGAGCAAATGCTCAAATGACACTCACTTAAAAAAATCATGAAAAAGGGGCGGGAATGAAAGTACAGGTGGAATGGGAGAGTGACGCGGACTGCAAGAGTGACGCGGACTACTGTTCGGAAGAGTGACGCGGACTGCAAACACTGATAAGTGTTTGCAGTCCGCGTCACTCTTCTGAACAGTACGACGGGACGGACAGTCGACGTTCGGGAGCTACGGGTGCAGCTCAAGGACGAGAAGCCCGTCTACCTCACGCAACGCCAGCTGAAATGCTGGTGAGATGTCTCTCTCTCTCTCTCTCTCTCTCTCTCTTCCACTTTCTTTCTTCCCCCCCTCTCTCTCTCCCTATTCTGTCCATCCCAACCGCACTCTTAGGCCCGACCATGGAATTCCTTCTGATCCATCGGTCGTGCTGGGGCTCGCCCACCAGATCCTGTCCAACCGGGTGCCGACCCTAGTGCACTGTTCTGCCGGCATAGGCAGAACAGGCACTCTCTAGTTGCTGGTGGTGGGACTGGCGAGGCTCGAGCAGCAGCACCTACAGCTGTGGAGAAAGCTGGAGACGCTGCGTGGTGGGTCGGAACGCGCTGCAACGTGCACCTATCCTCCTTTTCAGCAGAGCGCACGAAAGCCGTGCAGGGCGATGTACAATATGCATTCTGCATGTACACGATTCTCGTCGATGGAAGACAGCGCGGCTGCTTCTCGAAGCAGAGGGAGCGCATGGTACGAAAGAGAGGGGAGGGAGAGAAGGGGAAATCAACCTTCACTTTTAGCTGAACCAGCTCAAGTCGTCCTTCGAGCAGCTCAAGACGCGATCGGATAAAGTGGAACAAGAGCGGAGGAGGCAGGTGTTGCTACTTCGCAGTCGTATCGCTTCCCGCGCCGGATGGAGGAAGCCGACCGAGCACGAGGTGAATGAGAGTATGGAGAAGCGGATGGATCCGCCGGGTGAGCAGAAGGAGGGAGAGGAGCCGGGTCATCCGCAGCAGCCGGGGGAGGAGGTGCGGCCGGGGGAGAAGAAGGAGCAGCCGGGGGAGGAGGAGGGGCCGGAAGAGGAGGTGCGGCCGGGGGAGAAGAAGGAGCAGCCGGGGGAGGAGGAGGGGGCGGAAGAGGAGGTGCGGCCGGGGGAGAAGAAGGAGCAGCTGGAGGAGAAGGAGGTGCGGCCGGGGGAGAAGAAGGAGCAGCCGGGGGAGGAGAAGCAGCCGGGGGGAGAAGGGGGAGCAGCCGGAGGAGAAGGAGGTGCGGCCGGGGGAGAAGGAGGTGCGGCCGGGGGAGAAGGGGGAGCAGCCGGGGGAGGAGAAGCAGCCGGGGGGAGAAGGGGGAGCAGCCGGAGGAGAAGGAGGTGCGGCCGGGGGAGAAGGGGGAGCAGCCGGGGGAGGAGAAGCAGCCGGGGGGAGAAGGGGGAGCAGCCGGAGGAGAAGGAGGTGCGGCCGGGGGAGAAGAAGGAGCAGCTGGAGGAGAAGGAGGTGCGGCCGGGGGAGAAGGGGGAGCAGCCGGGGGAGGAGAAGCAGCCGGGGGGAGAAGGGGGAGCAGCTGGAGGAGAAGGAGGTGCGGCCGGGGGAGAAGAAGGAGCAGCTGGAGGAGAAGGAGGTGCGGCCGGGGGAGAAGAAGGAGCAGCCGGGGGAGGAGAAGCAGCCGGGGGGAGAAGGGGGAGCAGCCGGGGGAGGAGGAGCAGCCGGAGGAGAAGGAGGTGCGGCCGGGGGAGAAGGGGGAGCAGCCGGGAGAAAAGAAGGAGGGGGAGCACATATCTGACCAGGGCAACCTCTACGGAGAAGCTCACATTTTCCTCGTGCAGGATATGTTGGATCTGCAGAAGAAGTCGTGATAACCTGTGATCGTCCTATATTGTATTATAGATTCAGTTGCGTAAATAAACAAGTTCCATTCAAGTCACATTCGATCTCTCGGGCGGGAATAAACGAGAACTCCGAAGCCACCGAAAGCACACGAAATCAATAATGTTCCGAGTCCGTGTTAGAGGGTTATGATACTACACAGACACCAACAACACATCTATTTTCAAATGCTCACCTGTTCCTTCATAGTCGCTGCAGTCTCCGCCTCGAGCCTGAGAATCGCGGGATGAGGCAGCAGACGACTCCAGAGAGGACACATCTAAACACCATTTTTTTAATCGTAAAACAACCATAATGAAACTGCAATCGCTAGTGGCTATTTACTGAAGCAACCCATCTTCTTTTAAACACTTAGAAAACGTTCGCCAAAGTTGACTTCAAAAATAATATCACACTCTCCAACCCACCCACACACCACACTAAAAATACGTTTCCCAATATCATTCATTAACACTCCCATTCCGTTCAGAATTCTCGAAGGCTTTCTTATCCAACCCACCTTCTCTCTGAGCTCTTCGACGAGCCTCTTTAGTGCATCGACCAGCGCCTCTGCCTCCTCCCGCCCACTCCTCAGCCTCCACTCTTCAGTCACGGCAGCCAGTCACTCCATCAGGCTTCTCCTCCTCCTTGTATTCTGCAGTCACCGGCTGCCTCTCCTCCTTTCTTTTTCTCATCCTTGTTCTCCTGCTCCATGAGTGCGATCTGCTCGTTGAGCTGCGCAGCCTCCTCCTCCCTTCAGTCGAATGTCCTCCGCGTAATCCTGCTCCAGCCGCTCAATCTGAAATCAATGGATAACGTCAATCAATATATCAATACTCACTTCCTCGAGCCGCCGTCTCATTCCCTGTCGCAGTTTCTTCGCTTCCTTCTCCGACTTGAGCTGGTTCAGGGCATTGCGGGCAGAGTCGAGCTGAACACATACAGTATCCCAAAGACCAAGTACAGTACCAACACTCTACTCGCACCGCCTCCTCACCTCCTGTTGTAGCGTTTCCATGAGAGCATTGGAATCGGCGAGGTCGCCTCCTTCTCGCCCCATTCCCATGCGGACTCCTCCTTCTCTTCCACTTTCTCCTCCGCTTTCTCCAGCTCGGCACTGCTGCACCTTCTTCTCCAGAACCTCGCACTTAACAACACAGTGTTCTTCAAAACACAACACAACGCCTTCACAACACAGTGTGCTTTTGTATTACAGAGGTATTTGAGAGTCAGTTGCGAAGGCAGTTTCGAGAAGACTGATGGCTCTTTTCTCTCATACTTCCCCTCCCACCACTCACCATAGCAGTCTCGAGCGGGCGTCCATCGACAGCAGTCTCACACCTCTGCTAGCTCAGAGTTGATCTGAATGATAGGATAACAGAGTGACAGACAGACAACTGCACCGACCCTGGCATAAACAGCATCATAAGCAGTCTGCAGCTACTCATAGTACTCGGTAAGTTGTTGGTATTTAGGCGCGCTCCAATTCCTCCCTAAAATACACGATGTATACAAGTTTCACTCAAAATGTCTATAGTGAAAATATTCTATGCGGATAGGTTTCATCAGCCTACCTGTCTTTCCCCGGCGTTAGCCTATGTATCTAGCATCTTAGGCACTACTGTATGCTTCATATCATCATGATTGTGTTGTCATATTCAGATATAACGATTCCGGATAAACGATTGATTAATTGACCAGTTGATTGGAATCATCGCGTACTAGCCTCGTCGTCAAACACTATTCCCTACTGGTTTTTGCACTACCCTTCATACCAGTACTCGCACCACCCCCTTCGTACCTGCTCGCTCAACTCCGCGTCCGGCCCTCTTCTTCTCTCCCTACAACTGAGAGTCCAGCGATCATACTCGAGCTCGCGGTCCAATATAGACTGAAAACAGATACAATGACAAAGTGTTCAAAATACGCATCAACAGCTCCTACAATATCCACGGCAACACATGAGAGACGACTTCTTCAGAGAAGATTTTTGCTAGCTGAATCGCGTTCGTGGGTTACCACATGCACAAATGATCGATTTCCAGTTACTCGAAATGTGTAACATATTGAACGGATTACATTCGGTCACAGCTACTAAAAGCGGTCAACATCAGTGAGCCACAGAAATCGATTGAAATCGATGAATATAGATAGGATATCGAACATGTTTGTATTAGTGGTGTTTGTATTGGTGGAAATTTAAAAAAAAGTTTCAAGGCCACCATTCGATTCAACTTGAGAAAAGCTTTGCAACAATGTGTTTCATGTGTAGTTTAAATAAATATTACCATAACCTAAATTCAGGCTACAGACCTTTGTCGGAGAATGCTTCACCCTTCACGTACGTACAAGTGCACAAGTGGTAGATGAGTGATATCGATTGTTTGGATACGTCATCACTTGACGATAGTGACGCACAGATACCGACATGGTGTTTATAATCTCTATACTCTATTAACTTCTTCACAGCGTTCAATTCAGCTAAAGTTCCCGCCAATTCTTCAGTTCAAATCGCCCCGCAGCATTCGCGCGCCATGGCGGTTTACCACCGGTCGGGCGCAAGCAGCGCAGCTAGGAATAAACGAAAACCATCCTTGATCGATGTCCTAATCATCAAACATGATGCAGATCTCGCAAATTCTTTGCCACAACTTATAAAACGTACTTGCGCACAATTCGTGCTCCTGGAGAATTGGAAAAGTCTTTACCACACGTCCGCATTGTAATCCAAACCGCCATTGTCTTCGTTTTTCAATGCAACCAACCGACCGACCAGCGCGGCGGAGAAAATGAATGATTTCCATCCCGACATTTTCAGTTAGCTTAATCACTTCATTAGATAGTCAAAGTCGATTCGCCTATCTTGAATTTGCCTACGCTAGCAACGAATATAAGCGAGCGTGGGCAGACGGCCAGCACACAATGTCACCACGGACCATGTCCACCCCGCTCCCACTGGCGATTGTGCCACTCCTTCTCCTCCTCCTTCTGGGCGGACTCAGAGGACATCCCGTCGACCATCCGCTCTACACCGGCTCTGCAGACAACCCCACAGTCACTGCCACTGCCACTCCACCTGCCAACCCGTCTGAACGATACGACGACAAGTGAGTCTCTATCCCCCCTCCTTTTTCTTTCTCACTCTCTTCGCTCTCGTTATTGCGCGCTCTCTCTCCTTCTTGCTCGCTTGTTCTATGGCGCTCTCTCGCTGTTACTGTCACTGTCAACGGTGATAAGTGAGTCTCTCTCTCCTCCCTTCTCTCTCTCGCTCCCTTCGCTCTCGTTATTGCGCGCTCTCTCTCCTTCTTGCTCGCTTGTTCTATGGCGCTCTCTCACTGTCACTGTCACTGTCAACGGTGATAAATGAGTCTCTCTCTCCTCCCCCCCCTCTCTCTCTCGCTCCTTTCGCTCTCGCTATTGCGCGCTCTCTCCCCTTCTTGCTCGCTTGTTCTATGGCGCTCTCTCGCTGTCACTGTCACTGTCAACGGTGACAAGTGAGTCTCTCTCTCTCTCCTCCCCTCTCTCTCTCTCGCTACTTTCGCTCTCGCTATTGCGCGCTTTCTCTCCCCTTCTTGCTTGCTTGTTCTTTGGCGCTCTCTCGCTGTCACTGTCACTAATGTATCAATGATCGATCCATTTACTGGCGCTACAGTCTCCGCATCTACACACTCGATACCAGTGGTGCCCGAGTATCAAGTACAGAGCTAATGAGCCCAACCCCCTCCTCCACTCGACCGCGTCTGCCGATAAACAACATCTATCCCGACGAACAAGCTAGAAGGGCGTACGAGATGAAGCACGGCACCATAATTTGCAAGCATACAAAGGTGAGCCATTTTCGCGTATGTTTCACTTCATATGAACGTCCATTTAGGTACCCGCAGCAAAGGAGCGCGAGCAGCCGAGCAGCCACGCGTTTCATCACTATCTCCTACATCGTCTGTCTCGCATGCGTGTGCCGGAGATGAGAATCACTGCACTCTGCCCCTGCCCATACCCGACCAGAGTGGCCGGCATGGCTGACAAACAGGACGAGTGCGACGCGGAGCCGGAAAGCGTGCGCATAGGGGCTGGCGCTGGACAAGGACGTGGAGGCGGTGCGGCCAAGAAGCGTCGCGTCAACAGAAGACCACTCAAGCCCAAGCCCGACTACTCCGTACGCGACTTTTTCACGTTTCAAATTAATCGCCGCATTTAGCTGCGTCTCGGCGACAGCGATGCGCTCCTCGAAATCTACCACAGCAAGAACACACAACTAAAAGGACCGTTCACAGAGAAGGCATGCATGGTTAGTGAGGCCCAGCTACCATTACGAACGTTTTATGATTTAGGATGCAATGGACTGATTGCAAGACCTGCGAGATGCTGGTTCCTTTTGGCAACCGGTAAGAGTACTCTGAAACGTATTTCATCCTATCCATTCCATTTCAGATTGTCATATCGAATGCACCCGCTCTCGCAAAGAAAGGCAACATTCAGCGATCATACCACTACATGCTTTTCCAGTACGCGTCACAAATTCATGACCTTAATAAACATACATCATTCAGTTATGAGAAGGAACGCAAAAGGATCATTCTGTACAACAGCGATATTGCGAATACGGTTCCGGAGGTGCGCATTCGGCTAGTTCTGTAAATTCACGTGCCATTATAGGATTCGGACATCGTGCAAGTGCTCTACCACTTCCTCCAACACGATCAGCGAGGTGTCAAGCTCAACTTCCACCTGGAGGCTCACTCGGCGCAGCAGATGGAACCAATGCCCAGAATAATATGCTGCATGGTGGAATAATATGCTGCAGGCCAACTACGACTGCGGCTACACCATGCAGTCCGCGGTGCTGCAGGTCATCACTGGAAACAAGCCGTTTGGGTGAGAGCTACACTAAAGTACTGATGTATGCATTGACCACTCCCTTTCCAGGTTCCAAAAGGACCCTGTGCACCTGCGGCGCGTGTTTGCCGACATTCTCGCCCAGAAGAGTGGCAGTCTCGCGGAGTGGCAGCAGAGGCTGATGCTGTGAGAACACACGAGTACTAGATGTGTATTCCATCATTCCAGCGAGCCCGTACCAGGAAAGAGCGACTCCAAACTGAAACCTCTTCCCTGGCTCACGGAAGAGTACAAGGTGACTCAAATGATCTGGCCAAGACCAAGGACTACGGAGAGCTTTCAGAAGCACTGCGAGAGGGAGCAGCGGGAGCCCATTTTCGACGACACACAGCCGGATGGTCTGCCCGCTACCGCTGGATCAGCATCTACCGATTCAGTCGCGCACCATCTCACCGCCGCCAACTCAAGGTTTGCGAGTGTGTGTGTGTGTGTGTGTGTGTGTGTGTGTGTGTGTGTGTGTGTGTGTGTGTGTGTGTGTGTGTGTGTGTGTGTGTGTGTGTGTGTGTGTGTGTGTGTGTGTGTGTGTGTGTGTGTGTGTGTGTGTGTGTGTGTGTGTGTGAGAGAGAGAGAGAGAGAGAGAGAGAGAAACTGTTACAGGAGACGTCACGTCGACCACGACGCGGACATCGAGGAGTATGAACGGTACGCGCGCCACTTCTCTCATCAACCCACTCTTCTACTATTCCAGTATCACGACGTCTACACTCGCTATCCCGATCAAAAGGGCGACGCAGACGCGACTCGACTTCGTGCTTCGCTCGATCACCTATCTGGCCGGAACTGAGTTGGACATGGAAAGAAAGAACACATACTGCGGCAAGAACAAGAAGAACAAGTGGCGCGATGCCGGCTTCGGGTCTCTTCCGTATCGCTACCTGCGAGGCCAATTGGATATCGCCTTCCGTCAGCGCAACAGCGCCGCCAGCACTCGCATCGACGACCGAGGTATGCTTTTGGTGATGCTACATCTCCTCAGGAGGGAGGTACGTGGACGCTTCCAATACGGAAAACGTTTCAACAGGGTCTTATAAGAAAAATTCTAGAAACTGGGCAGCGCTGTTCTTGAGATGCTACTGCGACACGCGGCCGCTATGGTGTCGGTCGCTGTGCGACAGATCGTGAAGAAGAGGCAGGGTTTGTTGATTGAAGTCGCCACATTCAACCGTCCATTCTCAGAGAACGCGGTCGAGTTCTGGCGCAAGTATGACCAGGCCGCTGGACACATCTACTTGACAGTCCGCCAGGTACTAGAGCTCGAGAGAGAGAGAGAGAGAGAGAGAGAGAGAGAGAGAGAAAGGAGGAGAGAGAGAGAGAGAGAGAGAGAGGGAGAGGAGAGGAGAGAGAGACAACCCGCCCGTTTAGACCGACCCCATCTACCAGTTCATCTGCCGAGACGCGCAATAGGGAGGAGTGTGCTACACGGACTCGCAGCCGTCAAGCCCCAGGCCACCACTATTAGATACTATATTATCTACCTGCCAGTCCCCTTCCCTCGCAGTTCCATCCATGCTCCTATACGTACACACATATCCAATCCCCTCGCTAGCATTCACTCTTGTTAGAATACATACATTCGCTCTTTCACCACATGTTCACATGCAATAAATCGGTACAAACACACATGTAAATGGCAAATAGAGTGTACAAGCCCACCTGTACTGCATGGCTTCTTAGTTGTCGTTCATCGAGCGGTCTCCACACTCCACTTCATATCCTCGACGATCGCTGATCGGGCGGCGGGCCCTCTCCCCTCCCGATCCTCGAATCCACCCACCTTCTCTCCCTTCATAGGCACCCCGTCTCCCTTCGGCTTCGGACCATCATCCTCGGGATTCGCCTGCGAACGCGGAGAAAGTCAGTCTCTTGGAAACTGCCAACTGCCAACTGGTCGCAGTGACAGTTTCCAAGAGACCGACCGCCTCTTCTATTCGAAACCACCACAGTATTCACGTTCACTTTTTCCCATGACACCTATTCACCTCGCCGTTCTCGTCAGCCTGTATGGAAAGCGTTAGTGCAAAAATCTCGTCGAATCTAATCGATACATCGACAATCAATCAATAAATCAATACCTCCTCGTGCTCCTCCAGTCCGAGAGGCCCTCCTCCAGTCCGAGAGGCCAGACATCAGCCATCCGGACGAACCCGGACGAAAGTTCCGTCCCCGCCATGGAGGGCCGAGGCCGGTAAATGCATCGACAATGCCACGCAGGCCGCCCATCTGCAAAAACAAACTTTCCTATTATCAACCCGATTACTATAAATAAGTTTCATTTATACATCTAGTCGAGAACTGAGCACGTACTTTTCAGATTCACATATCATTCCCAATCCGTAGCGAACACAGGAGGGGTCATCGAAAATGGCAAGTGGCAAGACCTGTTCACCTGCGCAAGTGATATTTTCGATCTGCCTCGCTCACAGCTTTTCCAGATATTGATGCAAGCTAACTATCCATCTTCCTCTGATCTACTCCCGCGGCGCGCGACTTATTGCGAGAATAGAACTATACTTCTTCATTCTCTTTCGAAAAGTACGTAAGTAAAGAGAAGAGGTTTGTCTGGATCTGATTCAACAAAAGCACATGCATAAAATCTCTTTGCAGCTGACTAAAATATCAAAACAAACCTGCTCTTTCGAATCACTCTAAAATGTGTTTTTAACATTAAAAATATATAATGTAAGGTGACTGTGAAATAGGCCAAATTTTCATTGTAATTCACTATAAATAAATTATTATAATGCACAATATTTATGTTCTAGTTTCATAAATTCGAAAGAGCAGGTTTGTTTTGATATTTTAGTCAGCTGCAAAGAGATTTTATGCATGTGCTTTTGTTGAATCAGATCCAGACAAACCTCTTCTCTTTACTTACGTACTTTTCGAAAGAGAATGGATGTCCTTTTCTCAAATTTCGAAGAAATTTTTTTTCACATTTGTGAATTACGAAAATAAAATTTACATATTACAAACTCACTAGTCAGAATGTCATGATTGAAAATACAAATAACTTATACAACAATACTACATAGTAATATTCACTGGTTTGAAATTATAAAATAGTTTCTGTGATTCCCTCTTTTTTGAAACTGATAGATCATGTGTTGCCGAACAATGTTGTGTTATATACGAATGTATCTAAATTAGAAACCTTCGAAATAGCTTGGTCGAATCGCTCACGCGTCTGCCGGTCGCTCATTGACGCGTGCTACACACGTTACAAATTTCTATCTTCTTCCCTTCTAAGCAGTTCCATTACCTAGCAAGTTACTAGCTAGTCGAAATAAAATTCTACTACGAGTAAACTAGCCATTATTCACTAGTTATCATGTAATATCGCGAGTGCATGTACCGTTTAAAGTTTGTTTATCAGCAGTTTCAAGTTATACATACAACCGTCGACCTTGCCAATAAGAGGACTGACCTAAGGCTCTCGACTCGAGTACAAATCGCTAGCTGCTTACATGGGGTCCATCGATTGATGCAATGAATTTGGATCAGATGACGTCACAGACTTCTGACTAGAGGCTGACGAAAGTTGTGAAGGTGGTCGTCACTCCACCGTGACTAGCGGTACATCATTGGCCGCCGAGAGGATTGAACTCGGGACCTTCAGCATGATGCGCGCACATCCACTGCGCTAGCCACCCCATATTCTCAAAGAAGTTTCATCATGATGTGGAATAGCTCAAGTGGTAGGGTAAGGGCGTACTGGTACTAACCAGGCGCGTTCGATCTTCATATCTGCCTTGTTTTGCGAATGTTTTGCCAAGTTTGCAAATGAATTCGAATGTTGCTTTTGGAATCATCTATGTATATGCACATACGTATCATATAAAACAGACTTCATTAGATTCTGAGCCACTGAAACCTCGGTCATAAATTGTAATTGGAGAGCCGAGTGCGTTAAACTGATCTTCCTTAATATTTATGTTAATGGCAGTATTACTGTTAGAATTGAGAAGTTGTGGCACAGAGATCAAAGCAGCCTCACCCGCACTGCTCTGCTCTTCCGCTATTCGCACGTTCTTTAACTGCCGAGCGCTCTCACTCGCCCTCTCCTCACCGATCGATCGATTTGATTTCAGGCCGGCTGCCCATTCTGGCTCGCACGAAAAAGAGAGAGCGCGCAGAGAGCGTGCGCAAGTGAGAGAACCAGAGGTAAGAGAGAGAAAGAGAGTGGCTGAGCGAAAGGCGGGGCATGAGCGTTCGGCCAATCAGATTGCACTGACAGTGGGCCGAGCGACCAATGAGCGCAGAGTGCAGTGGGCGGGGCTTACGTGATGCACACCGTCGTCGTCGTCGTCGTAAACACGTTTAGTGGCAGAATGAGCGAAAAGTTGTTTTGGATATTTTGGAAGCCGCAACCGATATTTTTTTATTGTATCATACTCATAAGTCTTGTCAAATGATATTCTAACAAAAAAAACACATACTATGCCCTCAATCATTATAATACGTGTCACTCATGCAGCAGCTACTCGGAGACTGACAGATGCATTTCAATGACTGAAGAAACACAGCACGAATCAGTTTCAGTGTCATTTTTCAGTCCCCCCTTTCACATACCTCACTGTGGCGTTGTCTGTGTCGTCATTCCGTGCGCGAGATTGAAAAACACAGAGCCTGCAAACAATACGTTTCGAAACATTCCATAAATACAGGTTTTTTTTAGAAGACAGCAATCTCATACTATTATCCAAAACAGTTTTCCAAGAAATACGTTTCACAAACATTTAAAAAAAATGTGGCGCGCTGGATTGTCGCTTTTCCCAGACAGTTAAAACATTCCACAGGTCAACAGCAATAATCAATTCGTCAACAGGTAATCATATAATCATAATAATTAGATCACGCACGTCAACAGATCCGTCAACAGATGCTTGTCGTCGTCCCAGCGACCAAAGCACAGATCCACACCGCCGACAAAGCTGAAAAGATAAATTTCTCTCTCTCTCTCCGCGGTCAGCGACGTCTGGGCGCATAGCCAAGGGCTAACTCACTGAACCTAACTCTACTCACAAACTATACAACCCTCATCGAGAAAATAAGATTCAACCCCAACCAAAAGGGAAGCAACATTCGGCAACAACAATACTCGAATCACGTCCTACTCCTTCACCACCCCTCCTCCTCCCCTCTCCCACTCACGCAATCACCTGGTCGATGATGATGAGTTTCTCGTGGTGCACCCAGAAGAACGTGCCGGTCGACGGGTAGTCCAGGTGCCGCATCACCTGCATTCGAATCGTTCAAAACACATCAAAGAACGCATTAAGGATGCACCCATATTTAATACACCCACCTACTCCAAACCCCAATGAAACTTATAGACAACATGTCACGTCCCATACAAAAAAACTAAAATTCCTCCAATTATAATTTTGATTTAAAAAAAGTTTCACCTTGATATTGAGGTGCAGTTCCTGCAGTGTCCTCTTCGAGTACATAGAGGCCGAGAGCCATCTCTATTTCTTGGAAGAGAGGCTCTCTCTCCCTCTCTATCTCCTCTAGATCTGCAAAGGAAAATGAATCATTCGCATGCTCTCATGAGCATCTTGTGGGCTTGTGGCGCTTCCCTCAAACCGCACACAATACGTATCGGCAGTCTCTTACAAGAACATAACATTCCATGCGACAATCTGGGATTTCTATAATTGTGAATGATACACCAATCACTTATCAACTATACGTATCAAGCCTGCTAAAGAGACGGATTGCAACAGAACGCGATAATCCCGTCGTCGTTCCAACAGTATAACGCTAACCAACAGTCTTCCTCTCTCTCCCCCCCCCCCCTACCTCGGGGCTGAGGCACCAGTCGGCGATGAATATCTCCTCCTTTGCCAGTTCCATCATGTCGGCCGCCTGAGACATGTACGAGCGCGCGTCTACGAACCTGCAACGGGGGTTGCCATGATTAGTGAATCCTACTCCTCCAGCAAGTCAGTATCAGACAGGACTTCTTGTTCTTAATGAGATTGTTTCTTTCCTTCCCATGGAAACAAGTCTGTCAGCCGCTTCTCACTTCTCCTCTCCATCCACCCCCTCCCCTATTACCTCATCTCTACTCTCAATGCCTCCTGTCTGTTTTTCTATGTTTCTTCCCACCCTTTCGTTCCCCCTCTCACCTTGAAGTCCTTGTTCATGAGCAGTACCAGTCTGATCTGCTCCGACCGGTGGTCCATGTACGCCACGAACGTGTTGCGCACCATCAGCCAGCTGAAAAAAGTTGACAGTTAGTTATTAAGATGAGATTTCATTACATTCCACCCCACACCTCTCGCCACAAATATGACATCTTTGAAACTTGAGTTACATACAGTATACCGGACGAACTGCTCTACATCCATAGCGTTCACAGTTCTACCTAGCTTGACGCTCACACATGGCATGACCTCACGGCACAGTGACATCGCGTTCGCTTCGCTTTACTAGTTGGTTCAACTCTCTCCACTCACAAGTTTCGCCGGAACAAAAAGATTATTAAAGGAACAGGGGCGTTTAGCGGAGGCCTTGGGTAACAGAAATTTTGAATTCGCGCGAAATTGTCACACATTGCGGAACGTGGTTTCAAATCCCACTATCGGATTCTGGCAGTCTTCATCTTATATGTTTCAGACAAAGTTGCAAACAGGAATCGAACTCGCGGCCGTCGCGACCGTTGAGTGGTAGTCCACTCTCTTATCCACTGCGCCACGCCACTCATTGTGTCAGCGCGCGCTGAGACCGCTTCCTTTCCCGAGAGGGTGACAGATGCGTGGAGAAGTGGATGAACTCTTGAGAGAAAAACAACCGAAAGTGCGCAAGCAAATTGATTGACATGGAGACTGAACCTCTTGCAAGTCACATTTTGATAAACCATATGATTTTCTCAGTTTTGTATTGTTGTTGTCGATACTATTTACAGACAGTGTGCATTCAGAATGGCGGAAATCGAGTTTGACGAGAATGAGTTGATGTCGTTCTACTCAGAGAACAATGTGTACGAGAGCTATCCGAGCGCTTCCGAGTTTGACATCTACGTTGTGGAGAAGGGTCTTATGACCGACGATCAGATAAAAGAGGAAGAAGACCGGGAGAAGAAGTATGATTTCACCATTACAAAATCTGACCCCGAATCTCACATTACCGTAAGACTCTACAAATCAATAACCTACAGTAACCCGTTATCCTACCACGTTTCGCAAAGTTAGTAAATGAAGTTGTATGATGTTGTATGATGCTTTCAGGTACAATGTAGTTCTTGAACAGCTGCTGCCTGAGTCCCGCACGAACGGCTTGGACTGGTGCCTGTGTGGCGAGTGCATCCTACTTCCGGGAATGACCCCAGCTGCAGCCTATTGCTGCAAGGAGACTGCCACTACCAGGTATTCCGTCTCCTTGCAGGATGCAGTCGGTGATCTCTCATGTATCACGCACACGAAAACCTTCAAGCACATGTGCATCGACAAACAGGTCAATCTTTATCACATATAATTCATCCAAACTGCATACACGACTCACAGATCACAACAAAACAGTCACAATACAAAAATTCGAACAGTATACAAAACTTATAAAACATTTTACAGTGTGTGCGGGTGGCGGCTCTCTCCGCTCTCCAGACAGTGAAACGGCGCGGCGGCGAGATCAGCGCGGTCGACACGAACCTGAAGAAGAAGTGGGTTATGAATATTTGTACATTTATCAATGCATTGTTTCTAGGAATCTTCGTCACTACGCCTACGTAAATTTCACATCTCTCGTGCATGGATATCTCGGAAACGGACATCGCGTTCCCATTCCCCAGTACACGGGATTCAAGCAATAATAATCGTCACTTTTTTCTCAAACGATTGACTATTGATTGCTGACTGACATTGATAAAGAATTGGAATCAATCCCACTGAATGAAACATATATGTTACAAGTTTACATGTTTTTTTTCAACAACGAAAACGGTTGTACCTGACCTGATGCGCTCTCATTTGTTACGAATATGAAAACAACTTAGATGGGACTAACCTGTCACGGGTGTGGAGCCACTGATTCCGAGCTCATACGGGCGCCCAGGAAGACTGAGCAGGCGGATCGCTGGGTGGCGGCCCTTGGTCTGAAAGAAGAGTTGCATATCAAGTCCATTTCGTTGAGACTGTGCCCTCGTCATTTTTCGAAGGAGGACACTAATGGAAGAAGGAGGAATAACGTGTTACCGGTGTGTTGAAATAACACCATCGGGATTTTGATTGATTGATTGATTGATTGATAACATTACAGATGAAAATGGGATCGAAGGAGTACGAAGCGCGCGTCAAGGAATACGCCAATGACACAAAGGAAGAGAATTGGGACAATCCCATCGACGTGGACAAAATAGATTTCAAGGTGAATTATTCCGCAATACACATATAAATAGTGTGGTGTTTGAGACACGGCCAAGTTGAAGTCATCTGTGGAGGGTATCATGGCTGCGTGCGAGGAAGCTATGCGAGAGAAGGACACGGAGAGAGACTACCCGTCTCATCATCCTATTCACGAACAAGACTCTGACTGGACAGGGGGGAGTGAGATAGACACGGAGAACGAGGAGCAGATGGAGATGGAATGCAATGTGGAGTACAAGAACAAGCACGAGAACTACACGATCCACATTGAGCAGATGAAGCTGCTCCTCCCCATGATATCTCTCTGCCCGGGATGCCACAAGGGCGACGTCACTGGATACAAGATCGTGGACACGGGCTCTGCCTTCGCTGTCATATTTGAGTGCACGTTGTGCAAGCACTACAAGTGAGCGATCTCTCCCTATCTCTCTCCCTCCCTCTCTCTCTTTTCCTCTCTCTCTATCCCTCCCCCCCCTCTCTCTCTCCCTCTATCCCTCTCTCTCTCTCGTGCGCTACTGTCAAGTTTTTGAATACAACTACTTCAGGTGTATATGAGGCGTGAGGGAATTCGGTCATTTTTATTTTGTACGGTGATGTGAGTTAGAAGTTGTTCGATTTTGTTTCGAATCGATCTGTCATTATGCCATTTGAGGATCGATACTATGTGTTTCAGTTGTGTTTGTTATTTTAGTTTTGTTTTCAGTCAGCTACAGATGCTGTTCAGCAGTCTGAGTGCTGTCGGCACGTGTGGAAGGAGAGGAACACGGCGCACCACAAGCTCAAGATGATGCAGACGTTTGCGGAGAAGGTGCGTGGAGTGAGTGGATGGAACATGGTTGTGTTGAGTGGTTTCGAAATTGGCTTTGAGCCCTCTTTTTTGGTGCATAGGGGCTCGTGCAAGAATTTCTAGCGTTGTTAAAAGACTTACCACTCGTAACAGAATGAGCCAGTGAGCAGTAGTGTATTTCCAAGTGGCGTATGTTGTCTATCAACCTGATTCCGACTTACATGATTTGCTGGAAGCACAATGATTGTTGCAGGTGTGTGTGATGGAGTGTGAGTACGCGCAGCAGATGGCTCGGGCGGAAGCGGGGCAAGTGGAGGAGGGAGAGAAGGACACGAATGGAATGAACACGCGCAGCGTCGAAGACGAGGAGAACACGCAGGTGTGCGGGTGTAGAGCGACCCGTCTTGTATCAGTTGTGTCCTCTCATGTCACCCCTGTCACTACTCTCACTCTCCACTGTCCCCATGGGCGAATCTTGTAGATTGTATTAATTCGTAAATACATTTGTTTCCGTCTGACCAGCGTAGATCTAATTTTCACACATTTTCCCGGTTTGAATCGCTCTTTTTTCAATGTTTGTCCATGTATCGCAATTGTACATTATGACCTCACTGATGGCATCTCACGATTGTTTTCTCTTTATCTTTCCGTATTTATTATAAATGTTTCATTCTCTTGCTCTTGCTTGATATATACCTGTTTCATCATGCTAAACAGTAAATTAGTACAGTGACAATTCTACTGTTCGGCAACCTTGAATTTGAGGTGTATGCCTTTGTCTTTCTTGGTATTGTGCCCGCTAGCATTCGGGCAACCGTCTGTAGGCTGACGACTATGGGTTAGTGATGGTGGTTGGTTTGTACGCTAGCATTCGGGCAACCGTCTGTAGGCTGACGACTATGGGTTAGTGGTGGTTTTTGGATTAGTGGTTTCAAATATTAAAACTCATTGAGTTTTATTGTTTGGATCCGCCGGAAAACCTTGTGTTTTCCGGTGGTTCTACTCTATGCATTCTACTGGCGACTACCACAAACCGGATGCCTATGGAAAGAGACAGGAGACGCTACCGTGTGAGTTGTATTATAACGAATTAGCGCATCTCCGCCTTCTATGTTGAATGATTGGATTAGATTAACACCTCTTGCAGACTTGCCGGTCAGTAGCATCGAGTGACAGTTGTCGTCTACCTCGGACATAGCAACTTCTGCTCGATTTGTGAGTCGAGGTGGGGAGAGAGAGAGAGAGAGAGAGAGAGAGAGGAGAGAGAGGACTGATTGTTGTATTTTGAGCGCGGTGGAGCAGTCGCAGGCGGCGGACAGGGACAGGTTCATCACGGGTCGCTCCGCGCACATCAAGACACTGGAGGAGATGGGTGCGCTAACGCTTTGAGTGGAAGAGAGAGAGAGAGAGAGAGAGAGAGAGAGAGGGGGGAGAAAGAGAGGACTGATTGTTGTATTTTGAGCGCGGTGGAGCAGTCGCAGGCGGCGGACAGGGACAGGTTCATCACGGGTCGCTCCGCGCACATCAAGACACTGGAGGAGATGGGTGCGCTAACGCTTTGAGTGGAAGAGAGAGAGAGAGAGAGAGAGAGAGAGAGAGAAGGGAGGAACGAGAGGAGAGAGAGAGAGGAGAAACTGTTTGTGTATATGAGGCGTGAGGGAATTCGGTCATTTTGATTTTGTACGGTGATGTGAGTTAGAAGTTGTTCGATTTTGTTTCGAATCGATCTGCCATTTGAGGATCGATACTATGTGTTTCAGTTGTGTTTGTTATTTTAGTTTTGTTTTCAGTCAGCTACAGATGCTGTTCAGCAGTCTGAGTGCTGTCGGCACGTGTGGAAGGAGAGGAACACGGCGCACCACAAGCTCAAGATGATGCAGACGTTTGCGGAGAAGGTGCGTGGAGTGAGTGGATGGAACATGGTTGTGTTGAGTGGTTTCGAAATTGGCTTTGAGCCCTCTTTTTTGGTGCATAGGGGCTCGTGCAAGAATTTCTAGCGTTGTTAAAAGACTTACCACTCGTAACAGAATGAGCCAGTAAGCAGTAGTGTATTTCCAAGTGGCGTATGTTGTCTATCAACCTGATTCCGACTTACATGATTTGCTGGAAGCACAATGATTGTTGCAGGTGTGTGTGATGGAGTGTGAGTACGCGCAGCAGATGGCTCGGGCGGAAGCGGGGCAAGTGGAGGAGGGAGAGAAGGACACGAATGGAATGAACACGCGCAGCGTCGAAGACGAGGAGAACACGCAGGTGTGCGGGTGTAGAGCGACCCGTCTCGTATCAGTTGTGTCCTCTCATGTCACCCCTGTCACTACTCTCACTCTCCACTGTCCCCATGGGCGAATCTTGTAGATTGTATTAATTCGTAAATACATTTGTTTCCGTCTGACCAGCGTAGATCTAATTTTCACACATTTTCCCGGTTTGAATCGCTCTTTTTTCAATGTTTGCCCATGTATCGCAATTGTACATTATGACCTCACTGATGGCATCTCACGATTGTTTTCTCTTTATCTTTCCGTATTTATTATAAATGTTTCATTCTCGGACGTTAATGAGTTTTCGAATGCGTAATTGTTCGCGGCAATCGGACGCCTTGTTCGTTATCTCGTTTTGTGTGCAGTGGGGTGAGACACGCGGGGGCGAGGCGAAACGCGGATTGCGAAACAACTGATGTATGCTCTCCTTCTCTTCCCCTTCTCTCTCTCTCCCTCTCTCTCTCTCTCTCTCCAACCCTCTTTAAAGTTTTGTAAAGTGCATGTATGCTTGTTGAAGTTGCTGTGAGTAATGCTGATGTGTTGAGATGGCTGTGATATCGAAAAAGAAGAAGGTGCCCGGCAAGGAAGCTGCAAGTGGAGCAGCGGGAGCAGGATCAGGAGCAGCGACAGGAGGCGGAGGAGTAGGAGGAGCAGGAGAAGCGGAAGGATCGAGAACAAGCAACGTGATGAGTGAGTCTGTCTCAAAGTCGCTACTTATATGAAATTAGGAGTAGGTGTGTGAGTTGTGCCTAAAATGTTTGATTATCAGCCGATATTGTGATGTGGATTTGTAGTATTGAATACCACCGTATCCTCTAGGTGTAGTCTATGATTTCGACTTTCCACATCCTATCTGTCTGTTTGGCCCATGTTTTTCGATGTTCGGCCGATGCTAGGGGCCGGAGGGACTACGATTATAAAAGTATAGGAGACCGACCTGGCCACTGGCCACTCTCTTTCCGCCTTCCCGCCTTTTTTCACCAGTCCACACTATAATCAATGTC
>CAWZYM010000293.1:72500-165000 GCA_963966185.1 Rhabditoides inermis | reverse complement strand
GCATCTCACGATTGTTTTCTCTTTATCTTTCCGTATTTATTATAAATGTTTCATTCTCGGACGTTAATGAGTTTTCGAATGCGTAATTGTTCGCGGCAATCGGACGCCTTGTTCGTTATCTCGTTTTGTGTGCAGTGGGGTGAGACACGCGGGGGCGAGGCGAAACGCGGATTGCGAAACAACTGATGTGTGCTCTCCTTCTCTTCCCCTTCTCTCTCTCTCTCTCTCTCTCCAACCCTCTTTAAAGTTTTGTAAAGTGCATGTATGCTTGTTGAAGTTGCTGTGAGTAATGCTGATGTGTTCTCTGAGGGCGCCCCCTAAGATAAGATGAGTGCGCAAAGAAAGGTCGCAGGAATGATTGTGAATGCAGAGTGGAGCGCGGGTGATAGAGTGTGGCCGAACGAGAGAGGGCGCAGCCGGTATAAAATGAGGTCGGCGGGTCACTCAAATGACTGTATTTCAAAATCTCTGTTATTAAATTTTTAGCGCTGTTATTTAGTAGTATCACTTTTGGCATAAATTAGTCATGTGCGAGCCACTGAGTAGAATTTCAGAACACTCAAAATGGACATTGCTGATTTTCAACAAAAAAGAAGCAGAGGTGAAGGAGGGAGGGGTACCGCGATTCCGACTGGTAGGAGAATAATTTGACCTTTTTGACCTTTCCATAATTTGACCTTTCCATAGCATTACGGTGGGAGAGTAATTGAACATGATTCGTTCCCTTAGATTTACGGTGGTAGAATAATTGAACATGCTTCCGTACCCTTAGGATTACGATGGGAGAATAATACAACCGGCTTTTCTCATTTTGATTCTATTGTAAAACCAGCCATGGTTAAACATTTTATCATCACGACACAAAATAAACAATAAATATTATTGTATGCAGAGCACAACCCGATCCAGTAAGCATTCTTTAAGTGGAGAATCTAGCGCCTGCGAGTGCCGCCAAATCCTGAAAGTGGTGAACATGACAGAGTGAAGAGAGGAGAGTGAAGAGTGAAGAGTGAAGAGTGAAGAGTGAAGAGTGAAGAGTGAAGAGTGAAGAGTGAAGAGTGAAGAGTGAAGAGTGAAGAGTGAAGAGTGAAGAGTGAAGAGTGAAGAGTGAAGAGTGAAGAGTGAAGAGTGAAGAGTGAAGAGAGGAGAGTGAAGAGAGGAGAGTGAAGAGAGGAGAGTGAAGAGTGAAGAGTGAAGAGTGAAGAGTGAAGAGTGAAGAGTGAAGAGTGAAGAGTGAAGAGTGAAGAGTGAAGAGTGAAGAGAGGAGAGAGGAGAGAGGAGACGAGAATAGAAGAGAGGAGAAGAGAGGAGAAGAGAGAAGACTGAAGAGAGTGAAGAGAGTGAAGAGAAGGGGACGGAGACCAGACCAACCGACGCTCTCGTGAGTAGACGTGGAGGGCATCTGATCGGCTCGCGAGTTGTCGAATCCGGTGTTTCGCGCGTACTCAGCCGGCGGCGACGAGCGGCGACGGGTGTTCGTCGAAGTAGACTGGCCCGCACTGAGAAAGCGGGTTGACACACAAATAAGAAACACGCACATGCACTAGGCTAAATCGAGGGATAGCGAAGAGAGGGCTGCTCACCGTGCAGCCATGTATGCGGCCGCTGCGCCGAGACCTGCCCCCGTCCAGAAACCGGGGCCGGAGGAAGAGGAGGTGGAGGTGGAGGAGGAGTGCTGAAACACCGCCAAGCGTCACACCTGCTTTCTTTGTCTCCACCCCACCTTGGCCTTGGTGGCGTCGTCGTAGCTGGGTGGGGCTCCACTCGGACGCCATCCCGGAGACGGAGGGTGGCCGTGGTTGTCGTCACCGCCCAAGCCACCGCCTACAAGTCAACAATGAATAGTCGATCCATCATTTATGTGGTCACTCTACTGCGATCCGTCTCATACGGCCGCCGCATCATTTACCCACTTGAACATTACGGTGACATGTACATTCTTGTATTTGCATTTTGGTATATCATTGCTGCCATGTACTTTGCCGATTATAATTATAATAAGAATTACAATTATAAAACACGAAGAAATCATGTATCGCACACTTACCCCTCCTCTCCCTGTCGCCCTCGGTGCCGGTGGTGGATCCGAAGATGGTCACGTAGAACATGTACACGATGAACGCAATCACCACAAACGTGACGCCCTTGGTGATCCAGTCCCTGAAATTGACTGAATAACAGATCTGAAAGAAGAAGAAAAAGACTACAAAAAACTATTCGACCAGTCAACACTCATCAGCTAGGGCGACCATAGAAGGAAAGAAAAGGAGAAACAAGTTATATATAACATAGAGTTCAACCACTCACTCGATCTGCGACACTCCCTCGGACTTGGACTCGGGGAAGTAGTTGTAGTTCTTCTTGCCCGATGCGGAGTAGTCCAGCTCGTACTCGAGCTGAGAAGGAGAAGGTAGAGATGGAGAGGGAGGGAGAGGGAGAGAGAGAGATAGAGAGAGAGGGAGAGAGAGGGGAGAGGGAGAGAGAGAGAGAGAGAGAGAACCGTACCCCGCATGATCCGACGAGCACGTAGGGATCGTCGGGATGGTCGTAGCCCTCGCACGACACGGCGATCTGAGGAACGATCAATAAAATAACAGTATACGGTATAATAAACAAACAACAGGTAAACATCAAAAAACACGTAAACAAAGAAACAAACAAGTAAACATCAACAGCAAACAAGTACACAACAACCGTAACAAACAAGTAAACAACAACAGCTACAAACAAGTAAACAACAACAGCAACAAACAAGTAAACAACAAAAGCAACAAACAAGTAAACAACAGCTCCCACCTCTCCGAACTGGTACTCGTCGCTCATGTCGGCGCGACACTCCCACTGCACGTCCACGCCGTCGTGGCCGCGGTTGTAGCACTGCACCGTGCGCGGCTCGAACCTAATCAATCAATATGGATCGATAAACGATAACATCAATCGATAATCACTCACTGTCCCCTGGCGGCTCCGCCGACGCACTGCAGCTGTGGCTGACCGGGCAGGCGACGACCTGAACGGACATGGTCAAAGTGTGCGGGAGATGTGACACACAGAAAACAATCCAGCGAAACGTGCACAGTGCGTTTCTTCTAGAATCGTGATCCTCACTACCCTACATCCTTCAGAGTTCAGAGTTCAGAAATTTATCCGGAATCGTTATAGATGTACATGACATTGCAATCACAACAATATGAATGAAAGCATGCAGTAGGGCCAAGATCTTGGCAGGCTAACGCCGGGGGAATACAGTTTAGCAATAGAGGTTAGTGGTGGACGACGATTCTTGATCGATACTTGATCGATAATCAGCCTATCCATTAGAGTACCATAGTAGACAGTAGAGGGCTCCGTAGTGTTCCTTTCCTCCCACGTAGTCGCATGTATCTCCTCGGGCCAGTAGTACTGCATCCTCGTGAGCTTCTGCATCGCCTTGCTCAAGGGTACTCGCGCAGGATCATTTAGTCGAACCGACCGCACAGCGCGGGAAAGAAAAAATAATAATTTAATCTACATCCGTCTAGCCGTGCCATGCGAGACAGCAATTGTCGGTGAGTATTACACAAACACAAACAATGACGTCAAGCACACCTACCTTTGGTCATCTTTCCCTTGTTGAGTGTGATGGTCTTCACGTTCTTGAGCAGCACCTTCTCCGCGCATTCTGCAACAGGTATCAATCAATATGGGGAACCCAAACATATCATGCGCGCACTCACCGACAATCGCTGCCCCGCACAGCACGGCTAGAAGAATGTAGGGTAGTGAGGACCGCATCGCGATCGATTCTAGAAGAAAAGTATTGTGAACGCTGAAGGTGGATGGGGATGCGTCCACGACGATGAAGATGACGATTCTGGCAACGAAGAAGACGTGGAAGAAGAAGTGGAGGCGGCGCCACCCGTTCAACATCAACTACTCCACTTTGTTTACGCACTAATGAGTGATGATGACGTCACCCGCCACTCGCTCTGGCCCCGCCTCTTTTCAATCTGACCGCATTCTGACCGTCACTTTAGCGTCTAAAGTGACCGCAATCTGACGGTCACTTTAGCTAAAGTGACCGTCACTTTACCAATGTTTTCCTGAGAGGAGAGAACTATAGAAAAAAGAGAAAGAGAGAAAGAGAGAAAGAGAGAAAGAGAGAAAGAGAGAAAGAGAGAAAGAGAGAAAGAGAGAAAGAGAGAAAGAGAGAAAGAGAGAAAGAGAGAAAGAGAGAAAGAGAGAAAGAGATAATGAGAGAACGAGAGAAAGAGAAACCGATAGAAAGAGAAAACGAGTGAAAGAGAGAACGATATAACGAGAGAACTAGAGAACGAGAGAAAGAGAGAAAGTGAGAAGGCGGGAAGGAGGGAAGGAAAGAAGGAGAGAACGAGACAACGAGAGAACGAGACAACGAGACAACGAGACAACGAGAGAACGAGAGAACGAGAGCACGAGAGAACGAGAGAACGAGAGAAAGAGAGAACGATATAACGATATAACGAGAGAAATAGAGAACGAGAGAAAGAGAGAAAGAGAGAAGGAGAGAAGGAGGGAAGAAGAGAAGGAGAGACGGAGAGAACGAGAGAACGAGAGAAATCGAATAAATTTGAAATGAAATTGATGAAATAATGAGAGAAGAACATGTTACATGTATGAAGACGAGAGAGAAAATTTCTATGAAATTCAACAAAAGGACATATATTATCTTTAAAAGTACTTCCGTAAAAAGTGTTGTTTGTGTTAACCTGATTCAAGAAAAGCGCATGCATATATTATTAATTTTCGAAAAATCAAATCGTAAACACCTGAACATGAAAACTAACACAAACTTGCTCTTTCAAAACGTTGAATAATTTTTGAATAATTAATGTTGAATAATTCCATGTTTTATTTTTTTGACATTTTTATACCTGAAACATTGAGTCAAACAACATCACGAATAACATTTTATTTTACTGATAAACCATAAATAATAAACCGCAAAAAACACTGTATAAACAAAACACTCGTATTATTCTGAATGTTACGTGTAACTATTCTATATTCGTTTGAAAGAGCAAGTTTGTGTTAGTTTTCATGTTCAGGTGTTTACGATTTGATTTTTCGAAAATTAATAATATATGCATGCGCTTTTCTTGAATCAGGTTAACACAAACAACACTTTTTACGGAAGTACTTTTAAAAGATAATCATGATTGTGTTGTCATATTCAGATATAACGATTCCGGATAAACGATTGATTAATTGACCAGTTGATTGGAATCATCGCGTACTAGCCTCGTCGTCAAACACTATTCTCTACTGGTTTTTGCACTACCCTTCATACCAGTACTCGCACCACCCCCTTCGTACCTGCTCGCTCAACTCCGCGTCCGGCCCTCTTCTTCTCTCCCTACAACTGAGAGTCCAGCGATCATACTCGAGCTCGCGGTCCAATATAGACTGAAAATAGATACAATGACAAAGTGTTCAAAATACGCATCAACAGCTCCTACAATATCCACGGCAACACATGAGAGACGACTTCTTCAGAGAAGATTTTTGCTAGCTGAATCGCGTTCGTGGGTTACCACATGCACAAATGATCGATTTCCAGTTACTCGAAATGTGAAACATATTGAACGGATTACATTCGGTCACAGCTACTAAAAGCGGTCAACATCAGTGAGCCACAGAAATCGATTGAAATCGATGAATATAGATAGGATATCGAACATGTTTGTATTAGTGGTGTTTGTATTGGTGGAAATTTAAAAAAAGTTTCAAGGCCACCATTCGATTCAACTTGAGAAAAGCTTTGCAACAATGTGTTTCATGTGTAGTTTAAATAAATATTACCATAACCTAAATTCAGGCTACAGACCTTTGTCGGAGAATGCTTCACCCTTCACGTACGTACAAGTGCACAAGTGGTAGATGAGTGATATCGATTGTTTGGATACGTCATCACTTGACGATAGTGACGCACAGATACCGACATGGTGTTTATAATCTCTATACTCTATTAACTTCTTCACAGCGTTCAATTCAGCTAAAGTTCCCGCCAATTCTTCAGTTCAAATCGCCCCGCAGCATTCGCGCGCCATGGCGGTTTACCACCGGTCGGGCGCAAGCAGCGCAGCTAGGAATAAACGAAAACCATCCTTGATCGATGTCCTAATCATCAAACATGATGCAGATCTCGCAAATTCTTTGCCACAACTTATAAAACGTACTTGCGCACAATTCGTGCTCCTGGAGAATTGGAAAAGTCTTTACCACACGTCCGCATTGTAATCCAAACCGCCATTGTCTTCGTTTTTCAATGCAACCAACCGACCGACCAGCGCGGCGGAGAAAATGAATGATTTCCATCCCGACATTTTCAGTTAGCTTAATCACTTCATTAGATAGTCAAAGTCGATTCGCCTATCTTGAATTTGCCTACGCTAGCAACGAATATAAGCGAGCGTGGGCAGACGGCCAGCACACAATGTCACCACGGACCATGTCCACCCCGCTCCCACTGGCGATTGTGCCACTCCTTCTCCTCCTCCTTCTGGGCGGACTCAGAGGACATCCCGTCGACCATCCGCTCTACACCGGCTCTGCAGACAACCCCACAGTCACTGCCACTGCCACTCCACCTGCCAACACGTCTGAACGATACGACGACAAGTGAGTCTCTATCCCCCCCTCCTTTTTCTTTCTCACTCTCTTCGCTCTCGTTATTGCGCGCTCTCTCTCCTTCTTGCTCGCTTGTTCTATGGCGCTCTCTCGCTGTTACTGTCACTGTCAACGGTGATAAGTGAGTCTCTCTCTCCTCCCTTCTCTCTCTCGCTCCCTTCGCTCTCGTTATTGCGCGCTCTCTCTCCTTCTTGCTCGCTTGTTCTATGGCGCTCTCTCACTGTCACTGTCACTGTCAACGGTGATAAATGAGTCTCTCTCTCCTCCCCTCTCTCTCTCTCTCGCTCCTTTCGCTCTCGCTATTGCGCGCTCTCTCCCCTTCTTGCTCGCTTGTTCTATGTCGCTCTCTCACTGTCACTGTCACTGTCAACGGTGACAAGTGAGTCTCTCTCTCTCTCTCTCTCTCTCTCTCTCTCTCTCCTCCCGCCTCTCTCTCTCGCTCCTTTCGCTCTCGCTATTGCGCGCTCTCTCCCCTTCTTGCTCGCTTGTTCTATGGCGCTCTCTCGCTGTCACTGTCACTGTCAACGGTGACAAGTGAGTCTCTCTCTCTCTCCTCCCCTCTCTCTCTCTCTCGCTACTTTCGCTCTCGCTATTGCGCGCTTTCTCTCCCCTTCTTGCTTGCTTGTTCTTTGGCGCTCTCTCGCTGTCACTGTCACTAATGTATCAATGATCGATCCATTTACTGGCGCTACAGTCTCCGCATCTACACACTCGATACCAGTGGTGCCCGAGTATCAAGTACAGAGCTAATGAGCCCAACCCCCTCCTCCACTCGACCGCGTCTGCCGATAAACAACATCTATCCCGACGAACAAGCTAGAAGGGCGTACGAGATGAAGCACGGCACCATAATTTGCAAGCATACAAAGGTGAGCCATTTTCGCGTATGTTTCACTTCATATGAACGTCCATTTAGGTACCCGCAGCAAAGGAGCGCGAGCAGCCGAGCAGCCACGCGTTTCATCACTATCTCCTACATCGTCTGTCTCGCATGCGTGTGCCGGAGATGAGAATCACTGCACTCTGCCCCTGCCCATACCCGACCAGAGTGGCCGGCATGGCTGACAAACAGGACGAGTGCGACGCGGAGCCGGAAAGCGTGCGCATAGGGGCTGGCGCTGGACAAGGACGTGGAGGCGGTGCGGCCAAGAAGCGTCGCGTCAACAGAAGACCACTCAAGCCCAAGCCCGACTACTCCGTACGCGACTTTTTCACGTTTCAAATTAATCGCCGCATTTAGCTGCGTCTCGGCGACAGCGATGCGCTCCTCGAAATCTACCACAGCAAGAACACACAACTAAAAGGACCGTTCACAGAGAAGGCATGCATGGTTAGTGAGGCCCAGCTACCATTACGAACGTTTTATGATTTAGGATGCAATGGACTGGTTGCAAGACCTGCGAGATGCTGGTTCCTTTTGGCAACCGGTAAGAGTACTCTGAAACGTATTTCATCCTATCCATTCCATTTCAGATTGTCATATCGAATGCACCCGCTCTCGCAAAGAAAGGCAACATTCAGCGATCATACCACTACATGCTTTTCCAGTACGCGTCACAAATTCATGACCTTAATAAACATACATCATTCAGTTATGAGAAGGAACGCAAAAGGATCATTCTGTACAACAGCGATATTGCGAATACGGTTCCGGAGGTGCGCATTCGGCTAGTTCTGTAAATTCACGTGCCATTATAGGATTCGGACATCGTGCAAGTGCTCTACCACTTCCTCCAACACGATCAGCGAGGTGTCAAGCTCAACTTCCACCTGGAGGCTCACTCGGCGCAGCAGATGGTACCAATGCCCAGAATAATATGCTGCATGGTGGAATAATATGCTGCAGGCCAACTACGACTGCGGCTACACCATGCAGTCCGCGGTGCTGCAGGTCATCACTGGAAACAAGCCGTTTGGGTGAGAGCTACACTAAAGTACTGATGTATGCATTGACCACTCCCTTTCCAGGTTCCAAAAGGACCCTGTGCACCTGCGGCGCGTGTTTGCCGACATTCTCGCCCAGAAGAGTGGCAGTCTCGCGGAGTGGCAGCAGAGGCTGATGCTGTGAGAACACACGAGTACTAGATGTGTATTCCATCATTCCAGCGAGCCCGTACCAGGAAAGAGCGACTCCAAACTGAAACCTCTTCCCTGGCTCACGGAAGAGTACAAGGTGACTCAAATGATCTGGCCAAGACCAAGGGCTACGGAGAGCTTTCAGAAGCACTGCGAGAGGGAGCAGCGGGAGCCCATTTTCGACGACACACAGCCGGATGGTCTGCCCGCTACCGCTGGATCAGCATCTACCGATTCAGTCGCGCACCATCTCACCGCCGCCAACTCAAGGTTTGCGAGTGTGTGTGTGTGTGTGTGTGTGTGTGTGTGTGTGTGTGTGTGTGTGTGTGTGTGTGTGTGTGTGTGTGTGTGTGTGTGTGTGTGTGTGTGTGTGTGAGAGAGAGAGAGAGAGAGAGAGAGAGAGAGAAACTGTTACAGGAGACGTCACGTCGACCACGACGCGGACATCGAGGAGTATGAACGGTACGCGCGCCACTTTTCTCATCAAACCACTCTTCTCCTATTCCAGTATCACGACGTCTACACTCGCTATCCCGATCAAGAGGGCGACGCAGACACGACTCGACTTCGTGCTTCGCTCGATCACCTATCTGGCCGGAACTGAGTTGGACATGGAAAGAAAGAACACATACTGCGGCAAGAACAAGAAGAACAAGTGGCGCGATGTCGGCTTCGGGTCTCTTCCGTATCGCTACCTGCGAGGCCAATTGGATATCGCCTTCCGTCAGCGCAACAGCGCCGCCAGCACTCGCATCGACGACCGAGGTATGCTTTTGGTGATGCTACATCTCCTCAGGAGGGAGGTACGTGGACGCTTCCAATACGGAAAACGTTTCAACAGGGTCTTATAAGAAAAATTCTAGAAACTGGGCAGCGCTGTTCTGGAGATGCTACTGCGACACGCGGCCGCTATGGTGTCGGTTGCTGTGCGACAGATCGTGAAGAAGAGGCAGGGTTTGTTGATTGAAGTCGCCACATTCAACCGTCCATTCTCAGAGAACGCGGTCGAGTTCTGGCGCAAGTATGACCAGGCCGCTGGACACATCTACTTGACAGTCCGCCAGGTACTAGAGCTCGAGAGAGAGAGAGAGAGAGAGAGAGAGAGAGAGAGAGAAAGGAGGAGAGAGAGAGAGAGAGAGGGAGAGGAGAGGAGAGAGAGACAACCCGCCCGTTTAGACCGACCCCATCTACCAGTTCATCTGCCGAGACGCGCAATAGGGAGGAGTGTGCTACACGGACTCGCAGCCGTCAAGCCCCAGGCCACCACTATTAGATACTATATTATCTACCTGCCAGTCCCCTTCCCTCGCAGTTCCATCCATGCTCCTATACGTACACACATATCCAATCCCCTCGCTAGCATTCACTCCTGTTAGAATACATACATTCGCTCTTTCACCACATGTTCACATGCAATAAATCTGTACAAACACACATGTAAATGGCAAATAGAGTGTACAAGCCCACCTGTACTGCATGGCTTCTTAGTTGTCGTTCATCGAGCGGTCTCCACACTCCACTTCATATCCTCGACGATCGCTGATCGGGCGGCGGGCCCTCTCCCCTCCCGATCCTCGAATCCACCCACCTTCTCTCCCTTCATAGGCACCCCGTCTCCCTTCGGCTTCGGACCATCATCCTCGGGATTCGCCTGCGAACGCGGAGAAAGTCAGTCTCTTGGAAACTGTCAACTGCCAACTGGTCGCAGTGACAGTTTCCAAGAGACCGACCGCCTCTTCTATTCGAAACCACCACAGTATTCACGTTCACTTTTTCCAATGACACCTATTCACCTCGCCGTTCTCGTCAGCCTGTATGGAAAGCGTTAGTGCAAAAATCTCGTCGAATCTAATCGATACATCGACAATCAATCAATAAATCAATACCTCCTCGTGCTCCTCCAGTCCGAGAGGCCCTCCTCCAGTCCGAGAGGCCAGACATCAGCCATCCGGACGAACCCGGACGAAAGTTCCGTCCCCGCCATGGAGGGCCGAGGCCGGTAAATGCATCGACAATGCCACGCAGGCCGCCCATCTGCAAAAACAAACTTTCCTATTATCAACCCGATTACTATAAATAAGTTTCATTTATACATCTAGTCGAGAATTGAGCACGTACTTTTCAGATTCACATATCATTCCCAATCCGTAGCGAACACAGGAGGGGTCATCGAAAATGGCAAGTGGCAAGACCTGTTCACCTGCGCAAGTGATATTTTCGATCTGCCTCGCTCACAGCTTTTCCAGATATTGATGCAAGCTAACTATCCATCTTCCTCTGATCTACTCCCGCGGCGCGCGACTTATTGCGAGAATAGAACTATACTTCTTCATTATAATACGTGTCACTCATGTAGCAGCTACTCGGAGACTGACAGATGCATTTCAATGACTGAAGAAACACAGCACGAATCAGTTTCAGTGTCATTTTTCAGTCCCCCCTTTCACATACCTCACTGTGGCGTTGTCTGTGTCGTCATTCCGTGCGCGAGATTGAAAAACACAGAGCCTGCAAACAATACGTTTCGAAACATTCCATAAATACAGGTTTTTTTTAGAAGACAGCAATCTCATACTATTATCCAAAACAGTTTTCCAAGAAATACGTTTCACAAACATTTAAAAAAAAATGTGGCGCGCTGGATTGTCGCTTTTCCCAGACAGTTAAAACATTCCACAGGTCAACAGCAATAATCAATTCGTCAACAGGTAATCATATAATCATAATAATTAGATCACGCACGTCAACAGATCCGTCAACAGATGCTTGTCGTCGTCCCAGCGACCAAAGCACAGATCCACACCGCCGACAAAGCTGAAAAGAGAAATTTCTCTCTCTCTCTCCGCGGTCAGCGACGTCTGGGCGCATAGCCAAGGGCTAACTCACTGAACCTAACTCTACTCACAAACTATACAACCCTCATCGAGAAAATAAGATTCAACCCCAACCAAAAGGGAAGCAACATTCGGCAACAACAATACTCGAATCACGTCCTACTCCTTCACCACCCCTCCTCCTCCCCTCTCCCACTCACGCAATCACCTGGTCGATGATGATGAGTTTCTCGTGGTGCACCCAGAAGAACGTGCCGGTCGACGGGTAGTCCAGGTGCCGCATCACCTGCATTCGAATCGTTCAAAACACATCAAAGAACGCATTAAGGATGCACCCATATTTAATACACCCACCTACTCCAAACCCCAATGAAACTTATAGACAACATGTCACGTCCCATACAAAAAAACTAAAATTCCTCCAATTATAATTTTGATTTAAAAAAAAGTTTCACCTTGATATTGAGGTGCAGTTCCTGCTTCCTGCAGTGTCCTCTTCGAGTACATAGAGGCCGAGAGCCATCTCTATTTCTTGGAAGAGAGGCTCTCTCTCCCTCTCATCTCCCCCCCCTCTCTCCCTCTCTATCTCCTCTAGATCTGCAAAGGAAAATGAATCATTCGCATGCTCTCATGAGCATCTTGTGGGCTTGTGGCGCTTCCCTCAAACCGCACACAATACGTATCGGCAGTCTCTTACAAGAACATAACATTCCATGCGACAATCTGGGATTTCTATAATTGTGAATGATACACCAATCACTTATCAACTATACGTATCAAGCCTGCTAAAGAGACGGATTGCAACAGAACGCGATAATCCCGTCGTCGTTCCAACAGTATAACGCTAACCAACAGTCTTCCTCTCTCCCCCCCCTACCTCGGGGCTGAGGCACCAGTCGGCGATGAATATCTCCTCCTTTGCCAGTTCCATCATGTCGGCCGCCTGAGACATGTACGAGCGCGCGTCTACGAACCTGCAACGGGGGTTGCCATGATTAGTGAATCCTACTCCTCCAGCAAGTCAGTATCAGACAGGACTTCTTGTTCTTAATGAGATTGTTCCTTTCCTTCCCATGGAAACAAGTCTGTCAGCCGCTTCTCACTTCTCCTCTCCATCCACCCCCTCCCCTATTACCTCATCTCTACTCTCAATGCCTCCTGTCTGTTTTTCTATGTTTCTTCCCACCCTTTCGTTCCCCCTCTCACCTTGAAGTCCTTGTTCATGAGCAGTACCAGTCTGGTCTGCTCCGACCGGTGGTCCATGTACGCCACGAACGTGTTGCGCACCATCAGCCAGCTGAAAAAAAGTTGACAGTTAGTTATTAAGATGAGATTTCATTACATTCCACCCCACACCTCTCGCCACAAATATGACATCTTTGAAACTTGAGTTACATACAGTATACCGGACGAACTGCTCTACATCCATAGCGTTCACAGTTCTACCTAGCTTGACGCTCACACATGGCATGACCTCACGGCACAGTGACATCGCGTTCGCTTCGCTTTACTAGTTGGTTCAACTCTCTCCACTCACAAGTTTCGCCGGAACAAAAACATTATTAAACACGATCAGATGTTTCTCTAATCATTAAAATTCTCTTTCAGAAAAAAACAGACTCGTGTGCCGCTCACCTACCCGAAGCTACTCGTTGCTCATGTCGGGGCGGGCGCGACTTTCCCGCCGGTGACGCACTGCGCCGTTCGATGCTCGAGTCTGATGAACAATCATTTAATACAAAATGATAATTTAATGCGCAAATAATTCGAAAATCAACGAACTCACTGACACTGTTCAACAAGGGAACATGAAACAATACGCAAAAAAATCACCTCACAAAACTCACTCACCGATCCGTCAAGCAGACAGCTAGAGAAATGTAGAGGTGAGACCCACGCGCTACTATTCTACAATATGTGCATAATCTACCATTAAAACTTATTCAAAGAAAGAAATTTGAATGTGTAGTTGAAAGCTAGAATTCTCAAAGATCGGGCGCAATGAAGACGAAAGCAAAACGAAAATGCAACTGAGGCTTGCTGAACAGCTGATTTCCGCCTGTACCAGGAATGATGATAGGCTCTCCCGCCTCGAAAACACGCGCAGTTTTCACAAAGTGGCGCCAGCGGCCGCGGGGGTCGACCAGCAACGGGTAATAGTCGCGCGAGGGCCACAGCGGAAAACCTAGCACACCTGTGGTGCCGTAATGCAGCATGTACCTCAGCGTCCGCCCCACCATGACAGGTGGCGGAACCGCCCAGACTCGCCCTTTCTTCCAAACCTCGACATACCCGAAAACATCGTCGCCGGCTGCTCCTGGGGATGGATAGCGGGAGTAGAACTCGTTGCAGTGGGCGTTACCTTCGTTGGCGAAGAGGTCGCAACTGAAAGGCCCGAACATAGAATCCAACTCCTTGAAAATTTCCTCGCAAATCCCCCAGTCATCGCAGTCAGTTCTCCTGCTCAATTCGTCTGCTTCCTCAAGCCTCTCCCTGGGTAACCACTGCACCGCAAACTGAGCACCCACCGACTCCAGTACACCCCTAATCTTGCGCGCGAGCTCATCAAGAGGCTCCACCATGCTTCCCTTGCGGAGAATGGCCACTGCTGAAGTGTTGTCGGTGCGGATAGAAACGTGCTCGCCTCGCAGGCGCTGAGCAAAAGTGGACACACCGAAAAGAATACCCGCTAGCTCCCTATGCGTACTCGACTGCCCCAGCTCGCAGTGCGAAAGATTACGAGAGGAAGTGAGTTTTCCCATGCTGTTTTCGCAAATAGCGCCTATGCCTGTAGCCGAGGCGTCCGTAGACAGAGTCGCGGTGGTGATCACAGCTGTTTCCGTGAACAAACGCTTGCATCCCCCAGACAGTTTCCTGGACCACCATCTGCCTTCAGCCTTCATCTCCTCCGAAACTTTAACCCATCTTTCCCTACCATCTCTGTCTCCGCCGGACGAGGGAGAGTCCTTGGTAGACGACGAGGCAGCAGCCGCTGCTCTCATCAGGGAACGGGACTCGCGGGCAGCCTCTGGAACAACGAGATGTACAGACATAAGAGTCCCGATCATCGACTGTAGAGAGGACAGTGAGATCAACTTCCGGCTCTCAAGAGAGCTCGCCATGCTGATGGCATTAGACAATCTGTTGTCTGACGGCGCAACCGACCCGGCGCGGAGGTCAATGTGAAAGCGCAGCCAATCGATAAGCTGAGTCGGTTGCCAGACGCACTTCTCCTCAGCTGCAGCGACGCCGGCGGACCTCAGATCGGCGCGAATAACATCTACTGCCCAGGCAACCTCCGCCATCGAATCGCCCAGAATCAGCCCGTCGTCGAGATAAAGGAACACCTTGATACCGAGCGAGCGCCAGCGCTTGACCAAAATACGGAACAATTTCGTGAACAAGTAGGGTCCTGAGGAGAGGCCGAAGGGGAGCGCGTTCCACGTGAAAAAGTCCCCCGCCACTCAAAGCCCAGCAGGTCCTTCGTGTCGTCCGCCATACGCACGTGATGATAGCCAGAACGAAAATCGAAAGACGATGCATAGCCGCCCAGCGGGAGAGAGTCCCATGCCGTACCGAGGTCCTCGTACTTGAAATGAGATTTAGCTAGAGAGAGGTTGAGCAACGAGAGGTCGTGAATAAGGCGCCGTTTGCCGGATGAGTTGGTAACCACCGCAAGCGGACTAACAAGCACGGGCGAGGAGCATCGCTTTACGATACCGGAGGCCAGCAGCGCATCGATCTGATTACCTACAAATTCTGCCTGCGAGAGCGCTGAAACACGATTAGGAGCGACGATTCCATGAGGCGGCGGTTCGACCAGATTAAGGGAATACCCCTCCGAGATGACCTTGATCGCCCACGGCTCCGCTCCAATAGTCAACCAATAGACAACTAGCAATCTCCCTCTCCCTCTCCCTCTCCCTCTCCCTCTCCCTCTCCCTCTCCCTCTCCCTCTCCCTCTCCCTCTCCCTCTCCCTCTCCCTCTCCCTCTCCCTCTCCCTCTCCCTCTCCCTCTCCCTCTCCCTCTCCCTCTCCCTCTCCCTCTCCCTCTCCCTCTCCCTCTCCCTCTCCCTCTCCCTCTCCCTCTCCCTCTCCTCTCCCTCTCCCTCTCCTCTCCCTCTCCCTCTCCCTCTCCCTCTCCCTCTCCCTCTCCCTCTCCCTCTCCCTCTCCCTCTCCCTCTCCCTCTCCCTCTCCCTCTCCCTCTCCCTCTCCCTCTCCCTCTCCCTCTCCCTCTCCCTCTCCCTCTCCCTCTCCCTCTCCCTCTCCCTCTCCCTCTCCCTCTCCCTCTCCCTCTCATCTCCCTCTCATCTCCCTCTCCCTCTCCCTCTCCCTCTCCCTCTCCCTCTCCCTCTCCCTCTCCCTCTCCCTCTCCCTCTCCCTCTCCCTCTCCCTCTCCCTCTCCCTCTCCCTCTCCCTCTCCCTCTCCCTCTCCCTCTCCCTCTCCCTCTCCCTCTCCCTCTCCCTCTCCCTCTCCCTCTCCCTCTCCCTCTCCCTCTCCCTCTCCCTCTCCCTCTCCCTCTCCCTCTCCCTCTCCCTCTCCCTCTCCCTCTCCCTCTCCCTCTCCCTCTCCCTCTCCCTCTCCCTCTCCCTCTCCCTCTCCCTCTCCCTCTCCCTCTCCCTCTCCCTCTCCCTCTCCCTCTCCCTCTCCCTCTCCCTCTCCCTCTCCCTCTCCCTCTCCCTCTCCCTCTCCCTCTCCCTCTCCCTCTCCCTCTCCTGACCGATTATATGTTGTGCTTTTCAGGCAACCTTTCTCCCCCATCCATCGTCCTCGCCCCGTGTCGCTCCCGTCTTCCTCAGAAGGTAGGCCTTTAGTCTGTACGCTAGCATTCTGGTGTTTTATCTGTCTGTAGGCTGACGACTATGGGTTAGTGGTGGTGGTTGGTTTGTACGCTAGCATTCGGGCAACCGTCTGTAGGCTGACGACTATGAGTTAGTGGTGGTGGTTGGTTTGTACGCTAGCATTCGGGCAACCGTCTGTAGGCTGACGACTATGGGTTAGTGGTGGTGGTTGGTTTGTACGCTAGCATTCGGGCAACTGTCTGTAGGCTGACGACTATGGGTTAGTGATGGTGGTTGGTTTGTACGCTAGCATTCGGGCAACCGTCTGTAGGCTGACGACTATGAGTTAGTGGTGGTGGTTGGTTTGTACGCTAGCATTCGGGCAACCGTCTGTAGGCTGACGACTATGGGTTAGTGGTGGTGGTTGGTTTGTACGCTAGCATTCGGGCAACCGTCTGTAGGCTGACGACTATGAGTTAGTGGTGGTGGTTGGTTTGTACGCTAGCATTCGGGCAACCGTCTGTAGGCTGACGACTATGAGTTAGTGGTGGTGGTTGGTTTGTACGCTAGCATTCGGGCAACCGTCTGTAGGCTGACGACTATGGGTTAGTGGTGGTGGTTGGTTTGTACGCTAGCATTCGGGCAACTGTCTGTAGGCTGACGACTATGGGTTAGTGATGGTGGTTGGTTTGTACGCTAGCATTCGGGCAACCGTCTGTAGGCTGACGACTATGAGTTAGTGGTGGTGGTTGGTTTGTACGCTAGCATTCGGGCAACCGTCTGTAGGCTGACGACTATGAGTTAGTGGTGGTGGTTGGTTTGTACGCTAGCATTCGGGCAACCGTCTGTAGGCTGACGACTATGAGTTAGTGGTGGTGGTTGGTTTGTACGCTAGCATTCGGGCAACCGTCTGTAGGCTGACGACTATGGGTTAGTGGTGGTGGTTGGTTTGTACGCTAGCATTCGGGCAACTGTCTGTAGGCTGACGACTATGGGTTAGTGATGGTGGTTGGTTTGTACGCTAGCATTCGGGCAACTGTCTGTAGGCTGACGACTATGGGTTAGTGATGGTGGTTGGTTTGTACGCTAGCATTCGGGCAACCGTCTGTAGGCTGACGACTATGAGTTAGTGGTGGTGGTTGGTTTGTACGCTAGCATTCGGGCAACCGTCTGTAGGCTGACGACTATGGGTTAGTGATGGTGGTTGGTTTGTACGCTAGCATTCGGGCAACCGCCTGTAGGCTGACGACTATGGGTTAGTGGTGGTTTTTGGATTAGTGGTTTCAAATATTAAAACTCATTGAGTTTTATTGTTTGGATCCGCCGGAAAACCTTGTGTTTTCCGGTGGTTCTACTCTATGCATTCTACTGGCGACTACCACAAACCGGATGCCTATGGAAAGAGACAGGAGACGCTACCGTGTGAGTTGTATTATAACGAATTAGCGCATCTCCGCCTTCTATGTTGAATGATTGGATTAGATTAACACCTCTTGCAGACTTGCCGGTCAGTAGCATCGAGTGACAGTTGTCGTCTACCTCGGACATAGCAACTTCTGCTCGATTTGTGAGTCGAGGTGGGGAGAGAGAGAGAGAGAGAGAGAGAGAGAGAGAGAGAGAGGAGAAAGAGAGAGGAGAGAGAGAGAGAGAGAGAGAGAGAGGAGAGAGAGAGGACTGATTGTTGTATTTTGAGCGCGGTGGAGCAGTCGCAGGCGGCGGACAGGGACAGGTTCATCACGGGTCGCTCCGCGCACATCAAGACACTGGAGGAGATGGGTGCGCTAACGCTTTGAGTGGAAGAGAGAGAGGAGAAAGAGAGAGGAGAAAGAGAGAGGAGAAAGAGAGAGAGAGAGAGAGAGAGAGAGAGAGGAGAGAGAGAGGACTGATTGTTGTATTTTGAGCGCGGTGGAGCAGTCGCAGGCGGCGGACAGGGACAGGTTCATCACGGGTCGCTCCGCGCACATCAAGACACTGGAGGAGATGGGTGCGCTAACGCTTTGAGTGGAAGAGAGAGAGAGAGAGAGAGAGAGAGAGAGAGAGAGAGAGGGGAGAAAGAGAGGACTGATTGTTGTATTTTGAGCGCGGTGGAGCAGTCGCAGGCGGCGGACAGGGACAGATTCATCACGGGTCGCTCCGCGCACATCAAGACACTGGAGGAGATGGGTGCGCTAACGCTTTGAGTGGAAGAGAGAGAGAGGAGAAAGAGAGAGAGAGAGAGAGAGAGAGAGAGAGAGAGAGAGAGAGAGAGGAGAGAGAGAGGACTGATTGTTGTATTTTGAGCGCGGTGGAGCAGTCGCAGGCGGCGGACAGGGACAGGTTCATCACGGGTCGCTCCGCGCACATCAAGACACTGGAGGAGATGGGTGCGCTAACGCTTTGAGTGGAAGAGAGAGAGAGGAGAAAGAGAGAGGAGAAAGAGAGAGAGAGAGAGAGAGAGAGAGAGGAGAGAGAGAGGACTGATTGTTGTATTTTGAGCGCGGTGGAGCAGTCGCAGGCGGCGGACAGGGACAGGTTCATCACGGGTCGCTCCGCGCACATCAAGACACTGGAGGAGATGGGTGCGCTAACGCTTTGAGTGGAAGAGAGAGAGAGAGAGAGAGAGAGAGAGAGAGAGAGAGAGAAGGGAGGGAGGAACGAGAGGAGAGAGAGAGAGGAGAAACTGTTTGTGTATATGAGGCGTGAGGGAATTCGGTCATTTTTATTTTGTACGGTGATGTGAGTTAGAAGTTGTTCGATTTTGTTTCGAATCGATCTGTCATTATGCCATTTGAGGATCGATACTATGTGTTTCAGTTGTGTTTGTTATTTTAGTTTTGTTTTCAGTCAGCTACAGATGCTGTTCAGCAGTCTGAGTGCTGTCGGCACGTGTGGAAGGAGAGGAACACGGCGCACCACAAGCTCAACATGATGCAGACGTTTGCGGAGAAGGTGCGTGGAGTGAGTGGATGGAACATGGTTGTGTTGAGTGGTTTCGAAATTGGCTTTGAGCCCTCTTTTTTGGTGCATAGGGGCTCGTGCAAGAATTTCTAGCGTTGTTAAAAGACTTACCACTCGTAACAGAATGAGCCAGTGAGCAGTAGTGTATTTCCAAGTGGCGTATATTGTCTATCAATCTGATTCCGACTTACATGATTTGCTGGAAGCACAATGATTGTTGCAGGTGTGTGTGATGGAGTGTGAGTACGCGCAGCAGATGGCTCGGGCGGAAGCGGGGCAAGTGGAGGAGGGAGAGGAGGACACGAATGGAATGAACACGCGCAGCGTCGAAGACGAGGAGAACACGCAGGTGTGCGGGTGTAGAGCGACCCGTCTTGTATCAGTTGTGTCCTCTCATGTCACCCCTGTCACTACTCTCACTCTCCACTGTCCCCATGGGCGAATCTTGTAGATTGTATTAATTCGTAAATACATTTGTTTCCGTCTGACCAGCGTAGATCTAATTTTCACACATTTTCCCGGTTTGAATCGCTCTTTTTCAATGTTTGCCCATGTATCGCAATTGTACATTATGACCTCACTGATGGCATCTCACGATTGTTTTCTCTTTATCTTTCCGTATTTATTATAAATGTTTCATTCTCGGACGTTAATGAGTTTTCGAATGCGTAATTGTTCGCGGCAATCGGACGCCTTGTTCGTTATCTCGTTTTGTGTGCAGTGGGGTGAGACACGCGGGGGCGAGGCGAAACGCGGATTGCGAAACAACTGATGTGTGCTCTCCTTCTCTTCCCCTTCTCTCTCTCTCTCTCTCTCTCTCTCCAACCCTCTTTAAAGTTTTGTAAAGTGCATGTATGCTTGTTGAAGTTGCTGTGAGTAATGCTGATGTGTTCTCTGAGGGCGCCCCCTAAGATAAGATGAGTGCGCAAAGAAAGGTCGCAGGAATGATTGTGAATGCAGAGTGAGCGCGGGTGATAGAGTGTGGCCGAACGAGAGAGGGCGCAGCCGGTATAAAATGAGGTCGGCGGGTCACTCAAATGACTGTATTTCAAAATCTCTGTTATTAAATTTTTAGCGCTGTTATTTAGTAGTATCACTTTTGGCATAAATTAGTCATGTGCGAGCCACTGAGTAGAATTTCAGAACACTCAAAATGGACATTGCTGATTTTCAACAAAAAAGAAGCAGAGGTGAAGGAGGGAGGGGTACCGCGATTCCGACTGGTAGGAGAATAATTTGACCTTTTTGACCTTTCCATAATTTGACCTTTCCATAGCATTACGGTGGGAGAGTAATTGAACATGATTCGTTCCCTTAGATTTACGGTGGTAGATTAATTGAACATGCTTCCGTACCCTTAGGATTACGATGGGAGAATAATACAACCGGCTTTTCTCATTTTGATTCTATTGTAAAACCAGCCATGGTTAAACATTTTATCATCACGACACAAAATAAATCTAGCGCCTGCGAGTGCCGCCAAATCCTGAAAGTGGTGAACATGACAGAGTGAAGAGTGAAGAGTGAAGAGTGAAGAGTGAAGAGTGAAGAGTGAAGAGTGAAGAGTGAAGAGTGAAGAGTGAAGAGTGAAGAGTGAAGAGTGAAGAGTGAAGAGTGAAGAGAGGAGAGTGAAGAGTGAAGAGTGAAGAGTGAAGAGAGGAGAGTGAAGAGTGAAGAGTGAAGAGTGAAGAGTGAAGAGTGAAGAGTGAAGAGTGAAGAGTGAAGAGTGAAGAGTGAAGAGTGAAGAGTGAAGAGTGAAGAGTGAAGAGTGAAGAGTGAAGAGAGGAGAGTGAAGAGTGAAGAGTGAAGAGTGAAGAGTGAAGAGTGAAGAGTGAAGAGTGAAGAGTGAAGAGTGAAGAGTGAAGAGAGGAGAGTGAAGAGTGAAGAGTGAAGAGTGAAGAGTGAAGAGTGAAGAGTGAAGAGTGAAGAGTGAAGAGTGAAGAGAGGAGAGTGAAGAGTGAAGAGTGAAGAGAGGAGAGTGAAGAGTGAAGAGTGAAGAGTGAAGAGTGAAGAGTGAAGAGTGAAGAGAGGAGAGTGAAGAGTGAAGAGTGAAGAGAGGAGAGTGAAGAGTGAAGAGTGAAGAGAGGAGAGAGGAGAGAGGAGAGAGGAGAGAGGAGAGAGGAGACGAGAATAGAAGAGAGGAGAAGAGAGAAGACTGAAGAGAGTGAAGAGAGTGAAGAGAAGGGGACGGAGACCAGACCAACCGACGCTCTCGTGAGTAGACGTGGAGGGCATCTGATCGGCTCGCGAGTTGTCGAATCCGGTGTTTCGCGCGTACTCAGCCGGCGGCGACGAGCGGCGACGGGTGTTCGTCGAAGTAGACTGGCCCGCACTGAGAAAGCGGGTTGACACACAAATAAGAAACACGCACATGAACTAGGCTAAATCGAGGGATAGCGAAGAGAGGGCTGCTCACCGTGCAGCCATGTATGCGGCCGCTGCGCCGAGACCTGCCCCCGTCCAGAAACCGGGGCCGGAGGAAAAGGAGGTGGAGGTGGAGGAGGAGTGCTGAAACACCGCCAAGCGTCACACCTGCTTTCTTTGTCTCCACCCCACCTTGGCCTTGGTGGCGTCGTCGTAGCTGGGTGGGGCTCCACTCGGACGCCATCCCGGAGACGGAGGGTGGCCGTGGTTGTCGTCACCGCCCAAGCCACCGCCTACAAGTGGACAATGAATAGTCGATCCATCATTTATGTGGTCACTCTACTGCGATCCGTCTCATACGGCCGCATCATTTACCCACTTAAACATTACGGTTGGAATGTACATTCTTGTAATTTGTATTTCAGTATAAATGATCACTTATATGCCTACCCTGGCAGATAAAAAACATTACAAACATTATAACACTTGAAGAAGTCCAGTATCGCACACTTACCCCTCCTCTCCCTGTCGCCCTCGGTGCCGGTGGTGGATCCGAAGATGGTCACGTAGAACATGTACACGATGAACGCAATCACCAAAAACGTGACGCCCTTGGTGATCCAGTCCCTGAAATTGACTGAATAACAGATCTGAAAGAAGAAGAAAAAGACTACAAAAAACTATTCGACCAGTCAACACTCATCAGCTAGGGCGACCATAGAAGGAAAGAAAAGGAGAAACAAGTTATATATAACATAGAGGTCAACTCCTCACTCGATCTGCGACACTCCCTCGGACTTGGACTCGGGGAAGTAGTTGTAGTTCTTCTTGCCCGATGCGGAGTAGTCCAGCTCGTACTCGAGCTGAGAAGGAGAGGGTAGAGATGGAGAGGGAGGGAGAGGGAGAGAGAAAGATAGAGAGAGAGAGGGAGTGGGGGGGGGGAGAGAGAGAACCGTACCCCGCATGATCCGACGAGCACGTAGGGATCGTCGGGATGGTCGTAGCCCTCGCACGACACGGCGATCTGAGGAACGATCAATAAAATAACAGTATACGGTATAATAATAAAAAAAAACAAGAAAAAAGTAAACAACAACAGCAACAAACAAGTAAACAACAACAGCTACAAACAAGTAAACAACAACAGCAACAAACAAGTAAACAACAACAGCAACAAACAAGAAAACAAACAAGTAAACAACAGCTCCCACCTCTCCGAACTGGTACTCGTCGCTCATGTCGGCGCGACACTCCCACTGCACGTCCACGCCGTCGTGGCCGCGGTTGTAGCACTGCACTGTGCGCGGCTCGAACCTAATCAATCAATATGGATCGATAAACGATAATTAGTAGACTCACTGTCCCCTCGCGGCTCCGCCGACGCACTGCAGCTGTGGCTGACCGGGCAGGCGACGACCTGAACGATCGAGTGAGTGAGCGAGTTTAAAGTAGCTTTGATGAAAACTGCTTTCGCAATTGCTTTCGAAACACGATTTAACACAGTGTTTCGAAGGTGTTTTTAAGAAGCCGTATCGAAATTATTGTTCCGCAACTTCATCAATACGTGCACCACAATCGCACAATAACTCGAGCAAGTAACGCCTACCTTTGGTCATCTTTCCCTTGTTGAGTGTGATGGTCTTCACGTTCTTGAGCAGCACCTTCTCCGCGCATTCTGCAACAGGTATCAATCAATATGGATGGGGAACCCAAACATCTCATGCGCGCACTCACCGACAATCGCTGCCCCGCACAGCACGGCTAGAAGGATGTAGGGGAGTGAGGACCGCATCGCGATTCTAGAAGAAACGTATTGTGAGCAAATGAGTGAACAAAAATAGTAACAACAACAACAACAACAAAGTATGACGGAGAAGAGAATCGCGAACAGTGCGAATGGAGAGTGGAGCGGGAGAGAGATGGGCGGGCGAGAGAGGCAGATAGTGCGAGAGCGGACCGGCGGGTCACGCAAATGAGTAGTGCTGACGCGGCATATAGCTCGGTCTTGCGAAAGAGGAGAAGGGACTTTCCGGGAACACAAATGTGGGAAACAATGCGCGATACACATAGCCAAGTTGGCACAAGAAACCAAATCGGAATCGGATCGATTTGTTGGGCTCTGACACGCACACACAAAATATCTGATGGGCAGAGATCGAGAGTGAGAGAGCCGAGAATAATTGGGAGTGCGGGTGTCAATAGCGGTCACTGCGATGGAATACATGCAATCACCTGGTGCAATACCAAAATCACCAGGACCTCTGTAGCTTGTCCATGTTCGCACATGTGATAAAGGGATTAGTGATGAGTGATAAGGCGCAATGCGTGCCGAGATCATTAGTGGAAGATGCGGTGGCTAGCGGCTCTCGCTTTGGTCTCTGTGGCTCTCGCCGCGCCCAGAGAGGAACAGGTAAGAGGCTAAAAATTAGTTTGAGTAGCCAGTCCATTAATGTGTCATTCTCAATATCACACCCGTATTGTGACGACATTTTGTTGAGGTCACCGACCTGCCTGGACTCAACTTCACCCTCACCTTCGACCACTATTCAGGATATCTGAAAGCGTCCGCCACAAAGCAGTTCCACTATTGGTATGACATGAGATACAGTACGTTCACATTACTTATGCAGGTTTACCGAGTCGCAGCGAACTCCTTCCAAGGATCCCCTCGTTCTCTGGCTGAATGGAGGACCGGGATGCTCATCGGTGAGAGAGAGAGAGAGATATGGAGAGAGAAGAGAGAAAGAGAAGGGAGAGAGAGAGATATCAAGCACAGGTCGGTGGTCTTATCGAGGAGCTCGGTCCGTTCAAGGTAGCCGACTTTGGAAAGACTGTCTATCTCAACAAGTATGCGTGGAACAGGGTAGGTTTTATTTTTGATTTCAATATAATTGTACGTACGCAAACTCTCTTAAATAGTATATTATATAATTTATATAAATTACCGACTTTTTTTTAGGAAGTGAACCTTCTCTTCATCGAGTCTCCCGCTGGCGTCGGCTACTCCTATGCCACCGACGGCAATGTCACCACAGGAGACCAGGAGGTCGCACAGAACAACTACCGCGCCGTGGTACGCTAACTGTACTTGATAATAAGTGATCAATAAGTAGTAATCAATGCCCTTTAGCTTGACTTCCTGCGCAAGTTCCCGGAGTATCATGGCCGCGATTTCTACATCACTGGAGAGTCGTATGGTGGCATTTATCTGCCCACTCTCGGCACGTTCCTTGCTGCGGATAGGACCAACTTCCCGAATTTCAAGGTGATTAGTGAGAAATAAATGAGAGAAATCGGTGGGGTCCAGTTGCAGTCAGAAAGGGATTGCTGTGTGGTCTCGTGGTGTAGTGGTTATCACATCTGTCTAACACACAGAAGGTCGGCGGTTCGAGCCCGCCCGAGATCAATCTTTTTGCGGAATTCCATTAGCCATTCAATTCTTGCAAAACTCACGTTTATTGCATCAAACCAACCAATAATAAAATATGTAACTTATTTTATATTTTTTGAGGGAATGGCGATCGGCAACGGTGTGCTGAATTTCCCCAACAACTACAACACAATGGTTCCCCTCTACTACTACCACTCCCTTGTCCGAGAGGAGTACGTTTCAATCTTCGCATTGTAAAACTTAAAAAAGAAAACAGCAGAGGAAATTTTTGTCTTCTCGGTTTGCGCTCAGCAGGGTCAATTGGCAGCAACTCCTGATTCCAGTTTGGGATTTCCGAAACGATAAGACTTTCAGGCTGTACTCGCGCATCTCATCGCAGTGCTGCAACGGAAACATCCCCACCTGCGACATATTCGGCAAGTTCAACGACCCACCCTGCAGGGCTATCATTGTGGAGGTGAGAGAGAGAGAGAGAGAGCGGAAGAGAGAGAGAGAGAGAGAGAGAGATAATTGCCTCAGGCCCTGGGCGGAACGGACGAGCTGGACGAGTACAACCTCTATTCGACGTGCTACCTCGACAGCGGAAGCGGCGACAAGAGAAGGTGAGTGGGACTATGGACACCGAACCAGTCAGGCTCTCTCAAAAACTTGTTGAGAAAGACAGTCACCTGAATCTTCCCTAGACCGACGTAAGCACAACTGTGTTTCCAGACACATCAGCAACTACATGCGTCGTCTCGCCGGCCTGCCGGAAAGGGACCACGCTGTGCAGAAGAAGGTATGTGAAACGATTATAGGATCTTCGCCGTTTTGTCGTTATAACGCGATTTCAGTCGATGCCGCTCTGCGCGCAGCTGACCAACACGCAGACCTACATGAACAGGTACGGGGACAGAACAATGGTAAATAGCGTGAGTACGGTGAAGAGATCAAGGATGAACTTATGCAATAGATATTTGATGAATAATCACAGGGCTGACGTTCGTGCCGCTCTTCACATACCCGCATTCCTGCCCAAGTGGAGCGACTGCAAGTACGCCTCTCTCTCTCCTCTCTCTCTCTCCTCTCTCTCCCCCCCCCTCTCTCTCTCTCTCTCGTTCTATAGATCATATTCGTTCCAGCAACAACATCACTAACACCTACCAGACCACCGCCTTCGATGTGACTCCCTACGTCGACGCGATCAGTGCGGCTGGAGTCAAGGTGGGCGGGGCTCGGAGGGGCGGGGCTAATCCTTTCACCTCAAGATTCTTATCTACAACGGCGACGTGGACACGGTGTGCAACCACGTAATGAACAGGCAGTTCCTCGACAAGATCGGCAGGGACATCATCGTGGGTGGTCTGAGAGCGAGAGGGAGAAGAGAACGAGATAAATACCGAGAGGAGGAAATCGAACGCAATTTGTAGCGGAATGTGTGGACCATTCGATTCGCTTGTTTGCAGGGCCCGGAGCAGGTGAACCAGCCGTGGTTCTACCTAGGCGAGCACCCGGACGTCGCCGGATTCCAGACACTCTACGCGCCCAAGGGAGGAGCCGCCAGTCAGTTCCCATCCCACTCCCTTTTCTCACTTACTGACTCGTTGATCGTTGAACCTGTGAACCTGTATCTTGAGGGTGCTAGACGAAAGAGAGAGAGAGAGAGAGAGAGAGAGAGAGAGAGAGAGAGAGAGAAGTCCGTTTCCCTTGCAGAGATCGACTTCCTGTCGGTGCGGGGCAGTGGCCACTTCGTTCCGGAGGACAAGCCCCGGGAGGCTTTGCAGATGTTCGTCAACTGGATCCGCGACACCGACTACTCCAACGACATCAACATGTGATCAGCGGGAGACGATGATGCCTCATCCCTGTCAATCCGCGAGATTTTGTAATGAACACTTTGCTGATGAGTCGAATGAATTGACTGAACTGATAGAAGTGAAAATCGTAACCTTTATCCAAAATACCGCGAGTAAGTAATCTAGATGATGAACTGAACTATCTAATCTAGTCAAGTTGTGAGCGAGGGAAGAAGAAAGTGTGTGGCGGAAGTGTGTTGTGGTGGTTCATGCCCTGGGCGGCGGCGGGATGAAGGCGTTGAGAATGCGCAGGAACAGCCCGAACCCGATGAGGTAGTAGCTCTGACGCAGCTTCGCACTGAAACAGGACTCTTCCACTCAGCTTGTATCTATCATAGTCATAGAGTTATATTTTGTTTTATCTCATCTTGCTGGGCTGATTATCCAGAAAGTCCACTCACTCCTTGTCGACAAAGGTCTCGACGCAGCAGAACTGCTGTATCTCTGGCTGTCTGGCGCCCCTGCCCTCCTGCTCTCTCTCCACAACCTCCTTGAACTGCTTCATCGACATGTTGTGCGACACGAACACCGCCGGACGGGCGCGCTGCAAGCGTGACGTAAGCAATGACGCAGTGACGTAAGGATTGACGCAGTGACGTCACTCACCAGATTGCCGTGGTCGTCGCGCACGTCGATCAGCGTGGCGATCGCCTTGTTCGGCAGCAGCAGAATGTGCTTCACCTGGACAGGGTTACTGTAGACTACTGTAGACTACCGTATAGCTAGTAGACTACCGTACCTGTCCGTTGCGGAGGTGTTTGTCGGTGAATGTGTGGAACTCGATCGTCTCCTCCTTGGCGGCGTCGGGGAGGATGTGGTCGTGGCGATCCTTCCAGAACAGCTCCCGACAGGCGAGGAACACCCCGATGAACATGCACCACCCGCCGAGGTCGGCTGCAGAGGAGGTCTTTCTTTTTGAAACAGATTCATTTGCTATCTCATTATGAGAATGGCACATGGGGTGGAATTGAGGGGAGGGGGAGGAAGAGCGAAGAGACATACCCTTGCTGGTTTCGTTGGGTTTGGTGGGATAGGTGAGGGTCCGAATGGGGGTGGTCTTGGAAGGGGAAGGAAGAGAGCGAATCAGTCTGACTGTAAGACTTTGAGTGAGTGGGAAAGAGTGAGAGAGAGAGAGAGAGAGAGAGAGAGAGAGAGAGCGAGAGCGAACCTTGCTGGGTCTGCTGAGTGGAGATGCGCGCAGCAGTCTTGGCCAGCGAGGGAACCGCGCGCCACAGCATCCTGAAAAGAATCAGTGATAAAGATGATATATTTGATCGAACCGACCTGCCGCTGGGAGAAATGAGTAGAAAATGATCCCGGAAACAAAATGCGTCGTCATTGTCATTCAGGGTGTGAGAACTCACAAACGCTTCTTCTACTCCTTGAGTGGCTTCCGATCATCTGCTCCCATGAAAAATAGTGAATCCTAAAAGTCCTGAGAGCGAATATGAAAACATCTTCCTGTATTTTATTTCAATGCCCTCTATTTTACTTAGTCTTGTTTTCTTCAGAGCAAGACAGATCATGCGTGGATCGAGAGATGGATTTTTTAGAGAGAAACGTTTTCAGAGAGAAATATGTTTTGGTTTCTCAATTGTTTCATATTTCATTTCGCAAACTTAAATGAAAGATAATAAAAAAAGGTAATATGTTTGATTCAGAAATTATTGAGCTCTTAAAATGTGGTGCGCCTGGGAGTGTTGGTGAGGTTCCTGCAATTGTTTTCACCCGCCAATTTTTGGTCCTCCACTCCGCTTTTCAGCTTTTTGTTGTTGTTTTCTTACTTGTTTGTATGCTTTATGTAACGGATATTGATGTGAACATACTATCGATATTCTCTATATACATTGGGTCGACCGAATCTTTAATGTTGTGAAATGCGCTTTGTTTTGTGAAAATTTGTAGCAACATGTTTTGACAAGTCGTTCTGCTCACCACATTGCTTGTGTGTGTTTAGGTAATGAGCTTCTCTTCTGCGATGAAGCGCGGGTGGGACGACGACGATGAGCTCGATCCCGAGTTCAAGAAGAAGATGGCCGAGGAGTTCAAGAAGGCGTTCCCGCTCCCCTCCGACCGCAAGAAGCCGACTACCACAGGTACGCGTTGTTACGGATAACGTGTTGTCAATGTTGTCCCTTTTCAGCGTCTGTGTCTCAGCCGAAGACGCCCCGGCAGCGCTCACTCAAACCGACGGTGCTCAACTTCGACGATAGCCTCTGTATGCCCAACAATCGTGAGTTATTTACACGTATACATATGCATGTGTACATATGTACACATATAAACATACATAAGTCATGAATATTGGTCCCTTTTTCAGCGCTGTCGCTCAACATCCAGCTGACCGAGTCGAAGCAGGAGCTGGCGATGGTGAAAAGGAAGCTGCAGCAAGCAATGCATGACATCGACACGTTCAAGCAGAAGGAGAAGGTGCCTTTCTTATTATTAATGAGTACCTTCATCGATTGTTGTTTCAGTACGTTACTGTCTGGGTCAGTCAGAACGGAAACGTACATTATAAAATTTTGCCGAACTGTTTGTGATAGTAATAAGAATGAGATAACGCAATGACTTGCTTCAGGTGGGTGTGGAGAAGTACCAGCAGCTCAAGTCGGAGAACTCGGAGCTGAAGGAGCAGGTGGTACAGGCCGGCATCGACATGGATAGATCGATGAACGACAGCGCTGTGGTCCGTGTTTGTTTGTTTTATATTGTTTGGTTGTTGTTGTTGTTGTTGTTGTTGATATTTACATCACACTTCCCTGCAGACGGGCACTTTGGTGCAGCGCAGTGTGGAGGAGGCGCGCGACGTCGCCAACGTCTTCTACAAGCGATTCCAGATGGCAGAGCAGCAGCTCAAGGTTGGTATGGTGTGGCATAACTTATTCCAATATTCAAATTTGTTTTTTGTACAAGTTTTCACACTTACCGTTCCAGGTGGCTAAAGAGATTCTGTCGGAGGAGGGTCTGTGGAACTCTGCCGTCCGCCGCCGTCTCTACGAGTCCTACCACCAGAAGGAGCCCGAGTCCATTCCAGAGGGTGAGTTATCGATTGATCGATTTATATTAATCGATCGATTCCATTTAGGAGAGTACGAGTCTCTGGCGTGCGAGTCAGTGTTTGCGTACGTGGGTGTGGATGGGTACGACGGGGGTGTGGGAGAGGAGGAGGAGGGGCGGGCGGAGAGGGAGGAGGCGGAGATGCGCGAGAGGAGGAGGAGCAGGGAGGGGCAGATCAGGGAGAAGACGCGGTCCCTCTTCGCGCAGACCTCCGAGCGACTGGGAGAGGATATGGATATCTCGCACAATGGAACTGGTGAGTCCTTTTTTAATATATTAGACTGTTGGTTTTGATAAGTGTTATAATGCAGCACTGTTTTCAGCCGACTCTGACATGTTGAACAGCGCGCTCAACATCTCTTCTGTCTCGACGGCGTCTACCGCATACGAGAGGGACCAGACCGAGGAGATCCAGAGACTCCAGGTCGCCAACCACGAACTCAAGAACAAGCTCATCGTGTTCAGGTAAGGAGGTTGTTTCGTTGTTTACTTTACATCATTTTTGTTAATTGCTTCCAGTGAGCGCGCGTCGCGTACCCTTGTGCTGGAGGAGACGAAGAGGGATCTGGAGGACAAGAACGTCATGTTGCAGGGAATGCTGGACGATAGCATTGTGAGTCAACATTGTGCTGATCAGAACTAACTGAAGTGACAGATTTTATACGATATTATTTGTTGTATTTTATTCATACTATTTTATATATGTTTTCCGAAACGATATATTGATCTTCACATTGAGAAGAATATTGGAAACTCATCACAGGAATAAGGTTGAATTTAGTTTTGGTAAAATACTGAAGTGTATGAATGTGTATTGAGGCGAAGACGGAGCAGTACCGTTCCGCGATGGCCCGCTCGGGCGGCTGCGAATCGAGCGCAGAGTTCGCGGCCAACAAGAGGCTGGCCGACAAGGTGGCCCAGCTGGGAGCCAGGTGGGTTGTTGGATAGTTGCTAGAGGGGAAGTACTGGGTGGAGTTATGCGGTTTTGTTGTCTTAAAACTGTATCAATCAATGTTGTTGCTTAGATTTTTATTGGAAGATAGTAAGGAGTGGGAGAAACTTATTCCTCCGGGATTCGATTCGTTTCGTTTTCTAGGTGCGACGAACTGCAGTCACAGCTCGCGGCGACGCAGCGCCAGATGGAGGCTGAGAGGGAGACGAGCAAACAGAGGTACTTATTGGTTCATCTATTGATTATTATGTATTGATTTATCGATTGATTGATCCCATTGCTTGTTCAGTCGCGAGAAGCTGGAGATGGACGTGGAGACGCTCACTCACGAGAGAGACCAGATGAGGAACAGGCTCGATAGCATGTGAGTGACATATTGATTTTATTGATTTATCGATTGATTCCAGCGAGGAAGATTTCGACGAGATGGAGTCGCAGTTCACGAAGACGATGAACGAGAAGAAGGCTTTGGAGGCGGAGCAGACGGTGAAGGAGCAGGAGATGGAAAAGGTGGGAGGGTCACGGTAGTTGGAGGAGTACTGTATTGAAAGACATTCACAGTGGGTTCATTAGTAATGTATTGATTTCAGATACGCGGTGAGCTGGAGCGCACGATGGCTCAGGTGGCCGAGTCGGTGAGTGAAGGAGTACTGTATTCTGGGGTATGGAGTGATTACGGTAGTGTTGCAGTCGAAGCCGCCGGCGACGGATGCTGGAGACACGACGCAGATATTCCACATGGCGAGCAACCCGCTGGAGATGGCACACAGGGAGATGCTGGAGGAGGAGGAGAGGAGCAGGAAGAGGAAGCTGGTGAGTGGGAGAGAGAGAGGGGGGGGGGAGAGTCGCCCTTTCCAGTCGGGTATGGACGAGTCTCTGTCGAACGAGTCGAAGCGACTCAAGGACGAGCAGATCAGTGGTGGGTTGAGGGTTCTCGATTTTGTATTCTGGAATACTGTATTAGTATTGTTGTCATCAATTGCGATGTTTTATGTAACCTTTGATTGGTTGACTGCTTTTGATTGGTTCTTTCAGCGCTAGAGTCGAAGCTGCAGCGTTCGGAGAAAGAGAAGGAGAGGGCGGTGAGCATCCAGATGGAGCTGGCCAAGAAGTACAGGTGAGTAGAAAGGAAGAGATGAAGAGAGAGAGAGAGAGAGAGAGAGAGAGAGAAATATGCTTTCAGGGAGATCACGACTATGCTGATCGGCTACCAGATCAAGATGAAGGAGCAGGGTGTGTGTCACGTGACCAACTGCGCCGACCCCGAGGAGAGGGAGTTCATCTTCTCGGTAGGTCTCTCTCTCTCTCCCTCTCTCTCAATTCTCTCTCTCTCCCTCTCTCTTCTCCCTCTCTCTCTCTCTTCTTCCTCATACCTCTTCTTTTCAGTATGACTCTGAGGAGGGTGTTGTGAACCTTCTGCAGAACTCTATGCTCGACGAGACTGGAGTGAACCCGTGGGAGGAGGAGATGAGCAAGTGAGTCGGGTTGATGGTTTATCCAGAGTAGCTTTTCGTTACAGCGTTTTTTTCATTGTATTACAGGGTGAAGAAAAAAGATTCATGTATCGTTTTACACGCTCCTTTCAGGTACATTGGCGAGTACGGTTCGATCCCCGCCTTCCTCTCCGCGGTCACCCTCCGTCTCATCTCCCAGAATGCCAGCGCCAGCCAGCCGCCACAGTTCTCTGTCCTCCACGAGGACTGATCGTGTCGGGACCGAGACGATATTTGAATGTTATTGTATTATTGTGTATTTGTACTGCCGGGTTGTGTTTCTGAAGAAGGAACTGTATGTACGATAAATGTTTGGCCCGGTTGAAGATCGATGGCGGACTGGGAATGACCTCTGAAGTTGGTTTTAGTTTTCACTGATTGATCATTTCCTCCCTCTCACCCGTTGCGAGCGGTTCCCAAAATGAAGGACCCTCCGCCGTTATTCCAGAGTGAGGTATTCGGTACATATCGTAACCGGTACCGATTGTTGTCTCCCAGTGCCCGCCGGTCTCGTTTCGCTTCGACCGCCTGCCCGATCTGGTGCTGCGAGAACACATCTACCCTTGCATCGACTATACGGTACGGTATTTGGGGGGGGGGTCTTTGGGAACTTCCCAACCAGCTATATTTGGTGGTACCTGAAACCATAACTAGATAGGCACAGTGTCTAGTTCAGACGTATGCGTCTCTGTGTCGCGTGAATCGCGCGACGGCCGACGCCCTCCACTCGACCGAAGGCCTTCGCGAGCGGCTCACCATCGAGATACAGACACTCATCGTGGGTAGATCAATTCGATAATCACTCACATATAGCTCAGCGGCTGTGTGCGGTGACGCGCGTTCCGGAGATGTACATAGCGGTTCGGCTGGAGTGCGGGGGCGTGCGGGCCGAGGAGTGGGTGTCGCTGCGACAGTGGCGCGCCACTCGCCACGCACACCTGCCGCCCAAGATTGGTGAGCGCGGATCTCCCCGAGGCTTGTTCGGATAGTGACTGACCGCCCTTGTTTATGTCGATTCATCTATGAAACCACCGCTGGTGCTAGAATGCGATTGAAACAGTCTGAGACGCGCGGTTGGTTCAGAGCATTGTCTGTCTCGTCTGCTGTCGAGGTGCGGCTGTGCTCTCGTGGAGGTGGTTGTGTGGGGGCGGGACTGGCTGGAGCAGGACAGACTGTCGAATGAGGTGTGGAGCGAGGCGGTCGACGAGAGACGGGCACAGAGGCGGGCTGCCTATGTGCAGGTGGAAAGGGGGAGAAGGGATAGGAAGATGTGATGTCAGGAACACGGCAGCGACGCAGGCTTCGCCAGCCACGTGACCGAAGACTTTGATGATCCAAGCACTGCGCAGGTACTGGAGCGGTTTGTTTTGAGTTTAACGTTTACCCTAGTTGGTTATAGGAAGACTGTCTGTACGTCGTCCCGGCAGCCCTCCTCGAATGGCTCTCCCGACTGCCGCGTCTCCGCAAACTCTGCCTCATCGACTTGAAGCTCGAGGATGACGTCATATGTGGGTATTGAGAAAAAAAGAGAGAGAGAGAGAAAGAAAGAGAGAGAGAGAGAGATGGAGAGAGAGAAGGCGGACGGAGTGTGCGTGGGTTCAGACGCGTCGGTACCTGACCTCGCAAAAGTGCGCTACTTCATCCTCAACCTGCACTGCGTCGGCATAAATTTCGAGGAGCTCGGACTGAGTACGGTAAGATCGATACTACTGCGACACTAGTGGCCATTCCAGCTGTTCGATCACCTCCCATCGCTCACAACTCTCGAGATAGACGGAGTCAGGGGAGTCAGGGAAGTCGGCGAGGTAGAGTGAAAGAGAGAGAGAGAGAGAGAGAGAGAGAGAGAGAGAGAGGGAGGGGGGGAGGAGAGGAGGGGAGAGGAGAGGAGAGGGAGGAGAGAAAGGGGGGGGGGGAAGGAGAGAGAGAGAGAGAGAGAGAGGAGGGGAGAGAGAGGAGAGGCATGAGAGAGGGGGGAGAGAAAGAGGGGAAGGAGAAAGAGAGAGAGAGAGAATGGGAGAGAGGGAGGAGAGAGGAGGGAGAAGAGGGGAAGAAAAGAGGGAGGAGAGAAAGAGGGAAGGAGAAAGAGAAAGAGAGAGAGAGGAGAAGGGGAGAGGGAGGAGAGAAAGAGGGGTAGGAGAGAGAGAGAAAGAGAGAGAGAGGGAGAGAGAGAGAGGAGGGGAGAGAGGGAGGAGAGAAAGAGGGGAAGGAGAGAGAGAGAGAGAGAGAGAGAGAGAGATGCCGTTACAGCAGCACCTCCTGTCCTCATGGCTGGGGCATCTGCGCCCTCAGATTGTCGTCAACGTCGAAGGACTTCTCGGAATAAGGCGTGCTTTTTGAGAGAGAGAGAGAGAGAGAGAGAGAGAGAGAGAGAGAAAAAGAGAGAGAGAGAGAGCCTTTTTTCTGTCGTTGTCTTATTTCCTGTTTGAGACTCGACTACTCTGTGCTGGCGCAATTCGCTACATTGATCAATTTCAAGTTCAGGATGCAGCATCTCAGGGCGGGACAGGTACGGAGCGAGATAGAGAGGGGAGAGAGGGGGAGAGAGAGAGAGAGCGAGAGAGCGAGACATAGACAGAGAGAGGGGACGAGAGAGAGAGGGGGAACTGTGTTCAGCCTCCTTACCGCGGTGAGCCGGTTGACCGACCGAGTCAGTTCATGGAACTCGAGCTCTTCTCCACTATCCCCAACGTTGGTCGCTTTCCTCTCTTGGAGGGAAAAGGGGAAGAAGAGGTGCACCTTCAGATCGGCAACGTGGAGCTCGACTATAGCTGCGTGCGATTCGACGAGGTCATCAGTGACAAGGAGCGATACAAGGAGAGCCTCCAGAACTTTGTACAGGGTAGAGAGAGAGAGGGGGGAGAGAGGGGGAGAGAGAGAGACTGCAGGTCTGCGCGCCGAACGAGTGACGATCACTGTGAGCGACCGCTTGGGGTGGTTCTATGATGGCGAGCGAACGAGCAGAGCGTATCTTGAAGTGGGCACGCACAGAATCCAAGCCTGCATGCATATGGCAGAGAAGATCGGGTGAGAGAGAGGGCGAAGAAGAGGCAGAGGTAGGGAGACTCTTTTGTAGATGCGGCTTCAAGGTGATCAAGGCTGCATGCGCTTCCTGGCCGTTCCAGTGAGAAGTATTCCCTAGTCTGCTTTCCGTATGACCGTTCTGCGCTGATAGAAAATATAGTTCTAATTTTGATGTATGTATGAGTCGTGTAAAATAAATATTTATGTGCCCCCCCTTGAGGTAAAAAAAAAGTTGAATTTTTTTTTCAAAAAAAACTTTTTCCACCAAAATGAAAATACTTTTTCATTCCAAAACTTGTATCCACTCCCTCTCCCAGGCTAGTTTATGTGAACCCGTGTATGTGTTAGATTAGGCAGTGGCGGCGAGCTTGTCGTTTATGTAGCGGCGGACCTCGCGGAGACACTGGTCCGAGACGGTGTGCGGGATGTCCTGGAAGGGAAGGATGATGAGAGAGAGAGGGGGGGGAGAGAGAGAGAGGGAGAGAGGGAGAGAGAGAGAGAGAGAGGGAGGGAGAGTGAGAGAGAGAAATAATACATACCTTGTACACGCGGAACGTGCACCCCTTCGGATTGAACGACTTGACGAACTCCTCGTTCTTCTGTCCGAACTCGAGTGGCACGAGCTGGTCGGCGTCGCCGTGGCCGATGAACACCGGCGTCGACCGATTGGCCGTGTTCAGCTGGGGGTACGGTAGGTTAGGTATACGTTAGATCGGTACCTGCATGAGCTTGTCCTTGAGGACGGTGTTGGAGGAGAGGAGTACGACGGCGGCGAGTGTGTGGGGGCAGGAGAGACCGGCGAGGAGGGACAGAGCCCCGCCCATCGAGAAGCCAGCCACCACGATGCGGGTGGAGGGGATGCCCGAGGAGATCTGGATTGAGGCATGAGAGAGAGAGAGAGAGAGAGAGAGAGAGAGAGAGACGTACCTCCTTGTCGATGAGGTCGTGTACCATCTTGGCCGACTGCATGGCTCCCTCCTCGTCCTCCCGCGCGCCCATCTCCATCGAGTAGCGGTCGAACCAGGCAGGGAGACGCTCACCGCCGTACTTGGTGTAGGGACGAGTCGGGCTGTAGACGAACGTTGGAATAGGTAGAGGATGCGTGAGCATCATGGATGGAGTGGGACGTATAAATGGTCGAATAATCAGAAAGATCAGAATGATCCAATGGTCCTAATAGTAAAATGGTGGGGTTGGGATAGGTATAGAGAAGGTGGTGCACACAATAAATTGATTGTTTGGTAGGTGAACGATACCAGGCAGCAAGAGCAAGAGTAACTCACGCGTTGGGGAAGATGTACTTGATGTGCGGCTCGCGGGCCTGGTTCTCGAACGCGTACGCCCAGCCGTCGCCCTGGTCGCCCAGGCCGTGCAGGAAGATCACCTACACATTTGCATACATTTACAACGAGAAAGGATCAGCGTACCGTGGCGGTGTGGTCCTTCTTCGCATTGACGACGATCGGCGGCGGTGCGGGTGAGAGGGCAGTCATTGCGAGGCAACGCGTCTGCTGGAGAGTCGACTTTGCACAGGTGAGCACTGCTGCTGGTTTGGGAGCGGTCAGCGATAGCGACGACGACACTCCGTGCACACCCGATTAGAGCAAGCAGCGAACGCCTAAACATGTGTTGCCACTGAAAATGATACGCGTAAAATTCTCGTAATTATAAAATATAATAATAAGAAGTAGTAATAACGAACGACGAGATTACTGTACGTAAAAGTTGAGCTCAGGCTCTCGCAGCGAATGGCATATTTCGCGATGGAAACTACAGTTTCTAGAAATTTTCTGAAAATGACGTCACTGCGCGCTCGAGATTTCTACGCAATTGCGTGTATTTTGTTGGTTTTGTTTGTCTTCTGCGTTATTACTCGCTTCTTTTTGTGTCAATAACGTATAATTTCTTCAGGGTACTCACAGCGATGGGCAACAGCGCATCAACTCCGGCTCCGGCCACTGATGTGAGTTTCGTCATGATCATATGGATGTTTAGCTTATTTTTTTCGTTTCTTTTTCAAGTTATAACTGTATAAGCGTGTCAGTTATAACGTTTATATCGTTCAGGGACCTATGAGCGAGCGCGAGCGTCTTCAGAGCGTGAGTTTCATTCAATTCTATTCGTTTGATGATTTATGTATGCACTCATACTCGTAGTATGGGTAATGTAATTTATTTTGTGATCAAAAAGCAATGAAAGGTTGTTTTTAAGGCTCGTCGCAGCCTCGCGCAGTTCCAATCTAACAACACGGCCTCGGAGTGCCCCTCTGGTGCCGGTGCTGCCGCCGCCAGCTATGCGTCGGAGTGCCCCTCTGCCGCGGGAGCCGCCGCCGCCGGATGTCCCGTCGACCACCACAAGATCGACCCCACCAACAACGTACGTCACTCTACCTCTTGTGCTGGTCTGAATACCTTCTCCATTTCAGGAGCTGGCCCACCCCAACCAGAAGCCTGCTCCCGATCAACCGTTCGCTCTTTCCACCGTGCGTTAATTGTTTCGCTTTTGTTTGGGTGACGATGCATAATTTTAATATGACTTGTTTTCAGAAGCGTGTGAGCTCTACGATTCCGCGCGCCAAGGTTGAGGGTCAGGGTCCGGTGCCCGATACGTGGCAGTACCCTTCCCCACAGATGTTCTGGAACGCTATGCTCAAGTGGGTATCTTTCTTTAGGATGTTTGAAGTTGTGCTAGTTTGATGTGTGATTTTACGTGTTTTTATCTGTTCCGCTAGCTGTGAAAAAATATCCCCATACCCATAAGGAGCGCGGTCATACGCATGCACTTTCTGTGGTGCATGCGATGCAGAAAGAGTGACTGTCTTATCACTGCCATTCTTTGCAACACGGAATTGGTTTTCTGCATGTTGAGTGAGCGTGTGCAAGATTTGAATTGCAAGATCGCGTGTGTAGAACAGAGAATCACTGATATGTGATACGTGGCTGGAGTTTGGAGTATAGCCTGGCTGCCTGGCCCTGGCCCCTGGCGTATCTCTGTTGCTACGTGCATTCTTTTACGAAATCGAAAATGTTGAACATTTGATCACACTCTACAGACTAGCAACGCTTCGACACATGTGCGAAGCGGATCTAGAATTGATAAGGCATACTGGACAAGGGAATGCGCCTGTGCCCTGTGACCGTGATCTGTGGTGGTTCCAAAAGTAGAAAGTGCCAACGAACTGTTTCAACACGGAAGTGAAACCTGACGTTTCAGGAAGGGATGGCGCTGGCAGGACGACCATCTCTCGGAGCGCGACATGGAGAACATCATCAGGATCCACAACGCCAACAACGAGGAGGCGTGGCAGGAGGTGCTCAAGTGGGAGAACCTTCTTCACCCGTGAGTCGAGTTGAATTGTTATTGATTCTTGGTTCTTGCATGTATTATGTACGTCATGATCATGAATTTGTCTTTTCAGTGAGTGCGCGGCTCCGAAGCTGAAGTCGTTCAAGGGAGACGCGAAGAACCTGTCGCCGAGGGCCCGCTTCCGCAACCTGCTCGGCTACGACCTGCCCTTCGACAGACACGACTGGATCGTCGACCGCTGCGGAGAGAGGGAGGTGAGTGGACATGGATGTCTCTCTTCTATGGATGGATGAGTGACGTGTATGTGTGTGTTGTGTTGCAGGTGCAATACGTGATTGACTACTATGACGGAGGGGCGGTGGACCCATCGTCGTCGCTGTTTACCCACCTCGACGTGCGCCCCGCCATGAACCACCCCGGAAACATCTGGGACAGGATGGTACGGAGACATCACGTATAACTGAGATACTAGGATGGATTGTTTAGGTGGTTGCGTACTGGCGCTTCAAGTTCGAGACCCTTGGCATGACCCCCAACCTTCCTATCCCGCCGGTGGAGGGAGGAGAGGGACATGGTCACGGACACGGACATGGACACGCCGCCCACTAGAGGGGACTGGAGATGTACCGCACCTCTGTATACGCATCATGCATACTGTACTGTAGCCACTTAGAGTAGACTAGTGATTATGTAGGTTTTGTCTTTTTGTCTAGTATGTTGTTGGAATTGAGTTGAGCCTTGTTCTCGTTCTTTGTTATGACTCCTGCCTAATTAGGAAAGAAGTAGACGAGTTAACGGCTCAATTCGTGTTTTGTGTTATTGTGTTTACTCGAGTGACTTTAAAACAGGAGAGAGAAAGGATGAGCTATGTTTGATAGCTTTGTTGCAGTCTGTGTTTGTATTCAGATATTTAGCTCATCATAGTCAGAGGTTATACGTTTCCTTTCATTTTTTGTGTGTTGCACACTTGCTATAAAGATCTATATTTGATTGTGTTTTGTTGTTTGTATGAAGTGAACGGTTGTACACTCTGTGGAGATATCTGAACTCTGAACTGAAAATTGGGAGTGTGAGCTGTTGAATAAGCCGTTGTAGATGTCTCTTCTGTTACGCGGGGTGTGCAGGGGAGTTCAGATGAGGTCGTTTTCGGGTCTGGCCAAGCAGACCGCCCGCCCTCTGCTGGCAAAGGGAGTCATCCAGAAAATGTAGGTATAGGGAAGAGTTATGGGTTACTGTATGTTTGGTCAGGACTGCGGCTCCTCTCCGCTTCACCTCTTCCGCCCCCGAGAAAGGAGGAAAGGCGATTGGATGGTGGCTGCTTGGCTGTGCGGGTATGGTGTACGGAGCCGTCGCCCTCGGCGGAGTCACCAGGTATCGATCGATATCGATTGGTCATTGATTGAATTGATTTGCCAGGCTGACGGAGTCTGGTCTGTCGATGGTGAACTGGGACCTGTTCCGCACGATGAAGCCCCCCATCACGCAGGCCGACTGGGAGCGCGAGTTCGAGCGCTACAAGCAGTTCCCCGAGTACCACTTGTGAGTGAGGGGTACTGTAGGTTACTGTAGTCGATTCTTCGGTGGGATACTGTACCTTGCAGCAAGTCGTCGAACGAGGAGATGACACTGAACCAGTTCAAGTTCATCTGGTCCATGGAGTACACGCATAGGATGTCAGTGATTTTAATTGTTTTATGTTTTTTAAGCACGAATGACAAGAAATTGTCAATCAATGAGACGATTTGAGTAAGAGTACTCGATGAAACGCATGTTTCATTTTTGTAATTTAACGGAACTTGACGAATCTTTTTCAAGACGATCCAATGTATTGCACAATCCATTTAGTTTTACCTTTCGACTGTCTCGTGATACATATAACTGCGGTTAACGTATAATACATGAACTAATGTTTCACAAAATTTACGTTGTTACTTTGATAGTCAGTATAATTACAAGATATGTGTTGTGAGTTGCAGGTGGGGCCGGGCGATCGGCATCGTGTTTCTGCTGCCATGCGCGTACTTCTGGGCAAAGGGACGATTCACACCCGCACTCAAGAAGAGGATGGCGTTCGCCACTGCACTACTCCTCACGCAGGTAGGGGGGAGGAGGGGGGTGGAGAGAGAGAGAGAGAGGGGTGAGAGGGGTGGATAGAGAGAGAGAGAGGGGGGGGGGGGAGAGAGGGGGAGAAAGAGAAGGAAGAGGGAGGGAGGGAGAGAGAGAGAGAGATCAGATCAAAGCCAGAGCATAGCAGAGAGAAAGAGAGAGAGAGAGAGACAGACAGACAGACAGAGGGAGGGAGGACAGATTCATTTCAGGGCGGTGTCGGCTGGTGGATGGTCAAGTCCGGCCTCGATCCGTCGCAGAACAGCGAGTCGAGTGTGCCCCGCGTCAGTCAGTACAGGTGAGCACTGTGAGGGCATGGAGATGGAGATGAATTGAGGAATTTGTCACGTGATAAAGGTTTTTTTACTGTTTGTGTATCATTTGTGAATTGGTATCAATTTTTTTGAGTTTGTCAATGCGATATGTGGAACGCATTCGCAGTGGTTTGTGAGTATCTATTGATATTGTCTTGCAGACTGGCCACCCACCTCTCGCTCGCCTTTGTGCTCTACTCTGTTTTCCTCTGGAACGGACTCGGAAACGTGCTCAAGCCCCACGACGTGGGTGGTCTATGCAGATTCATTGATTTCTTATCAATGTTCCATGTTGAATTAGCATACTGATGTATTGCGTTCAGCACTCTGCGATCAAGAAGATTGGCATGCTGCGCGGTCTGGCGCACCAGTCCAAGGCACTCATCTTCATCACAGCGGTGGGTGGGGAGGAGAGAGGAGAAGGAGGAAATGAGATGTGTGAAAGGAAGGGTACTCGATATTAGCAGCGTGTCTTCCATGGTTGTCTATCAGGGTTGTAGTCGGTATGGATTATTCAGATGATGTTTTCTATCAGATTCAGAAAACGATTATGTAGTGATTGTTTCCAGGTGATGGGAGCATTCGTGGCCGGCCTCGACGCCGGTCTCATCTACAACTCGTGGCCCAAGTTTGCCGACAAGTCAGTTGGTTTGCATACACTAATTTATCAACGTGTATGTTTTTTTATCAACGTGTATGTTTATCAACAACGTAATGTACGTTGGAACATGTCAAAGATGTTGGTGGGGAGACGGAGTCAGTGCTTGTCCCTGTCGCCGCCTCTGCCGTACGCGAACCGCTGCTGCTGCAGCTCTGCGAGTGTGGCCCTGTGCTTGTCCTCCAGTCGCCTCAGCTCCGCCTGTCTCTCCTCGATGGCGTTGCTCTGCTGCTTGACTGCGTAGTGCGGGTCGTGCTCCCACTGTGCCAGCACCCGCTCGGCCGCCTCGATCTCTACCTCCATCGCACTCATCGACTGCGCCTCCCTCGCCTCCCACTGTGCCAGCACCCGCTCGGCCGCCTCGATCTCTACCTCCATCGCACTCATCGACTGCGCCTCCCTCGCCTCCCACTGTGCCAGCACCCGCTCGGTCGCCTCGATCTCTACCTCCATCGCACTCATCGACTGCGCCTCCCTCGCCTCCCACTGTGCCAGCACCCGCTCGGCCGCCTCGATCTCCACCTCCATCGCACTCATCGACTGCGCCTCCCTCGCCTCCCACTGTGCCAGCACCCGCTCGGCCGCCTCGATCTCTACCTCCATCGCACTCATCGACTGCGCCTCCCTCGCCTCCCACTGTGCCAGCACCCGCTCGGCCGCCTCGATCTCTACCTCCATCGCACTCATCGACTGCGCCTCCCTCGCCTCCCACTGTGCCAGCACCCGCTCGGCCGCCTCGATCTCCACCTCCATCGCACTCATCGACTGCGCCTCCCTCGCCTCCCACTGTGCCAGCACCCGCTCGGCCGCCTCGATCTCCACCTCCATCGCACTCATCGACTGCGCCTCCCTCGCCTCCCACTGTGCCAGCACCCGCTCGGCCGCCTCGATCTCCACCTCCATCGCACTCATCGACTGCGCCTCCCTCGCCTCCCACTGTGCCAGCACCCGCTCGGCCGCCTCGATCTCCACCTCCATCGCACTCATCGACTGCGCCTCCCTCGCCTCCCACTGTGCCAGCACCCGCTCGGCCGCCTCGATCTCTACCTCCATCGCACTCATCGACTGCGCCTCCCTCGCCTCCCACTGTGCCAGCACCCGCTCGGTCGCCTCGATCTCTACCTCCATCGCACTCATCGACTGCGCCTCCCTCGCCTCCCACTGTGCCAGCACCCGCTCGGCCGCCTCGATCTCTACCTCCATCGCACTCATCGACTGCGCCTCCCTCGCCTCCCACTGTGCCAGCACCCGCTCGGTCGCCTCGATCTCTACCTCCATCGCACTCATCGACTGCGCCTCCCTCGCCTCCCACTGTGCCAGCACCCGCTCGGCCGCCTCGATCTCTACCTCCATCGCACTCATCGACTGCGCCTCCCTCGCCTCCCACTGTGCCAGCACCCGCTCGGCCGCCTCGATCTCCACCTCCATCGCACTCATCGACTGCGCCTCCCTCGCCTCCCACTGTGCCAGCACCCGCTCGGCCGCCTCGATCTCTACCTCCATCGCACTCATCGACTGCGCCTCCCTCGCCTCCCACTGTGCCAGCACCCGCTCGGCCGCCTCGATCTCTACCTCCATCGCACTCATCGACTGCGCCTCCCTCGCCGCGCGCCCCGCCAGTCGGGCGAACGATCTGCAAGGAAGTGCGTGAGAGGATGTATGGGGAGGGAGAGTGGACCCACTTCATCGCTCCGGAGCGGGAAACGAAGGCGCTCATGTTGAGCAGTCGGTGAGGCGAATGTGTAGACTACATTACCTCACCGTTCCTTCGCATTTTGTACGTGTTTTCTGTGCTTGAGGCATGTGGAATCTGTTGCAAGTTGCATGGAAAGGGAGAGGGGGGTTGGGAGGCGTTTACGATCCAGGTGCATGTGGAAGGTGGAGTCTGGCGGGAGGGGAAGAGGAGGGGGGATTGAGTAGGCTGTAAAAGGGGAGCGAGGTGCGAGATGTTAGGATACGATGGGTGTGGTGGACAGGTTGGCCGAGCTATCCGGAAGTTATGATTGTCTCACCTTTTGCAGGTGGATTCCGGAGAACATGCTGTCCCGCTCGCCGGCGTGGAAGAACTTCTTCGAGAACGACGTCACCGTGCAGTTCATGCACAGGAATCTGGTGGGTAGGGAGAGAGAGGAAGGAAGGGGGAGGGGGATTGACTCGTCCATTTCTAGGCGTACCTGACTCTGCTGTCGATCACGGCTACGTGGCTGGTTGGTAGGAGGATGAACCTGGGACGGAGGGCAAAGGTGAGGAGGAGGAGAGAGAGAGAGAGAGAGAGAGAGGCGTTTTTGCAGATTGCCCTGCACTGCACTCTTGTCATGGGCTACACGCAGGCTCTCCTCGGAATCAGCACCCTGGTCAGTGCACCTATAGTGGGCTCGCAAAGGAATTTTCACTGTCCAACAGTTCAGTGTACGGTAGAACTGTTAGACAACATAATGTTTTTTTGACGAGAAATGTTGAGCTGCATTCAAACGGAATATGTTTGAAAACGTTTTCTCTTTTTCTGAAAAGATACGACAAGCGGTTTAGAATTTGCGCCTGATCTGTTTATCACTGGATGTTTTTAAACTTGTTTTTTCAAAGTTGGATGGCGTGTGTCGATCAAAACATGGAAGGTGGCAAAGGGGGAGAGAGGAAATGAGAGAAAGAGATATGGGTGCTTTGGTTGATAGGGGATGTGTGTGGTATGGAAGCGAGAGAGAGAGAGAGAGCGCGAACGAATGATTGTTTCTTTTTCGCTGTATCCTGTATTGATAAGAGATGGGCAGGTCAAATTGCGATTCACGTGACGCCTTTTTTTGGCAACCATTTCGGGGATCGGATACCGTCAATCAATAAAGTGATAATGTATTGATTTCAGGTGAACTTTGTTCCGGTGTGGCTGGCGGCTATCCATCAGTCTGGTTCCATGGCTCTTCTCTCCTTCACTTTCTGGCTCTCCAACGAGCTTAGGAGAATTCCCAAGTAAGGAGGAGGAGAAGGAGCAGTGGAGAAGATGGAGGAGCAGGTTGTTATTTATTTAGACTAGTACGGTTAGGTTAATTTGTAGTTATAGTTGACCAAGTATCGTATGAATGTCGGCCCTGTTGATTTTGTCCCTGTTGTGTTGTGTGTCTGTGTAATTATTCGTATGCGATAAATTGGCAGGATTCGAGTGGAAGTGTCACTGTGTGAGAAGAAACCGGGGTGGCAGCTTGGACTTTTTTGCGACGGATTGCGTCGATTGGACAGGATATTGACCAGCCTGGGAGAGAGAGTGGCGAGGGAGCAGGCGGATCGACGAGGGCGCAGAGTGGAAGAGAGGCGAGAGAGTGTATTCGATAGGAGAGCACAGACGAGGTGGACAGGTTTCAATTGGCGCTTGCTTTTTGCCGCTGTAGATTAGTGGGGAGAATTTCATGGATGTTGGAGTGTTTTGAAGGGAAGCTGAGCGATTGAAGGGGAGACCCCCTAAAAAGGGCATAAAGACTGATAGGCGAACCTGGTCAAGTGATATGATAACTGGGCATTTCGCGCGGGTTTGAGACTGTCTGGTCATTGAATGAGGGGATTGATCACGAGTTTGTTCTACTGTGTTCTCCATTGTATTGTTCTGGTTGTTTTCTGACCACCGTGTCCCCCCCCCACTCGATAGTCTCTTGGAGTGCCCGCCGGTCTTGCTAGTTTTCCAGCGTCGTCTGCTGCGCACATTTGGAATTTTGAGGATCGTCTCGAGAGAGAGTGCCGGAGAGAGCGTGTCTCTAGGAGAGAAACGAGACGGCAAACAGTGCCGGGGGGCGTGCGATCAGCTGGTAGACAAATTGATTTCGTGTCGCCGTCTCCTTTTTCGTCAGGTGTGACTGTTTCCGGGAGTCTCGCCTGTGTATTGATTAATGTGCCTGGATCGAGCGGTAGATGTGTGTGGTTGAGGAGATGAGTCGTGGCATCCACGGATCCACACAGGAGAAAGGGTGACACCGGTTTTCGAGCCGTCTCTCTCTCTCTCCACAAAAGTACTCTCACCCGAGTGTAATCGCTCGCGTATCCCTTTCCATAACCACAGGTAGATCGGTGTAGGTTTGTGTGGTAGATCAGTCCAGGTGATACTGGATGATCGCATGTTTTCTTCACGCGGACTGTACTGCGCGCGCCTGCGTGAGAGATTTCGTTTTTGTGTGTTGAGTGTGATTTGTTATATCATCGGATAGCCTTGAAGACCGGTAGGCGTGATGGAGAGAGAGAGAGAGCGAGAGAGAGAGGAAGGGGAGGGAGAGAGATCAGCGGCGGATCAGTGATGGCACAGCTGAAACATGCTGACTCACTTTATCGAATCACCGGTGTCGCTCTGTCGCTGAACTCTCCACTATTTATCCAGCTTGCTATTATTCTGTTTTTGCATTTATCTCCGCTCTCGTAGTGAAAAGATGTCGAAATGGCCGTTTGTAAAACGGCGCCGCGCTATTTTTGGTCCTCTCTCTCAGTTTGCACAACACGCGACTATACAGCAAAAAGGACGCGCGATGCCCCGAGGGCACAACTCACCAGCTGATCACACTTGCAATGCACTCCCGCATATAAGCCACTGTGATTCGGTACGGTTTTTCAAATGACCATTTGACGTTGTAGACCGATAAGCTCGGATGTCGAATGAGATTTGATTGGTGTTATCTCTCCGTGTTTCCCGCCGAATGATAGAGACACGCAACATTTGGGAACACCCGAGTCCTCCCAATGTCTCACATGTGTTTTGTCGCCGCTCGAACTGTATGTCTGTATGCGATCTGTCTCACTCTCAAAATGGGGAAGAGAGAGAGGGAGAGGGAGCAGGAGAGAGAGAGGGAGAGGGTTGCAATCGCGACACTCACTCTCAGTGACCGGTCCGCGCGCTGAGAGAGAGAGAGTGGGAGGGAGGAAGGGAGGGAGAGATGAGGAAGCGTTGCCCGAGGGCAGACTCGTGGGTGTGGTCAGGTACCGGAACTGCGCACGCCTCCCTCTCCCTTTCTCCGTCTTCTCCGATTCGCACCTGCTTTGAGGATGCAGTTTTTTTCCGAGGCTAACTAGCCACTCGTTCCCTTCTCTCGCTTCCGCCGTTCTTTCTATAGTTCCTTGTTGAGGGGGTGGTCTGCGCAGATGACTCGATCGACCGCAGACAGTCGTGTCGAGCGCTTGCAACGCCCGCGCTCCGTAGAGCTGGCAGCGTCTGTCTGCAACTCCACCGTATCCTATCACTATCACTCGTTACTCACTGTGTCCTGTGTCCTATTCACCTTTAGTCCATTGCGTATGCAGATCCAGCCTCTAGCCAGTTTCAATTGACAGACGGCGGTGGATTTCGCTCGCAACAAATCAGTGTCGACCCGTCTCGGCGCTCCTTCGCCCAGCCGATCCCATCTGCCATTCACACTCTCACACAGTCGCGTATCCTCGCGTGTGTTGCACTTTCGCGAACCGGATCTTGCGCGTGCGATCAATCTGCCATCCCGACCATAGCCACGCCAGACGACTCGTAACGAGTATGCAAATTTCCCGACTGCACGCGCCCGGTGGCGGCGGCAAGAAACATTGGAAAGTGCGGTTCTGGAGGGGGTGAGAGAGAGATGCGATCTCCCCCTCCTCCATGCAGGGAGCGAACCGGTCGCGCGCCCGCTCGGCTAGCCGACTCTCTCTCTCTCCCACACACATACCCAGGCTAGCTCTAGTCGTTTTCACTGCGCCCAGGAACATCCTTGACCATCATTTTGCCTATATTCGGACTTTTCCATGGATCCGCGTTTTTATATTTTCACCCCTCTTCCAAGTGGACATTGAGCGGCCGTGTGATTCCTATGGTTTCTTTTTCCACCCCCCACTTCATGTTCGGTCAATGTGCCGGCTGCTGTAACAATCCGCGCGCTGATTACCGTCATCGTTTTTCACTCGTGCAAAGTGAATTCGAAAATTCAAGCGACACCAGCCGACGAAGAAAAATGACGCAGTGGTTTCCATATGGCAAAGACTGTTCTCGAGCACTTCCGTCTAATATTCCTGCGAAAAAGCGATCGATGTGAACTGTGATTGGCACGTCTTGATAAACGCGGTGGTCGGCTGCGTATCGCCAGTCGATGCGCAGTGATCTACCGCGCGGGACGTGGTCTACTTGGCGGGAAGAGTTGGCGCTCGCGGGGGATTCCGTAGGCAGCTGGCATGCCACCTGATCTATTTTCGACAGCTCGCCCCGAGGCCGTTCTCTTCTATTTCAGTGCACTGTATGTACACGCTCCCGCATTATTATTGTGGTCGTCTGTACAAACAGTGAGAGGGTATTTTCATCATATTTCATGGTCTCTCTCTCCTTTCTCTCGCGGTTTCTCGTTTGATCAGGCCTGTTGTGGCAATGCAACTCTCCCCTCACCACTCGCTTTCTCTTTGTTTGGACGGCAGCGCCGGTTGATCCTCTGATATAGTAGTTACCAGTAATAACACACGAGAACGGGTATGGATTTCACTTGTTTGGAGCTCTCTCTCTCTCTCTCTCTCTCTCTCTCTCTCTCTGTCTCTGTCTCAATCGTCTGGCTGATCCGTGTCTATATCCTCTCTCTGGTCTCGGTGAGACTGCTTTCATTCATCGGAACAACTTTCGCTCGGGGGTGGTGAGGGGGAAACCGGTATGGTAGTCTTGTAACTAAACTGTGGTGTTGCGCGATCGTAGCTCACCCCGTCCAACCGGACCCCTGATCTACCCACTCTCTCACCCACCCCCTATTGATCTGCTCTGGGATCTACACCCGATCGATGCTTGTATTTTTGCACTCGCGCCGTCTGAACCGGTCGAGTCCAGAGAGAGAGAGAGAGAGGGTGCGCAGAGTGTGCGCCGTTTGGAGAGGGCGCCAGACGCCGCTACGCTGACCTTTCTCGTTTTCACAAATTCCCCCTCCCGTGCACATGCAACTGTGTTGGACAACGTACCGGTTTTTGCCGCCGATCCTCGAGTGTCTCCTTTTTCGGGGCGGCGGTCATCCCTCGAACATTACAAACCCTTTTGCCGACCCTGCCACGGTTGTATTGTCTGCGCGCTGTCCATGCCGGATCCAGTACATCCTCCATAGGCTAGCGGCTTCTGTTCTAGCCGTCTCTGGGCGCCCATTTCGATTCACCGGTTCTCTCTCTCTCTCTCTCTCTCTCTTCTTTTCTCTCTTCTCTCTACTCTGACGCGCTCGCCAATTTTTTGTCTGTCCAATGTGCCAATGGATGCTCGGACGACTCACAGTCGAATGATCGTTGTCCCTCTCTCCCTCCCCCATCCCTCGCAGGGTCCCTTTCCACTTCTTACGCCATGTATAATGTGTCGTTCTGTGTCTTTTTGTGCTCGCGCGTTGTGTGTGTCTGTTCTCTCTCCACTCTCCACGCTCTCTGCTCCATCTCTCTGTGTCTTCGCATGTTTGACATGAGAGGAGCACCTCTTCAGGCGACGAGCCACGTTTCGCGCACACCTTATTATTGCGACTTTGATCGCGTAATGATTTATTGATTTTTAATCCTATTAATCCTGAATAATATTAATCCTGAAATATTTTACCCCCTTGAAGTGATTGCAGTATTGCAATCAGCTGTTTCCAGTTCCCGGTCAGCTGTTTCAAGTGGACCGTGTACTCGACATTCGGCGCGTAGTATTTTGCACTTTCCGTCTCTCTCCCTCTTTCTCCTTTCTCTCTCTCCTTCCCCCTCTCTTGCCACTGTCGTATGATCGGAGAGAGTGTACTTGTGATTTATATTCTTTCGCTATTCTGGCTCTCCCCTACTTTCCGGAGACCAGACCGTTCACTGTGTACTTGTATGCGCATAGTTGAGCGAGTTCTTTGGTTTCGAATACGCAGTATGTGTTCCCATGCGTTGACAAATCTTCTCTCCTCTGCAGCCGTCTGCACCCACCCCATACAATGGTTTTGGCGGGAACGCTCCTTTGAGTGACCGCGCAGACATTTCGAAACTGTTCCGAGCTGTGTTTTGTTTTTGCTTATCCTTATCCTTATGCATATCCTTTCAGGGCTAAGGAGAGACTCGTCCCCCATCGTCGGGTCGAGAGAGAGAGAGAGAGAGAGGGAGTGCGGGAGTGCGCTCATCTACTCTCGATACACACCTACTGTAACCGTGGATCGCCTGGCTAACCTAACCCTTCACACTAACCATGTTCTCGTTCAATGGCAGTGACGCTGCCGCCTTCAACACGTGAGTGACGATTGATTGATGTATCGATTGATTGATTGATTACTCATCGTGTTCCAGTGGGGGTTCTGGCGTGCGTCCGGCGTCGTCGCTGTCGTCTGGCTCGGGCGACTCTGGCCTGTGTCTGCCGCAGGGAGTGGCTCTGTCGCGTCCTCCCTCCGGACCCCCGTCCCCCGCCATTCAAATCAACCAGCTACTCCACCAGACCGCCAACCTACTCGCAGTCAACGCTCAGCTCAGAAAGGAGATCGAACAGTGAGTGTGTGGGGCGGAGCTTGGAGGGGCGGGTGTTTGTAGCTGTGTTTTGCTCAGTGTTTTTGGCGCGGCGCACGCCGATATCAACAGGCTTTTGTTGCGTTTTTCGCTGTTCGGGGCGGGATCGTTTGGATTGGTTTATGTGATTGCGTGTGTGTTCGGGTGGCGGTGGTATTCTCGTTATCATCATATCACGGGTCGCCGCAGTGATAGTGCACTGGATTGGCCTCTCTGAATCCTCGGCCTCCCATCTTTCTCTCTCGCTCGCTCACTCCCACCTCTCGCACTTTAGGGACATGCAGTAGGGTGGTGGTGTATATAAACCCGCTGCCCCGCCACTCATACTTGCTATTCAAAGGTACTGCTACTAGTTCCGCGATAGTTGTTGAATGGATTCGGCTATTGATCAGCTGTGTTTTCTTTGCTTCGTGGGTGGTCTGATCAGCTGATTGTTGCAGAGTGCGCCAGATGCCTCCTCAGTTGGATGCTCTGCCGCGCGCCGCGCCCGTTCCCCTAGCTGATGTGCCCACTTATCCGCCGCTCAGGTGATTATCGATTGATTCATTTATTGATCAGCTGATTATTGATTGATGGATCAGCTGGTTATTGATCAATTGCAGTGCGAACCATCATCAGCTGATGAACCCGTCCAAGAAATCGCCCAAGCCGGATTCGTATAAGACTGTCATGTGCCAGGTGAGACTGTCGGGGAGATACTGTTTCACCGTTTACTGTGACGTTTTGTAATACCGTATACTCACCGTATCCGTGTTTCAGGCGTGGCTCGAGTCTAAGACGTGCACTTTTGCCGAGAACTGCCGCTTTGCTCACGGAGAGCAGGAGCTGCGACCCGTCAAGTGAGTATTGGGATACTGTAGATGAAATATGAGGTACTGTAGGTTGAGTGTTGGCTACTGTGTATGGAATTTTGTCCTTCATGTTGTTATGGTTTTTGATGGTTTTTGATAATGGTGCTTTTGATTAATTTGTGCTTACTGTGCCCCTTTTGCAGCATGAAGATCACTACTCGTCAGAACAACAAGTACAAGACGAAGCTGTGCGACAAGTACACGACGACTGGTCTGTGTCCCTATGGCACGCGCTGTCTGTTCATCCACCCCGATGGGGGACAGCAGAATGCATACATCAGGGCCGACAAGGTACTTGTTTACTTGTTTATTTGTTTACACTGTTGTTCACTTGTTTACTCAGATCGCGGAGATCTCTCAGCGTCACGCGGAGGCTGACGCTCGCATGCTGACTCGTCCGGCGACTCCGCCGATCGCACCCGCCACGGCTGCCGCTGCTCCCAATCAGTCACTGGTCGAACAGGGACCCACGCCTCAGAGGAAGACTAAGGTACGACGGCAGAGGAGTTGAGGCGTCGTGGGTGGTCCTTCTGGATGTGATCTAGAAGGAGGTGGTTTGAAGGATTAGTCTTTAAATATTGACCGCTACTTGATGAATTGCCTGACCTCAATGGTTTGAATCGCATTCTCACCTGCCCTCTGTTTCAGTCTGTGATGCCGCCTCGCTCCGCTCGTCCTTCGAAGGGCCAGCAGGCTGCTGCTGCCGCTGCGGCTGCCCGCCAGATGGCGTCTCTGCACTCTCTTCTGTCGGCCGCCGACCACCGCCCGCACCCCAGCTGGCCCCTCGAGCCACCCGCATTCTTCGTCCGCTCCTCGCCCCTCGATGCACTGTTGCAGAGGGCGTCTACGCCGGATTATGGTCAGTTGCTTCAGTCGATTACATTAGTTTATAACTATTTATGTAGTTTGTAAGCCTATCTGCATGTTGAAGAGACGAATCAGTAGCTAATAAATATATAATGGAATCCTATGTTCCTCTTTCTGATGTTTACCATGTTGTTTAGGGAAGGAGTTGGAGTGTAGTGAGCACACGCCGGCCTCGCAGGGCTATGTGTCTGGCGAGTCCTCGCCTGCCGAGCAGCTGCTGGGCTCTCCCTTCGAGCTGACCGGCCTGTCTGCGTGTCTGTCTGAGCTGGCGATGGGCCAGGAGCTTCCGGCCATCACGTCACCCCAGTCGGGCAGCAGCTGCAGTCTGGACTCTAGCAAGGAGGAGGACGAGTTCGACCCGTTCCGAGTCGCTCTCGGCTATGACAACTTTGCTCGCGAGCTGGCCAAGAACCTCGACCTGTGGTCGTAGAGTGTTCGCGTCCCTCACCCACTCTGTACTATGCCCAGTAGCCACTAACAGTCTTTCTCACTGCTCAACTATATTATATTGACGAATACGTACCCTAATAACTCTGACCTGACACGCTTGGCTCTATGTTGTTCCCATAATAATTGTGATAGGTGTAGGAAAGCGGCCTGTGCGGGGTGCGTTGCCTCTTGATATTTCTGTGAATAGTAGGTGTAATATGATTGTAATATCTCTTCCTCTCTAGGCGCCAATATTGTCTCCCTCTAATTGTACCATGCCCTTTTCCCCTCCTCACACTCACCCACCGTACCCCCACGTATCTTTACCGTATCCCAGTGAGTGTACTGTAGATTGCCAGCTGGCACGTTCAGTTATTCCTCCCCGGTGTTTGCTGTAACTGTAGCGAGAGAGTATTATCATATTTTATGAGAGTGATATTATTTTAGAGACCGACTAGACCTATTCAATACTACCGCCTTCCTGTAAATTATAATAATTTTGTATTTATCGTGAGTCTCGCGCTCTATTGCTGTGTATGTTTGTGTGTACGTTTCACCTTTTGAATGAATTTTGCATAATTTTGTAAGATTGTTGTTTTCTTGAACAGGTGGAGAAAAACTCGGAATACACATTTGACCGTATATAGAATTAGTACCGACAATCCGCTGAAGAGGTGTATTATATTCCAACAAGCAGATAATTTTGGTTTTTACATTAAAAATTCCGTGATTGAAAGATTGAAGAATCATAGGCGCTGAACAAGAAGTTAATTTTTAATGCGAATTTATCTCAATGTCAATCATTTTTCACGTCACTAATCGTGCAAACTAGTTATGTTCTCAATATTCGAGAAAAGCATCGCTCATGCTCGCGCATAACCAGTTATCCGCATCAAGTAATCACGCTATAAAAGCCCCCCTCCCCTTTCCTTGTCCACTGTGCGGAATGCAGGTTCACACAGGCGCTTTCGTAGCGTCGTCCCTTTCGGGAGTCGCCCTTCTGGCATGTCTCCTCTCCATGGCTGGCATCTACACCGACGTGCAGTCCTTCTGGAGCGAGCTCGACGGCGAGATGGACCAGTTCAGGGTACGGTAGAAGGACCACCTTTCTCTCTCTCTCTCTCTCCAACTCTCTCTCTCTCTCTTTCAGACGATGACTGACGATATGTGGAAGGATATGGTGAAGCTCGGAAAGCATGTGAACAAGCGTGAAGCCGGATACAAAGAGTCCTCCTACAACGCAAATGAGGGATACGGTAAGAGAGAGAGAGAGAGAGAGAGAGAGAGAGAGAAAGAGAGAGAGAGATAGAGAGAGAGAGAGAGAGAGAGAGGAAGAGGGAGAGAGGGAGAGGGAGAGGGAGAGAGAAATATCCCTTCAGCCGGCGCCCCTGCGGGAGTGACTGGCAACGCGCCCGGAGGCCCGGAGCCTGGAGCGGGCTGCCACTGCAACGCGGCGAACAAGTGTCCCGGAGGCCCGCCCGGCCCAAAGGGATCCCCCGGATCGCCCGGATCGAACGGATTCCCCGGACGCGACGGACTGCCCGGACACGACTCGGACGACGTCGAGCCCCACTCGCAGGACATGGGCAACTGCTTCTACTGCCCGCCCGGACCCCCCGGACCTCCCGGACCCACCGGACAGGCTGGCAACCGTGGCATGCGCGGAGAGAACGGACGGCCCGGACGCATGGGCAAGGACGGACACCCCGGAGCCCCCGGAGAGATGGGAGCAGGAGGAGGCGCCGGCAAGCGCGGACCCGACGGACCTCCCGGAGACAAGGGAGCCGACGGACGCAAGCCGATCGGACGGCCCGGACCCAAGGGACTCAACGGACCCCAGGGAGACCAGGGACCCGTAGGAGACAACGGCAAGGACGCGGGACCGGGACCGGCCGGACCGGCGGGACCCGGCGGTCCGACTGGAGGACCCGGAGAGGCGGGCCCGGACGGGGCTCCCGGCAAGGAGGGGGGCACGGGTCGCGCGGGCCCGGACGCGGCTTACTGCAAGTGTCCGGCGCGTGGCCAGCACTTTGGAGGAGGGGGCCGCGGCGGAGGCGGAGGAGGGGGAGGATACAACACTGGAGGCAGCTACACCAACCGACAGTGATCCACTCACACCATCACTCATGTGCAATAAAATGTATCGCTTTCATTTGGTTGTTTCTACGGTGTTTCTGTCAAAATTCTAGGACAATAGCAGAGCGGCGATCGCTGTGATCTTTGTGGCGTAGCGATATTTGTAGCGATGTGTGAGTAAAAAAGAAAGTGACAACACCACAACATGCGATAAGCAAAAATTTCCGTCAAACCGCGTTTCTTTGATTCGGGCGATTCGACCAAGCCGCCACTATTGTTTTCAGCCAAACCTACTGCGATACCATCCTACTCACAGGTGTTGTTGTATTAGATTTTTTGAACGTTTTTGAATTTACGAATTACCTTTGAGCGCTCACGTCAACGTTAGGATGGATGGGTTACACTATGAAAGAGGGCGTACTGTATAGGGTGTAGTGGACTGCTTCTAGACAGAGGAAACCTCAGAATCTATGTTTTGAATTAGACAGTTTAGTGTGAGAAAACAGTGAGAAAAAAAGTCTATATTTTGTACCTCCACAATTTTTGGCTCGTTCGCGAAACATATATTATATATACTTTTGCGTCACTGAATATCTCGTTTTTGAAGACTTGCTACGTACGGTTGAGGCAGATTTAGACAAACCTCATGATTTATGTTTTGAATTAGACAGTTTAGTGTGAGAAAACACTGATGAGTGATGAGAGAAAGTCTATATTTTGTTCCGCCTCAATTTTTTTTCTCTTTTGCGAAACATACGAAACATACACAAACATACAGACTGAATATCTCGTTTTTGAAGGTTGAAGCTCGGGCGAATTGGGTCTTCAGTGACTGAAAATAAGTGAGATAAGTAATGACGGAAGATAAGTACGTACAAACTGTTTTGTTTGGGAGTTCACCCCGCCGAATGGAGTCGGAAAAGGAGTGAATATTAATATTGATGATATCATGCCAGCGTACTGGAAGCTACAAAATATAGACTGTTTTTTCACACTAAACTGTCTAATTCAAAACATAGATTCTGAGGTTTCCTCTGTCTAGAAGCAGTCCACTACACCCTATACAGTACGCCCTCTTTCATAGTGTAACCCATCCATCCAAACGTTGACGTGAGCGCTCAAAGGTAATTCGTAAATTCAAAAACGTTCAAAAAATCTAATACAACAACACCTGTGAGTAGGATGGTATCGCAGTAGGTTTGGCTGAGAACAATAGTGGCGGCTTGGTCGAATCGCGTCAAAGAGACGCGGTTTGACGGAAATTTTTGCTTATCGCATGTTATGGTGTTGTCACTTTCTTTTTTACTCACACATCGCTACAAATATCGCTACGCCACAAAGATCACAGCGATCGCCGCTCTGCTATTGTCCTAGAATTTTGACAGAAACACCGTAGAAACAACCAAATGAATGCGATACATTTTATTGCACATGAGTGATGGTGTGAGTGGATCACTGTCGGTTGGTGTAGCTGCCTCCAGTGTTGTATCCTCCCCCTCCTCCGCCTCCGCCGCGGCCCCCTCCTCCAAAGTGCTGGCCGCGCGCCGGACACTTGCAGTAAGCCGCGTCCGGGCCCGCGCGACCCGTGCCTCCCTCCTTGCCGGGAGCCCCGTCCGGGCCCGCCTCTCCGGGTCCTCCAGTCGGGCCGCCGGGTCCCGCCGGTCCGGCCGGTCCGGGTCCCGCGTCCTTGCCGTTGTCTCCGACGGGTCCCTGGTCTCCCTGGGGTCCGTTGAGTCCCTTGGGTCCGGGCCGTCCGATCGGCTTGCGTCCGTCGGCTCCCTTGTCTCCGGGAGGTCCGTCGGGTCCGCGCTTTCCGGCGCCTCCTCCTGCCCCCATCTCTCCGGGGGCTCCGGGGTGTCCGTCCTTGCCCATGCGTCCGGGCCGTCCGTTCTCTCCGCGCATGCCACGGTTGCCAGCCTGTCCGGTGGGTCCGGGAGGTCCGGGGGGTCCGGGCGGGCAGTAGAAGCAGTTGCCCATGTCCTGTGAGTGGGGCTCGACGTCGTCCGAGTCGTGTCCGGGCAGTCCGTCGCGTCCGGGGAATCCGTTCGATCCGGGCGATCCGGGGGATCCCTTGGGGCCGGGCGGACCTCCGGGACACTTGTTCGCCGCGTTGCAGTGGCAGCCCGCTCCAGGCTCCGGGCCTCCGGGCGCGTTGCCAGTCACTCCCGCAGGGGCGCCGGCTGAAAGAGAAGGTCCTCTCTCCCCCCCCCTCTCTCACTCTCTCTCTCTCTTACCAAATCCCTCGTTTGCGTTGTAGGAGGACTCTTTGTATCCGGCCCCACGCTTGTTCACATGCTTTCCGAGCTTCACCATATCCTTCCACATATCGTCAGTCATCGTCTGAAAGAGAGAGGGAGTTAGCGTTAGAGAGAGAGAGAGAGAGAAGGGTCTTTCTACCGTACCCTGAACTGGTCCATCTCGCCGTCGAGCTCGCTCCAGAAGGACTGCACGTCGGTGTAGATGCCAGCCATGGAGAGGAGACATGCCAGAAGGGCGACTCCCGAAAGGGACGACGCTACGAAAGCGCCTGTGTGAACCTGCATTCTGCACAGTGGACAAGGAAAGGGGAGGGGGGCTTTTATAGTGATTACTACGTTCGTAGTTACTGGTAACCAGTTCTGCGCGCATGTTCCAAATCAGGCGAGAGAGTGTTGAGATACGGGAGAGAATGAGGCAAAGAAAGAGAGAGAGCTTGTTCCACAGATTAGATTAGGCTATCACATATCACGCATCACATTATCCACGAGAGAAGAAAAGGATCTGGCGCGACCAAGATTTATGTTGACTTCTCATCTGTCGGAAACACTTTGCATGTCACTTTCATTTCACCCGCTTTGTTATGTTGTTATGTATCAGTATTTCACATACAACCACACACTATTTCAGTGTTTATGGTCAAACTGTGTTTCAGTTTCGATGGTGTCATAAAAATTCCTGATTCAAAGTGAAAACCTCATTGGAGGAACACGAAATAATTGTTAGTACATTGGTATTTGAGCAGATTTTATTCATAGGTATGGCACGTAGGGGAGATTCATTGTACAATGGATGATATCTATAGGGCGAGGAGCGCTGCTGCGGCGAAAGCGAGAGCCGCCGACACGAGAGACGCCTGAAAGAGCGGGAGAGAGTGAGGGGAGAGCCTCGGTCTTCTGATCCATACATTCTATTCTCCCTTATACTAAGACCTCTCATGCATGTGTACTTTGTACTATATGTTCATGAAACGCGATCCTGGATTAACCTTTGACATTTGATGACTCACCCCTGTGGTTGTTGTAGGGGCGACGGTGGTGGTAGTAGAGGCGTTGTTCGGGGCAGGGTCGACCTGCAGTTATCCATCAATTTCTGTCCGGTCAGTCTCTTCGAAAAGCTGCCAGTTGTGAAGGAAGCTCGTTTATTAGGGGTTTCACTGCACGCACACACACCCTCAACTTACGTGATGAGTGTTTTATTAGTTTGACTGAAATAATTAGGAAACTATCGATAAATTAATCAATAAATCAATATCCTTACCCAGTCGGCGATAAAGAGGTTGAGGTCGTATGGCGTCTTGCCGTTGCGGGACGAGCCCCACACGAGCTTCTGCAGTGACGTCATTATCTCCTCTCTCTCTCTCTCTCTCTCTCTCTCTCTCTCTAACCCACCTTTCCATCGTATGACATCATCGGGAATGAGTCGAACTGTCCGTTGTCCCACGTGACCTGAACAAAATCGATAAAATCGATATTTCTCCAAATAGTATCACCCTCTCCAGCCCGGTTCCATCGTCGTTGATCAAGTAGAGATCGAACGCGCCGAAACCAGCGGTCGAAGCGTGATCGGAAGAGAAGATGACCTGAAAAGATTCATATGAGAGAGAGAGGGAGAGGGGGGAGGGAGAGAGAGAGGGGGAGGGAGAGAGAGAGCGAGAGAGAGAGAGAGAGAGAGAGAGTGGAAGGACGCACCCTCTTGTTGTCGTTGAGGTAGTATGGAGCCCAGTTGGCCGCTCCGAGGTGAGTGATCTGCCTCATATTCTTTCCATCCACATCCACAACAAACAGCTCCATTTCGGTAGGGGCCACCAGGTTGTAGCTGCAAGATTATCAGATTAGTCTATCTCAGATCTTCCGAAAACATTCCGTAACTAAAAAAATAGGTTTTTCTAGGTGGTATACTAGGAAGCAAGTAAATAAAGCTTTATGGAATGCAATAGTCCCAACTGTCTCACCTGAGAAGATCCTTGTACTTCTGGATCTCTTCAGGAGTCTTGGGTCGGCTGGCACGGAAGATGAGTCTCTTTCCATCCGGAGAGAAGAACGATCCACCGTCGTAGCCAAGCTCATGGGTGATCTGCAGCGTCGTGGGTGGTCTCTTCTCTCCTTCTCTCTCTCTTCTCTCTCTCTCTCTCTCTCTCTCTCTCTCTCTCTCTCTCTCTTCGTACCTGACGAGGGTTCTTTCCATCGGAATCCATGATCCACAGCTCCAGATCGCCACTGCGCATCGAGGTGAACGCTGAAAGGGCATCGTAAGCTCCGCCCCATCTCGCCCCGCCCACTCACCGATCGATTTTCCGTCCGGCGAGACGACTCCCTCGGCATCGTAGCCCGCCTCCCAGGTGAGCTGCTGCACGATGTTACCGTACTTGTTCACCTGCACATAAAAAGGTTACGGTAGAAAGAAATGAATTACGGTACCTTGACGATATCAAAGTTGGGGTAGATGTCCCAGGTGTAAGAGGTGTTGCCTGAACGAATTCAAAATAACTATGGTCCCACCACGAATACCGTATACTCACAGAGATTGGCGAGCTTGGGGTCGGTCTTAGCGCGCTCCGACTGGCAAGTCTTGCCAGGGCAAGTGTTCGACCAGTCGCTCTGGTTGAGGGAGATCTAAAAAAGGGAATAGGCTCCGCCCCCGCGACCACGCCCACCTTCAGGAAGTCGCCGGCGTATAGGATGTGGTCGTCGTCGTTCTCCTTGAAGAAGTAGGAGCATGTGGTGGCTCCGAGACCGGAGGAGAGTCGACGCATGGGAGTCGTGGCAGGGTCCTTGGTCAGATCGATCTGGTAGATCTGGAATGACGATATTGGTTCACGAACACAAGTGTTCGTGTTATTTGATGGCTGAAACGTCGACCTGGTCGCAGCCCGTGCCGTAGTTGTCCTTGCCAGTCGCCTGGATCGTCAGACGCTTGTTGTCGAAGCTAGGAAAAGAGGTTATCCAAAGTGCGACAACCGCAGCTACCTGAAGTATCCCTCCGCATTGGCGCCGCCGAAGGTGAGCTGCTTCACATTAGACAGGTGAACCTGGAAGAGGGATCGATAATCGAATACCTTAGATCTCATGAAGATCACAGCAGTAGCGTAAACGAATGAGTCAGACGGTTGGAGCACCGTCGAAGTTAGAGCACTATCGCTCTGGCGCAAGCCCTACATTCTCACTCTCACCTCGTTGGGATAGTGGAGAATGCCGTCGAACGACTCGGTCTGCTTGTCCATCCAGGCAACGTCCTGCTCCTCATCCCTCTGCTCCTTCTCCTTCTCCTCCACGCGGCGGATCGCGTCCGAGACGCGGTTCGAACGGATCTCGGCGCGGGTCTAGAGTATGATAATGTGACAAAAAGAGAGAAAGAGAGAGAAAAAGAGAGAGAGAGAGAGAGAAAGATATGGGGGAGGGGAGAGCTCACCTCTTTCTCCTCTGCCTCGGTTGTGTTGTTGGCGGGGGTGTCTGTCCAGTCTGCTATGAACAGGTTCAGATCATACGGGCCGTTCCCGTTGCGAGACGACCCCCACACAAGTTGCTGCGAATGAGGACGGTTTCAATAAGTTACTAGTAATGAAGTTACGTTTTTACATCATCATGTGCATGTGTGTCCTCTAGTAAGATATAACTTAGAGCTACCGGCCCATCTCATTCTATTCTGATCAGTGATCAGTGATAATTTCCATGATCTGATAGACTGCTCCAAACTTATGGGCGACCATACAAAGGCATGGAAGACACGGTAGAGAGATTGTGAGAAAGATAAAAAAAGATAAGGACTGATAAGGAGTTGTGTGATAGCGCTTGGAGGTTGCATCATCTCATGCGACTTAGTGAAGAGATAAGCAGAACTGCACCTTTCCACTGTAGCTGAACATCGGAAACGAGTCGAACTGGTTGTTGTCCCACGTAACCTAGAAACCGATCGATGCTATCGATTTTCCATTGATTGACTCACTCTCTCGAGCCCGGTTCCGTCATCGTTGATCAAGTAGAGGTCGAACGCTCCGAACCCGACAGTCGAGTTGAAGTCAGAAGAGAAGATGACCTAAATCATCCCTTTAAGCCCCGCCCCTTCGCGCTCCGCCCCACCTGTCGGTTGTTCTTGTGGTAGTAGGGCGCCCAGTTGGCTCCTCCGAGGTGTGTGATCTGTCGCATGTTCTTTCCATCCACATCGACTACGAATAGCTCCATTGCGGTCGGGGCCACCAGGTTGTAGCTGTAATGGAGAGGTGTTTTGGTTTGTTTGTGTTTGTTATTAGCTGGAGTCACTGGTTTGAGGCGTAACTTCATATCTTTCCAAAAAAACTATACTCCACAGACAATTAGAGAAATCGAACGTCTGTGAAACGTAAGCAGTAAGCACGATTCTTCGAGGCACGTATCTCACCTGAGCAGATCCTTGTACTTCTGGATCTCTTCAGGAGTCTTGGGTCGGCTGGCACGGAAGATGAGTCTCTTTCCATCCGGAGAGAAGAACGATCCACCGTCGTAGCCAAGGGTGTCCGTGATCTGGACAGGGAGAGTGAGGGGAGAGAGAGAGAGAGAGAGAGAGAGATTGGGGGGGGGCGAGATGAGAGAGAGAAAGAGAGAGGAAAAAGGAAAGAAAGATGAGAGAGAGAGATGGAGGGGGGGGGGCGAGATGAGAGAGAGAAAGAGAGAGGGAAAGGAAAGAAAGATGAGAGAGAGAGAGAGAGGGAGAGAGAGGGAGAGAGGAAGAAGGTAGATCTACTCACCTGACGCGGGTTGGTACCGTCAGCGTTCATGATCCACAGCTCCAAGTCGCCACTGCGAATAGAGGTGAAGGCTTAAATGAAGTTAGGTCCCGCCACGATTGTTCTGACTCACCAATGTACTTTCCATCGGGAGACATGACACCCTCCGCATCGTATCCCGGAGAGTCGGTGAGCTGCGCCACCACGTTACCGTACTGGTTCACCTGCACATCATCGGGTTACGGTATGTGTACAGTACATTGAACTGGGACTACAGTACCTTGAAGATGTCGTAGTCGGGGTTGATGTCCCAGGTGTAGGAGGTGTTGCCTGCAAGTTCAAATGATCACCGGGTCCCACAACGATTACAGTATACTCACAGAGGTTGGCGAGCTTCGGATCGGTTTTCGCGCGCTGCGATTGGCACACCTTCTCCGGACACGAATCGTCCGAGGAACCGGCCGACGCATTCACGCGGATCTGGGGTACGGTAGGATGAAAGGGGTACGGTAGATACGGTAAATTAAGAAACGGCTACGGTAGGTTCAATTTTGATTCAAATACTACTATAGCTACCGTATACCTTGTGGAAGTTTCCGGCATAGAGCACATGGCTGTTATCGGGATAGAAGTAGCTGCAGGTGCAGGATCCGAGTCCAGTCGACAGCCGGTGCAGCGTCTGAACAATTCCCGTAATCCCCGCCCACTTTAGCCACACCTCACCTGGTTCTCGGCCGGCTGAGTGAGATCGAGGCGGTAGATCTGAAGGTAGAATACGGTGAGATTACGGTATCTTAATGTACAGTACCTGGTCGCATCCGGTACCGTAGTGGTCCTTTCCGGTCGCTTGGAGGGTGAGGAACTTGTCATCAAAACTGAAACAGTAAATATGCTTTCACAAGATATGTGTTAGTGTTCATGTTGATTCTTTGATTTTCAAAAGGTGATTTCCTGGATATTCGTATCAGTATCACTCTATCAGTAACCTATCAGCTGCTTCTTTCTGGTTGCAATCTTCTGGCAGTAGTCGCTAAGGCTGCGGGGGATGTAAGATATTGCGATAATTTTGGAGTCCGGAGATAAAATAGCAGTATCGGGAGATTAGCATTTTCACAAACGGCAAGGCGGGCAAAGTATTGGAGTGGGCTTCACATATACAATCAAATACTTCACAGAAATCGGCATTCCACATACAAAGCTATATGTACGGTTGTGTCACATAGAAACGCTGTTGAGAATCGAAAATACCTGAAGTATCCCTCAGCGTTCTGTCCCCCGAAAGTCAGCTGGCGCACGTTGGACAAGTGACCCTGAAATATGTTTTCTCAAAATTATATGTTTACTTTTGCGATGCAGCAAACGCAACCATCGATCATGATCAGATAGTCGGTTAAAAAATGGGGCGGCAGAAACGTAACAGAAATCATAATCATAATTGAATCTTGTTCGGGAACTGTGGGTTTGGGTGTACCAGCAGTGAACCTGAGGCTGATAAACATCAACAAACCACAACATTTTGAGAAAACAGTACCTCTCCGGGATAGTGCAGCGTAGCCTGGGAGACAGCCACTAGTCCAAGGAGGACCAGAGGAGCAGCCATTCTTGAGACACGGATCCGATCCGACTAGCGCCCTTATCAAGCAATCGGTAGCCTGTGGATTAACAGATTTCGTCATATTATCACAAATCGATGAATTATCGCGCGTTGAGCATTGTAGTAGCTTATCGAACCATGTACATTGGCGGGTTTTTAGAAAATGGTGTGGATGTTTGAGAGTCTGCTGAAACAAGAGGAAAAGTGTTATCAGAAATGGAGTATGGAGTTGTGGTTGGGATATCTCGGTATTATTCGGAGAATCAAGCAGACCGGGGACGCTCTACTTTTGCCTTAGGGCCGCTGCCGGCAGAAATGAGCTAGAGTTGAAGGGTCAGAGACAGAGAGACAATACAGACTAGAGTGTACCATGTGCGCTCTCCTAAATCCATACTCTCATTGCACACGGAAGGACAACATGTACAAAAGTATGACAACAGGGATCACTATCTCGGTAATAAAATGTTTGGTGAAAAAAAATATGTGGTCAGCCACGGAAAGTTACGTTGGAATGAGTGAGAATGCGTCAAAACAACGTGTGTTGTAGAGAGAAGACAACATCGATCTCATGTTTGTACTGCAACTGGGTAAACAATTTCTGGATCTTACGAAGCCCCGCCCACTTCACAACAACACTTTAAGTGAAAGTAAATCAGATTGAGGTCGTGTGATCAATCTTTGAAACCCGAATGATGTATGATTATTCTGCCACATGCACTTTTGTTCGCTGCAACAAGTGTTTATCTCAATTTTACATGAATAGTGCCCGTTTCATTTCACTGTTTCACTCGTAACATGTGCAACTTCAATACCACCAAATGGCGAATCGTTGTTTGGAGCGTCAGTTGTTTGATTGCTTGTTTGTGTTTGTTTGTTTCTTATGTTTGCATGACCCGTCAAATACGAAAATAAACAAGCGCGCGGTTGACTGATTGCATCAGCTGATTAGATCGGAGAGAAAGTGCTTTTCTCGTTCATTGATTTATGTTATGCTCTCGAAACGCTGTTCGCTTTTGTTTTCAGAATAGCAGTTTCCTTTTCAGTATTCCGTACATTACTACTTTCACATTTGTTTCAGATCACCATGTTATTACTGTCATTATTATTTATCGTCGGTATTATTCACAGTTCGGAGCTGAAATTCGCGACCAAAAGAAGCATCAACGATACTGTGAGATTTTGAAAGTGATTTTACAATTTCATTTTTTAAGGTAAGTCACCAAACATCAATGAGTGACTAACTGTGACCTCAAAGTGATCTATTGTCCCGTCATAAATGACTAATGAGTCTCAAGATGCCTGACACAGACAAACACCCCTCGCTCTCATGCAGTGGCGGTAAACCCGGCGCGACTTGTCCGCCGCGGCCCCGTAACAGCGCGCCGCGGTCTGTGCTCGTCAGCTTTGCGCAGAGGCGATAACGTGACCAATGAGGCCTAGCCGAGGTGCGTTTATTGCTGGTTGAAAACTTTTCCCAATTGCCCGCGGCGTCCCCTGATTTTAATTACCCAAGTTTGAGGTCGTCGATGTCTCTTCTCTCTCGTTGTCCTGGTGCTAAGCTTGTCTCCTCCACTATCCGCACTGTGCTTCCTCCTATACTCCTATATGCATACCTTGTTGGCGTCCTCTCGGTTGTCCCCATTCAATCGTTTGTGCGCTCCATAGAATATCATAGCTTTGGCCAGTCGACTTCGATTGTATACACGACAGACTCGCGCATTCTCTACTTGAACCGATACAATTCGTCCGATGTCGTGCCCTGTGAATCTCGGTTTCCGCGATCATTGTGTCATTCGGTTGTGGCTGTGGATTGTGGATGTCTAGCTGGTCCCCTCCAGCGTCCCCCTCTCTTCCCACCTCCGTTGGTACCGATCGATATTGCCGCGTTCACCCATATGCCCATATACGTCACCCGATACATGGAGATGCTCTACACCGATACTCGAAAGACCTATACTGCTCGGAAAAGAAGGATGCCTGATACTCAAAGACGGATGACTGAAAGAACCGATAAAGAACCGAAAGATGATCGTCGACGTGATATCGACCCTGAAATCGGAGCCCATAGATCGAAAATCGACCGGAAAGGACGCTGCCGCAGGCAATATACCATAGATCATAAACAAAAGTCGACTGGCCACATAGAAAGACGATGGGACGAGATAGAGGAACTGATAGGCATCATCAACAGCACAGTCTTCAAGGAGGAGGCACTACCTGAACCAGGCAATACGAGACATGAACATCTACGATCGAGAATGCAAGGCGCTCATAGTTCGGACAGTGTGAATCGTGCTGTTCGAATTCTGCTCTTCCTACTTCATCTCCTTCCATGGAGACGTGATAGACGAGGGCGGGAAAGCGAACGATTGAATAGAAAAAGAAGGGCACAAACCCGACGATATCTTCTGAAGATGCAGAGAATGCTGCAAGAGATACGTCATAGACCGATACGCAATAAGCAGCCTCTATTCTTCGGAGGTGGTGACGAACTGATAACAGATGAATCGGCAATGATAAACAAAAAGATATACGTGATGGTGCCGCCTGCGGGCAAACTGAAATGCGGAGGGTGCACCAGCTCATACCTATCGAATGCGAGGCTGAACGATATAGCCAAACACTATAGACAACGTGCACTGATAAGAGGATACCCATGCCCCTGGAAGAACGAACTGAACCTGGAAGTGGGAGCGAAATCCGATATGTTCATAGTCTACACGTGCAGAGTGTGCAAAGAAGAGTTCAGTCTATTGAGGCGAGCTCGAAAACACGCCTTCGAAACACACCCGGAAATGAAAGAGTTCGAGGACACCCAGGAGGCTATACGCAAACGAATAATGACCGAAAAAGGAGGCGTGAATGATGAAAGAAGGAGACTGCGATCGCAAGAGGATGACGAACAGTCAATGCGCATAGAGAAAACAGCTGATGAGACGACACATACCCAATATCCCATACCATACTCGCTCCCCGTTCCCACACCCGTTGGAGACGGCAGAGTGCGAAAGAGAAAGAGGACGGAGAGTGCGCAGGCGAAGAGAGCACGCATAGATCAGGACCCGATCGATAAATCAATAACACCGACAGAGACGCAGAGTGCCGTGAGCGAGAAGGCTGCCGGCTCGAATATAATAGAAAGGAGGGAGAGCGAGAGGACAGATAGCACCCCGCACCCGACACAAAATACCACGTTGATAAGTGATAGCGCGGAATACTCGAACTCGCGGCCCGGCTGTAGCCACTGGCTGCCAGCTGGTGTGAGCGTGCGAGAAGGGAGAGGCGATGACCGATCTACCCACACTGATATACCCGATACGCAAACCGCCGTGAGTGTGGCGGACAAGTCGATCGATATATCGATCGAGGATATACTGGTGATAGACGAGGGAGACGATGATACTGGAAATATCATAGAATGCGCGCCGACGGAAATAGAAAGGAGAGAACGAGAGTATAGGGCAGATAGTCCTCACTCGAGTCACAATACAACGGCGAAAAGGGAGAGAGAGGAATATTCGATATCGCGGCCAGGCTGTAGCCACTGGCTGCCAGCTGGTGTGAGTGTGCGAGAGGAGAGAGACGGCGACCGATCTACCCACACTGATATACCCAATACGCATACCGCAGTGAGTGCGGAGAACAAATCGATCGATATATCGATCGATATATCGATCGATGATATACTGATGATCGATGAAGGAGACGATGATACTGAAAAGCACATAGAGTTCGCGCCGACATACATGGAGTGCGAGACTGATACTAGTCGGCAAAATGATATGACGTCACGAGACGAGATGACGTCACGCGCAGTGAGCGAGCCAGTGAGCACTCACGATACAAACGGCGAATTCGACGAATACGTTATACAAACGGATACGACCAAGTCTGCGATGACCTGTCTCAACTATACTGAGGGAGTCAATTCGAGGCTGAGCAACCAGGCCATACACGCATACCTCCTCTCAAAATACCGTAACACCGATATGTTCGTGATCAATCCGGCCATAGTGCGCGGGATGGAGTGGAAATATAAAGGGAGTGAGATGAAGATACATCCATCCATGCAAAACGACAGATACACAAAAGTCGTACTACCATATTACGAAAAGGGACACTGGATGATGATAGTGGCTGATAAGTCACATGATAGAGCTACCGTATACGATCCGATGCAGCGGCGATCAATCGATAATCGATCGATGGACAAGCTGAGGCGTCTGTTCGGCAGAGAGCTACAGTATGCCGATTCGAATACATACAGTAAACAGGAGAGAGATGAGATGAACTGTGGATTGCGCGCTGTGATGATCCTGGAGCAAATAATCGATAATCGACCGCTCTTCCACTCAGTGGGCGATCTGGAGGAGTTGCGAAAAAGGATGAAAAGCACGATACATAATGAGAGGACGCGACACATTCCGAGACTCATGGACATAGATCTACAACACATGCAAATACACCCCGAACCTATCGCTGTGAGAGGGAGCTGGCATGAGAAACTCGGACAGGCGACGTGTTTCGAACAGATCGAATACGTTTCCGACTCGTTCGTGAGATTCGCATACCTGATGAGGAAAGATAAGATAGCGGATGCGGTGAAACTACTGAATGATGAGCTGCCATCACTCGAGTCACTCGCCGATAGACCGAAACAGCCGAGAAAGAAACAGGCGAAAAGGGATATACCTCGCCGAGCGGACAAGGAGCTCCGGATACTGTATCGCGAGAATAAGGCTCTCGCTGTGAAACGTATACTGGGAGAGGAGTCGAAAGACTGCGAGATAGGAATAAACAAAGTCGAGAACTACTTCCGACGGATAACGGGCGCGCAGCCGTGTGACCGCGATGCGGTGCGACGACTTGCCGCCAACCTGCCCCATATGAACATCTCCGGCTCACTGCTCAGGAGGTTCGGACGACACGAAGTGATGAAAACTATAAAAAAGAAGCGTGATACGGCGGCCGGACCAGACGGGACAGTGTATAGCGACCTATTGAGCGCCGATCCGGATGGCAGCTTCCTGACTGAGCTCTTCAATAGATGCATGAGAGAACAGCGGATCCCGAGCAGTTGGAAAGAGACCAACGTGACACTCATATACAAAAAGGGAGACGAGCTCGACATAGAAAACTGGAGGCCGATAAGTCTGATGAATACCGTCTATAAAATATATACCACACTTCTGACCAACAGGATGAACGAGATAAAAGGACTGATAAGTGACTGCCAGAAGGGCTTCACGAACAGAGAGGGCACACTGGAGAACATTGCGCTTCTCCGCACACCCATACAACACGTCAAATCGATAAAAGGAGATATATGCGTCACGTGGCTGGACCTTGCCAACGCGTTTGGCAGCGTGCCACACGAGGCTATACACGAAGCCCTCAGGGCATTCGGATTCCCACAAGAGTTCCGAAACATAATAGAGGACCTATACGATGGAGCGACGATGCGAGTGAATACAAAAACACACCAAACGAGAAGCATAGCGGTGGATGCGGGAGTGAAGCAGGGAGACCCCATATCACCCATCCTCTTCAACATAGTGCTGGAGATGGTCATCCGGGCGCACAACAAGAGAGTGAGGCCGATGCAGATACTCGGACAAGGCTTCTCGCTGCTCGCTTTCGCTGACGATATGGCCATAATAACCAAAAACCACTCGGACCTCCAATATCAACTCGATAGAATGGCTGAAGACGCGAAAAGTATACACCTGCTGTTCAAGCCGCGCAAATGCGGCGCTCTCATAATACAGAAGGGAAAAGTGATTCAACGAGAGACCAAGATGTACAACGAGTGCATAAATGTGCTCGGAGAAGGAGATAGCTACAAATACCTCGGAGTGAATATAGGCTTCCGAGAGATCAACGAGCAGTCGGAGACGCTGCGACAGATGAATACGGATATGCGAAAGCTGGCAGCAGCGAGGGGATCGCTGAGTTGCGACCAGCTGAGAGATGCGATACGAACATTCGTCATGTCCAGGCTATACTACATTGCTATGAACGACAGATGCACTATGGCCAGTATAGACGAGATGGAAAAGACGCTCGCCAGTACCATATCACACATACAGAACGTCAAGTGCGGAGTGTCGAAGCCATACTTGTACTGCTCCAAGGGCTTCAACATGCAACACCCGAAAGATACCATGTACATTGGCTGCTTCACCACAACAATGAAGCTGCTCCGCTCAAAAGACACCTACATATCGACAGTGTTCTGGAACCTTCTGGAATACATAGCTGTCGCGTGGATTGGACCGCAACAAGCGCATACATTGGATAAAAAGACGGTGTGTGCGAGATATCTGAATGACGAAAACGTCGGATACCGTGGAATAACATACGGTGGACAGACCAATATGATGAGAAACTGCCGCGAGGCAACGAGACATATGAGACGGAAACTGCACTTGTTCGAAGTGAAATGGGACAACGATCAGCTGATAGTGGAGATGCAGGCTACTCCCACGAGCAAAAAATCGATAACTGACTCGAATACGATGCACCTACTGAAGAGAAGGATGGCTGCGGCACTGGACGAGTGCAATATCGAACGAATGAGCACCGAATACACAGTGACCAGCAAACACTTTGATATGTTCATGCAGGATACGAGAAATGCGCGCATACTTCGAAACAAATCGCCTCAGGCGACCGATAGTGCGATCGACTGGAGACATAGAGCGCTACTCGATAATCTGCCACTGAAGGGAGCGAGATTCACGATGCAAAACGCTTTGGCGGACCGCGTGTGCACAACATGCAACGAGAACCAGATAGAGACGCTTCCACATGTGCTCAACGCGTGCAAAGCTCACCTCACAATGGGAATGATGGACCGACATAACAATATACAGGATCTGATAGTGGCGGCTGCGGAAAAGAGTGCGGCAAACGAGAGTGCGTGGATAGAGACAGACACTCGCGATTCGATCAATGGCGGCAGTCTGCGACCGGACATTGTGCTGAAACGAGAGGGCGAAAAAGAGGTGGTCATAGTGGATGTGCGCGTTTCATTCGGAAACGGACTCGCGTCATTTGAGCGCGCCGCCGCCGAAAAGATTGCGAAATACACGGAAATAGCCGAAACCTATAGAGAACTGGGATACAAAGTGTCTCTGCACCCATACTTGGTCAGTTCACTCGGCGACAACTGGAAGGGCAACGATGCAGCACTGACTGCACTCGGAATACCGAAGACTGACTGGAATTCGCTGATAGGACAGATACAATGTGAGACGCTCGAATACTCGAAGGCGATATACTACCTACATGTGATGAACGACAACTACTGCCCGAAATATGGAAGGAATAGACCGGAAAAGGCGCTGAATATGGTGGCGAAATACAAGGAACACTACGCGCACATACGCGTCGCGGCCCTATAAGGACCCTATATCAACAGATTTCTAATCGACGAGGCTTCATACTGTACTCGTGTAAGGCCGTTTCTCTCCCTGCCACAAAGGGACCAAGAGGGCTGTCTGACAAAGCGCGATACAGCCGGCTGCCCCAATCGACCCCGACGCCTTCAGGACGCTGCGACCAAGCATCTTTTGCCGAGGGACCATCGACGGGACAAGCCGGACCACCATTTCTGCCCCCCCATTTCAGCAATATCAATACTTCCCCCCAACCATTGATTTGAGATAAATCTTCTATATGGGTGGCGTACGCAATTTTTGAACGCCCGAAGGGGCTTACAAGAGCGAAATAATGGTGAGAGTATCACGTGTACCGATCACATCTTACGAGCAGCCACACCTTCGGATTCGAACCCAATCGATAGGACACTTACACGTGTTAGTTAAATTACCTAAATAACTACATTAATAATTACTCTTCCAACATCATACACACCCACTCTCTTCATCATCTGCTTCGGTAAGAACTAAACTAAGTTGTGATCTAGCAACGGAAGCATTTTCCTGCCAAGTTGACCCTTTCTATTCATCTCCGCTCAATTTATTTTCGTTTTGCCAACATTCTTCAGTTAAAAAATCCTATTGACAATTTGATCCAAAATGTACAAATACGTTTGAAGAAACGACTAACTCAACATTGAGGTTTATGGAGCAATGAAGTGAATTGTCAAAAAATCGTCTCCAGTTCTCCTCCTCCTCCTCTCTCCTCATCCGGCATATCCTGTCCGGACCAGGGCGGGGCCAGGCGCTCGCGTGGCTGGAACAGCTATGCGACGACTTCGGACACAGACAGACCGGCAGCAAGGCGCTGGAGAGGTGGGTTCACTGTTGTAACCAATACGTGTGTAGGTGTACGCATTGATGGTTGCAATTGTAACACTTATGACTTATGCTCTACGAAATGATGAGTGGTGTGTGTGTGTGTGTGTGTGTGTGTGTGCATGCGTGAGAATATCACTTGCTGTCGCAGAGCAATCGACTGGGTGGTGTCTTCGGCGCGGCGCGATGGACTCTCAGCTCACACGGAACCCGTGCCCGGACTGCCACACTGGATGAGGGGAGAGGACAGGGTGGAGATGGTGGAGCCGCGGTGGGTGGACCGCTCTCTCTCTCTCTCTCTCTCTCTCTCTCTCTCTCTCTCTCTCTTCTCTCTCTCTCTCTCTCTCTCTCTCTTTTCTCTCTCTCTCTCCGTATGACTTCTCCATCCCTTCTACTTCCACCTCGAGAGAGAGAGAGAGAGAGAGGAGGAGGAGAGAGAGAGAGGAGGTGAGAGAGAGAGAGAACTTTCTCTTCCAGTCGCCAGCCTCTCTCCATCCTCGCAGTGGATGGCTCTCCTCCGGGCAGAGTGCGCGCCGAAGTCATAGTTCTAGAGACGCTAGAGGAGATGAATGCGAGTGGTTTCTATGCTATTTATTATTAATATTTTTTTCTCGATTATTTTGAGTTTATCCATATGGTGATATCAATAGCACAAACAGTACCGATTAAGAACAAACAAAGGGTAGTTTGGCAGAGTGATGACTGTGACAGAACCTTTTGACACCCCAAGGCCCAAGGACACAACTTTGTCTATATTAGTTAAACATATGTAGCACCATAATATCTTATTTCATTTACTCGTTGGAAGAGATTCAACGTCAGATATGAGCGCTCCATTCAGACTCGCAACCTGACGAACAAGATCGTGGTGGTGGCTGAGAGTTGGAAAGGGTACGGCAGGGGATCGGGCATACGACGCAGCGCGCCACAGCTCGCACAGAGGTGCGTGCACTTGTTTCATTTCAACGTTCCTGAACTCAAACGATGAACCTTGACATCAACGGACTAATGCAAATGGAATTGATTGTTGCAGGGGCGCGAAAGCCGCGTTGCTCGTCTCAGCAGGTCCCACCAGCCTCTACACACCACACACCGGGGCCGGAGCCAGGGGTAGGTTTTCTCTCCCTCCCTCTTCTCTCCTTCTCTATCCCCCTCTCTCCTCTCTCTTCCCTTTTCTCCTCTCTCCTCCCCCTTCTCTCTCTCTCTCCCCCTTCCCTCTCTCTCCCTCTCATACTCATTCCCCCTTCCAGGCTCCCCCATCCCCGCTGCCTCTATCACCCTCGAGGATGCTCTCATGTTGGCGCGCCTCGCAAGACGCGGAAAGCGGATAGTCATCGACATGCACATACGATCAAAGGTACCACTGCCTTTCAAATCGTTTGAAATTAGATTGTGTTCCACTAGGGCAGTCCAGATGGATGTAGCTTGAATCGAAGAAAAGCTAGAAACGTTCATACCGGTGCCACGATCACTTTTTTCATTTAGGAACTGCCCGATAAGGTCATGTCGCGTAACACTGTCGTGGAGATCAAAGGTATCCTTCAGTTTTCGTGATAGAGATAAGCCCCGCCCCCATAGGCTCCGCCCTCCCGCACGAGGTCGTTCTCATCTCGGGTCATCTGGACTCGTGGGATGTGGGACAGGGAGCAATCGATGACGGAGGCGGCGTCGCCAGCTGCTATCACGCACTCAAGGTGAGATGGACACGCCCATATTAGCTCCGCCCACATTGACCGTTTTTAGGCTATCCGGGATTTGTCGCTTCGGGATGCGCGATTCCGGCCGAGGCGGACCATCAGAGCAGTGTTCTGGACGGCAGAGGAACAGGGTGAATGTCATTCATATAGGAAAACATTTAGGTGGGATGATACGATTACGTTACGTGTGCAGAGTTACATTCTTCAGGAAACATCTCTTTACAAAGTGTTGACACAACCACAAGAACAAATTGGAAGCATGAGACTGGAAGTTTCCTGGAGATTTTGAGCTGATTGTGAGTCCCGACCGCGATTGGAAACAAAATATATCATTGAAATTTGCGCACACCTTGAAACGTACACAACTTTTTTTTATGTATGCATTAATTATTACATGACTTCATCGCATTCCACTTCCAGGCCTTCTCGGGGCGAAGCAGTACTTTGACGATCACTTCCGCGGTATGGAGAAGTTCTTCTTTGTATCGGGTGAGTAGCTCTCTCTCTCTCTCTCTCTCTCTCTCTCTCTCTCTCTCTTTCTCAAACCTTTTTCTCATTCATTCTTATGTTGTGTTATTATGGGTCCCTTTCAGAGACGGACCAGGGTGCTTTCAAGCCGCTCACCTGGCAGTCTCATTTCAACTTCCAGGGAACTCCTCTCGAGATGAAACGAGTGAGGTATGTGCGCATAGGGCATAGTTACTGATCATTGTGACTATCATTGAGAATAATGTTCGTTTGTTGGCTTGATGCCTATGAAGTCACTTTTGTATAGTGGCGTAATCTCATTGTACGTTCATATGTCTCGAAGAAAAGATATTGCGGACTTGTTTGTACTAGCGTTTTTATACAGCGCGTGAAACGTATCAATCCAATCTAATCCAATCGTAAGAAAAAAAAATTCAGTGAAATCGTGGAACTCATCAATGCGCACAGAATTCCACTATCTGTACAGATGAGCTACGGACAAGGTGACTCTTTCTCTCTCTCTCTCTCTCTCTCTCTCTCTCTCTCTCTCTCTCTTTCCCCCTCTCTCTCTTTCCCCACATTTCAAGAAGATCATATAGAAATGTCGTCCTCATTTATTCGCTTGACTCGAACCAGCTGATTGCAGGTGACGTCATGTTCTTCGCAAACGCTGGCGTGCCTTCTGTCAACTACGTTTCCGACAGGGGAGGCGACGAGTATTTTACGTGAGTGGTTTTACAATAATTCCTGTCAATCATACAATCTAATGAATTACATATTGGGTTCTGATTTCTGATTGTTGTCTAACCACAATCATGATCTTGTGAAAAGTTAACAGTGAAAATCATACTGTGACGCAATCACATGCGGAACTCTTTTTCATTAAGCAATTAAGTGTATTCCATCCATATTTTCTAGAGGAAGTAATTCCATCTGTCTATCTCATAACAGCAATGGGTTTACCTGCTTATTTATCACGCTGTAGTATGTAGCAATTATAAAACATAAAAAAAAAACTAAAACTGAATTGATGATTTGAGTGCAACTACTTTCGAGTCACTTTCCAAACAGTTCTCCTCCTCATTCTTTCCTAACAATAAATATATAGAGACTATCACAACTCTTTAATATTAGAAAAGAAAAATGAGGAAGTGACAGCTCAGTAAAAGTCGTTGGTTATTGTACTTTCGAAACGAATACATTTCGAATTTCAGACGTTGAAAGTCCAAAGGTACAATTATTATTCCAGTTACCACCACACAAATGCCGACTATGTCAGTGTCTTCAAGGCGGGTGAGTGGAGAGAGAGAGAGAGAGAGAGAGAGAGAGAGAGGGAGGGAGAGAGTAAAAAGTAGAGAAGGAGAGAAAGAGAAGGAAAAAGACAAAAAAAGAGAGAGAGGGGGGAGAGAGAGAGTATTTTTTTCAGAAGATCTGGAGGAGACAACCGCTATATTCGCAGTTCTCGCTCACGTTATCGCTAGTATGGACTCTTGGAACTGATTTATGATTTAATTTATTCTCACAACTATTGAGAACCATTCAATCATTCACATGTCTTTGTCTTTATGAAAATGTCACAATCTGTGTGGACCAAAGAATACCGCCTACTTCTGATTTATTTCTAACTTCACAGCGACTTGTTTTTCACTTTACATAGATAAAGTGTGTTCATTGTATCATAAAATGTTTTCTAGAACGTTTTATCAGAATGTAACATTAGTACATATCAAAACCTTTTTCGTTGCATTACATATTTTCAAGCACTGAATTACTGAATAGCAAACAATAGCTTTCATCTGGATTCTTGGAATATGAAACAATATTACAATCAGAACATTGCCTGTTTCGCAAGAATAATAAAATTGCTGCGGGCTCTGTCTGCTCTTTTCCTGTCTCTTTTCGTGATTCATATTCATATCATATCGGCACATTTCTTTCTGTTCCAATGTCCGAAACACATTTACCACTTTCCTCATTTTTAAAAGAGCATATCACTCTAAATTTCGTGAAAACGACTTTCACGTGAAAATACATGTGAATAGAATCATGTTTCCTTAAGAAACTATTAAACTGAGGTTTTGAAATTAGTGGCGAAAATACTAATGGTTGTAACTTTCCATATCCACATAACACTTCTTTATCTCATCGTTTGTTATACATCAAACTGTGCGTATATCTTAATGTATTTCCTATTGTCGGTCACATGTGCATACAATTGTTTGGTTTTCGGATTTGTCTGATGTTATACACGCGAATATTATATTTCTCACTACAACTTTCGAACATTTCCGACGCGATTTGTTTTGTTCAATTTCAGCTTAAATGAAAGCTGCGTACAAAAGTCTCTCTCTACACATGATCTTCTTCTAATGTTCTTTGGCAGATAATTTGGTGTGATGAAAAGCATTCACAAAAGAGCATGATGCTCCAACTTGGCTGTCAAGTCACGTACTACGAAGAAGATCGTGTGTAGAGAAGAAGAGACTTCGGTACGGCACGATTCTTTTTTCCAATCCGTGTGATCCACCCGCGAAAATAACTAAATTGCATTGCCTATAGTATTTGTTTACTCGCCTTCATTTATCGTCAGCATTTCTCTATCCTCAAATACTTTGTTTTCTACAAAAGAATAATAGGTTCATAGTGTTTTCGAACAGACGCCTCTCACATTCCATGTCACATTTCCGCGCGGGACCCGTGCCAATAATCCTTCCCTGCAGATCATGAATGTCTACGGTCTCCACCTTCCCCTCCCAGTTGCCGGAGAATTTCATGAGAACAACCCATATTTGAAACTGTGCGTTTTTATCGTCGTTTTGAATGCTATTTTCATACTTTCGGCATCCATGATACTGTGTTTACTGATCGTTATTATGCTACGGGTACGTTGTACGTAGCGATCATTAAAAACAATAAAACTACGTTTAGACTCATCAGATCCACATCAACCTTACTTGTATCTACGTTGTATATCTCACTCAGTTCATTATTAACAACGCCGTTCAAATAGGACTATTTATTTGTCAGTTCAATGATGTGTCCGTTATGGGTATGGAAGTTACTTGTACAACTGTTTACGAACTATTTTGCATATTTAGAAGGCACGGTGATTTCTTATGTTGTTGTTGCTTTTGGATTGTATCGGAACCACTTCACTGGTTTGTTCACAGGTATATTTCTGCTTCTATGAAAATAAATACATACGTATACCAAGTTTGCAGCAGTCATCCCCTGCGCCTTACTCGAGAGAACGTTCGCTTTGTGTTTCGTGAAAGACTACGAACATAATCGACGATGCTATTTAGCGGGAATGTTAATTGTTTTCCATAACTTGTGTGGAATCGGTTATGCTTATCTGGTTTCCACAGGTATTACTGCATCTCTAACATTTATTTATCTTCATCAATATGTGTTATTTAGCATGTATTTCGCATTTGCAAAGCAAGATTCTCATGTTTTCCGTATCGATTGTATGTGTTGGGGTGGGTGAATAATTTATTGAGCTCTTACGGTATACTTACGTAAGAACGTATTTCATTATGTCACAAAGACAGACAAACTAATGACGCACCGCGTGACGTCACTTTCTTTCAGTACTTTCTTGTGCTGCGTAAGTGGAACTGTCATCAGATAGTGAAGAACGAATCGCCGCAGTACTACAGTCTCGCCACTCGATACCAACTACGAGAGAATCTACGAGTGTTCAAGGTATACTGTAATGTATACTGTAGTACGTTGACTACTGTGGACATCTAGGACGTTCAGTAGAACATATTATGGCTGCCATAATTTCCATGACAGGCTTGTTGACAGAGACTTTTCCAGTTCATCTCTTGTGTGCTGCTTGGCACTGCCATCCTTCTCCTCGTTCTATCATCCATCAACATCACTGGCTCACTCATATTTGGAACGAACAACAGGGAATGTAAGGTGATCTCTATGTCTCCCCCACTCCTTCCCTCTTTCCCTAGCAGTAGTGTGATCGAGATGCACTTGTGATGTTGAAAGTTGAAAGGAATATTTATCGTTTAGGTGGTTCACTTGGCAGTGGATATGCTATCAGTGGGGTGAGTGATGATTTTATAAGTGTTTGTTTTTATATTGTCCACTCTAAAACAAAGAGATTTATCGTTTGTTGTTACTGACGTATTGTTTTGCAGTGGGCAATATGCCATATTACTTACGTATATGTAGTAATGAATAATTTCAATATTTTCAATCTGGATGTTTGAATACATAAATAATAATATCCTCTTTTGAGATTCATATTCTCACGTGATCACATCACGAAAACATGGTGAAAAATACAAAATAATAACAGTATCAATTACCTGTTGTTTGAACGTTTACAGACATTACATAAAGAGTGCCACCTATACAATAGTTCATATATAAAGCCGCTAATGTGGGGAATAGTTTCAATAATCGTGGTATTATGTATTATGGTCTAGCTGTTAGAAGAGGGGCTACGCATACAGAGTGGGAGAGAGCGTTTTTTTTTCAAAGTTTAGTTCGTTCATGAGTGGTTGATAGTACAGTTACGGGTGGGAACTGTTCGTAATCGACTTTATTCGCGGTTTGCGGGGCTTCACTTTCACAAGACACGGTTGACAACACAAAAACTCTTTGTAATCCGAAACCGTCTTGTTCCAGTGGCACCAACTACCTCATCTATTTGGCAGTTGTGACGATTCCCGGATGGAAGGAGCATCTATTCAGACTGGTCGCTGGCGATATCCATATTAGACCCAATAAAGTGACTGTGAGTTCATGTTCTCTCTCTCTCTCTCTCCCTCTCTCTCTTTCTCTCCTCTATGATTCATCTACTACATTACGATTACATTTTAGTGCAGACAACATTAAAGTGGTCGCATACCCTTGGCAAAATTATTAGCTTTGCTCGAAGTTGAGACGTCATTTCAGAGTGAAACGTACCGCCACTCGACCTACGCCCCAGACACAATCAACATGGCCAAACTGCACTTCGATCAACTCAATACTCGATGGAACTCGGTCCCTCCTCAAATCTCAAATCAATTGGTCTTCAAAACATAAATAAAGTTTATTACACCACAAGGACGAAAACATTGTTTATACAATTACAATGCAGTAGAGAACTAGATATTATGGTTTTAGAAAACCGGCAAAAATCGTATTATCTCTACATACATCATACCTAATCATTGCTCACGTGTGCAAAACCGATGCAACAGAGTGGAAATAAAAAGAGTGTCTTGATTCCGCTCGATTAGCGTGTGTGTACATATGTGGTTACCATGCATTTATCTATTTGTCTCCTCTCCTCCCCCCTCTCCTCTCCTAAACTCCTAATCCATCTCTGGAGAGCTCTCATCTTCTCATCTTCTCATATCTCTCATATCTCACAGCTACAACTCACTTGCTTTTTCACAATTTTCTATCGACCCACTCGTTACGGTTACTTTTTTGCCTTACTGTTTTACTTACCTTGAAAACTATACCTCTTCTCAAAACTATGATGGTTATGCCTTCCTGAGAGTTGTATATTTCTGCTATGGTAAAGAGGTGTAAATGCATGTAACTATTTATTACTACTTTTTCTTCGCCGCTAACCGATAACTGTTCGTGGGAACGGGCGCGCTTTTCCGTGTCGATTCATTATTAGCATTGCATACTTGTAATTGTATCCGCTCGCTCCTACGATCCCCGTCTCTCTGTCTCTAACCGCGAGTGCGCTTTTTGAATGTGTATCGATCGGCAGTGGTGACTGTGTCCGCTGCAGTATGGCGTAACTGACGCAGCGACGACGCACCGACGACGCAGTGACGCAACGATGTCGTCCGGCATTTGTTCGTGTCTGCGAGAGTGGCAGAACACGTGCGGGATACAGTGAGTATTTTGATGTAATTTTTATTATGTGTTCATGTGTTGTTTTGTGTTCTGAATGCATTCGTTAGAGAGCAGAAAATACACGGTTTCTTTACTTATCCTATGTGCGTAATGGGTGCACAATATTGATGAGTAACCTGAACTCGCAGCTTATGTGCTTATGAAAAATACATGCCTACGTAAATCGTAAATGTGCTTGACAAGTTTTATCGAAAATGAGCGAACAAACCGACAAGTACAAGTTGCAGTGAAAATTCTTCAAACACCGGAAATGTCACCACGATTCATATCAACTGATAGGAAAAATGCATATCAAACTCACTCATTTTCAATCTCGCATCTGCAATATTAATGAGTAATCTGAATCCGGAGCTGCTACCAGACTAGTCTAATCGAAAATGAACGCGTGAGAGAAGCAAACATAGTACATAGATGCGCGATAAATGCTACAAATATGACCAGTCTTTAATAAAGTTTTTCTTTTGGATCCAAGGTGATCGAGTTTTTGGCTGATGAGCGATGCGGTCTGTTCGTGTCGAAACTCAAGTCTGAAGTCTAGCTACCTTTTACCTTTTTCTCAAAAAAACAACAACATCATCGTAAAGAGCAACGCCGAGGAAACTGGGGTGCAAGAACGAAATGCACAACAGAATCACAAAGTTCATACAAATCCCTTGCAGAGCGTGCAGCCCCTCTCCACCCTCCCTCCCTTCCCCTCCCTCCTCGCCCCTCAGTCTCCACTTGAATGGGGAGGAGTGGGGCAGGATGATGTACACCTGCTCCATCCTTCTTATGTTCTCCGCAGTCATAGTCGCCCTCATGTTCAGAAGTATCAAGCGGAACAGCAGCAGTGTAGAGGTGGGCGAGCACTGCGTATTCTGAAGAATTATTCTGAACCACTTACGGTAGACATGAGAAGTGATGTTCTGTCGATACACAATAAAATACCGCTAGTCACTTTCATAATTCGTAAGTAGTGGAGTGGTGAAAGAAGAGCGTTTAACTAGTTTTTCATATGACAGCAGAATCCAGCAGATTAGAGAGATTGTGTTAAATAATATTGAGTTCCATATCATCGGATGATTTTAGTATAGAAATGTTATTTCCTACTTATTCGTAATCGTGTTAGAATCTTAGAATTTGGATAGGGATAACGATGGGGACTGTAAGATGTACATAGATGAGGATAGAATATAAACTGCAAAATGGGGGCAAAATTGTTTAGAAGTTTAGACTGTAAGTAGGTACTGTAGATTGTAGTTTAGAACTTCCCTTTATGAACCATTTTAGAATGTTAAGATGGAGGCTTTGTTGGATGCTATGCGATTCCGAGAGGAACTCGATATGCAACAGAGACAGAGGAGGAGGCTGCTGCGCGCTAAGACTAAGGTTATCGATTTATTGATTGTTTTCCATCCCTTCTTTGTTTCTGAAAGAGAAGAGAGAGTACAGAGAGAAGAGAGATAAAAAGAAAGAGGAAAAAAAAGAGAGAGATGGAGAGAGAGAGAGAGAGAAACTCCCTCCCTAGGTATCTGCCTGGCTGTCGAAGACCCATGGCGAGCCGGGTGTGAACAAGGGATGGCAGAGCAGCCCGCAGCTCATCGAACCCCCGAGGAAGCCGACTATCAGGTGTTTATTGATTTCCAAATCTTAATGACTGTGATGTGACGTATGTGACCATCACTTGTGTCGTCGCCCACGATTCACTAATGTTCCGTTCCAACCCAATCGATACCGCGACAGTGACTGTGACACAAACTGTGCCGTACGTGTGAGGTGACCATGTATTGTGTTCAAACGTCCCTTGTTCTCTTGTGTCATGTAGAGATGGTCCGTTAAGCTCTTCATGACCCGCAGTTTGAAAGACCGAAAACCAAGCGGACCATCTCTACATAGTCTCTAGTGTAGTGTTATGGGCAACCTGCAGACAAAAATAGAAACAAAAATAGAAACAAGGTATTGTTTAGGTTCGGTTCTCAAGACGAGCCGGATCAGCGGTATTGCAGTTCGCTCGGCTCGGAGATCCCGGAAATCGTCATCACAGACGACGGCACGTGCGGCATCGGACGAGCAAGGACACCCGCACTCTCACTCATATACGACTTCAACAAGTCAGCGCGCGTTTGAACCAAACGAATTAGTATGAAGTTAGATTGTGGTCCACTCGAGATTGAAACACTTTCGTGTCATTCTGTTAGCGCATTGCATTAGCTATCACTTTCCCCATTTCGTTTGACTTTTGTTATTAGAAGATTAGTGTGAATCGTAGATTGTTGTTTTCTACATAGTAGAGTGCTATGGATTAGTGTGCCCTCCTTCGTTCCCCTCTTCCGTAGTGCTAGTGTTTGCAGTGAGTGCGCCCCGTCGCCGGCGTCTTCCCATCCGGTGCGCGGCTCGATCTCGTCCATCGGATCCGCCGTCTCCGGCACATCATTCGCGTCCGACACCCGCCACAGCGTCAGCCTGGACAGAGACGACCTGCCCCTTCCAAGGCTCAGTCTCCAGAGCCACTCTATGAGCATGGACTGATTGTGATCGTGGTTTGTATATGTGTTTTCTACTGTATAATATGTATTCCTCATTTGTTTGTTTGTGTGATACTCAAATAAAGGACGTTCATTTCCGGGCGCGAACTTTTTTCCAGGACATTTTCCATGACATAAGTGCTAATGTGATTGTCTGGGCATATAAAAAGAGCGGCGTGCAAGCAAGCAAGCACATTTTGTATTAGGTTTTATTTGTATATCGTCATATCTTATGTAATCAATTTACTAGGCCCCACCTGCATGGCTTCGCAGTAATTGGCTGTGCGGAGTTAACGCGAACTGTTATTCGTTATTGACACCCTTCCCCCCTCTTACGAACTGAATGCCTAAATTGTATCGGTCCCTGCTTCTCTCTCTCTCTCTCTCTCTCTCTCTCTCTCTCTCTCTCTCTCTTTCACGGTAAATCGCTACAATAAATTGCCCCTTTCAAAGCCTGCTCTTATTCCAAGCGCGACCGTGTTTTTTCACCGAAAATATTATAGTTTAGGGGATAACTAGATGTTTCTAAACCATATTTGCCATATCTACACTTTGAATTTACATTTAGTTATCTAGAATATGAGCTCGCCGTGCAGTCTTCTCAACGTCACTCTCTACTGTAAGAAGGACTTTCGTGAGCTCATCAAACACGCAAACAACCAGCTATGGCGCGAACACAAGAACAGCAAGGTACCGTACTTGGGGGGGGGGGGGGTACTGTACTTATCGTACACCTAGGAGTACCTTGCCGGCGCGGATATGTACACATGTGTGATACTCATTGTGTTCGCATCCATTATCATCGTACTTCTCGTGCGGTCCGTGAAACCCGGAGAGTCACTGGACGACCAGGTACGTTTCACATACGTTTCAAATACAATACGTTTAATTTCAATTTCAAATGACGTTTCTCCATTTTCATTCTTCTTTTCCATTTCATTATGTTCTCTGATCACAGCAATGTTTTTGTGACGTGTGAGCAAGCGACGCAATTACCCGTTTTCTCTCCCTAGAGATATCGATTCCGCCTGCACGGATGGACAGATACCCACGGGACTGTAGTTATGACAACTTCAATGCTTTGGATTAGAGAAATGTCAAGACTACACATACAGCAAAATATCATGGAGCATATGTTGTTTTGCAAGCGAGCGCGTCACAGTAGCCAGCAGTGAGGCGAACAGCGGTCGTGTGGCCTAATGGATAAGGCGTCGGACTTCGGATCCGAAGATTGCAGGTTCGAGTCCTGTCACGATCGAAACGTTTTGCCGATAAAACAACAGTGTTATGAATCGAGTTCAGGTGACGATTCTGCTCTCATCAATGCGAGTTCGGGTGGAGGATGAAGAGAACATGCGACATCGAAGGTACAGTAGGAATACCAATATTAACCTGTCCTATGACACAGCCCTTTACAAAAGGTTGCTGGTATGAAGGCGAAGGAGTAAAGGGAACAGAAAGAGAGAATGGGATCGAGGATACGTTTACGATATACGTTTCAGAAAGATGCGCGAGGCGAAGAGAGCGGCGCAGAGATGGCTGGCCGATATCAAGCAGAAGTCGGTGAGACGACTCTCATCGGCCAGAAACAGAAGGAGCAATTCCGAATCGGGTAGGAAATCTTTCTCTCTCTCTCTCTCCCAAGCATCTCTTTCAGCTTCAGAAGCTCCCTCCGTAGCGTCCGTGCCGGTGCGCTTCTCGCAGAGAGGAAAGGTACATAAAAAAAACAACATCATCAACAACAACAACAACAACAACAACAACAACAACAACAACAACAACAACATTCAGCTGCAGTCTGCGGCGCGTACCCGTTCGTACCAGGGCTACCTTCCGGAGATAGTGGTGACTGACTCTGGACATGTGTACGAAGAGAGGGACCGACTGAGCAGCTGCAATAGCCGGCCGTTGAGCAGGTGCGTTTATTTTGAGATACATTTTAAATTTAGCTTTAAAGATACCGGCCGTTGAGCAGGTGCGACTTTTTGAATAGATCCATCCTCACATCCTCTGTCTTTAGTGTAGTTTTGTAGTTTTTTTTTGCTTTTGTAAAGAGAATAAAAAAAACATTGTTGACAAAATGCTGTTCTACTCATCAATTGATTGCGAAACGTATCGGTCTTTCTGCAATTAACCTTTCCGCAAAACTCAATCACACTCATTGAATTTGTATGTTCCTATGAAACTCGGCTTGGCCAGATTTCAATGAAAATGGGAAACTTTTCACATGACTGAAAAGTTGAACGAAAGTCTTTCTTTATAGAACATAAGTTCATAAGTAATTGTTATGGCGATAAGCGAGCTGAGATTACCGAAAATTACCTTTACTTTTTATTAAGTCGTAATGAAACGTATCTCTATACATTTTTTGTTAAATTTAAAACATTTTTCAGACAGTCTTCGATCTCGTGCTACGACGAGAACCTCTCAGTGTGCGAGGTGGGTGGGGGCCAGAACACAAACTACACAACTGATCCGAAAAAATAATGGGTCTGGCTCTGGCTCTCGTTGTATGAAATTTACAACATCGTAACAAGCTAACATTGTGTAGCTAGATAAGACGGAAAAATGATAGGTGAAAACAACCACTATAACAGGTATTCTGCGAGGAGGCGCCAGAAAGCGAGCGGGAAGGAGGAGGCCTGGGAGGAGACAGCTACAGACAGCAGACAGCCTCTCCACACAACAAGGACCACACAATGTTCAAGTACTGACCACTGTCGCTGTATAAACATAAACGGTTTCACATTGGTTTGTGTTTCAATTGACTACATTCTGGACAGTGACAGTTTTAAAAGAACCTTTCTGTTTTTACTATTAGAAGGCAAATAATTTATATGCACAGACATGGATGGGCAATAGTAGTAGACACGCGTGGGGATTGCAGTATGAGTGGGCGTGGCCTGAGTGGGCGGCGCTTAGAACTTCCTGCGCTTGGCGGCGCGGGCGCGGAGACGCGAGAAGATCTGGTTGTCATCAGGGAACTGCTCCTCGAACGAAGGACCCTGGAAGGATAGAGTGTATGACGTCACATCATGATATATCTATGCATGACATCACTCACCTTCTCGTCAAACTTGCATCCGACACGGAAGTTGGCGGTAGAGTTGAGGCACTTTCCGGAGCGCCACATGTACCACTCGTCACCGCGCTGAAAAAAGGGGCGTGGTCAGAGGGGGCGGAGCCATACGAGCCAGAGAGTACGGAGAAGCGGATCAGAGGGGGCGGAGCCTGTTGGGGCGTACCTGCTCCAGCTGGTAAGTGTAGAAGTTGAAGCATGCGCGGTGTCCCTGATCGAGGTAGGCGTTGAACACAGTGTGCGCCTTCGGGCAAACCTGAAAAGATGTTTTTTTTAATCCTATGATAGCAGACGACTTATTAGTAGTGCTGTGAGAAGCGCTCCTTATAAGATATCCGTGAAACGTGAAACGTAACGATCATTTTAGTGAAGTACATTGAGAACTCACTATCACTAACAAACACTAGATGAAACGTATCGTCTTGACTGGTGTGAAACGTACCAGGTCGATGTACTCCCTCTCCTCTCCCTTGTCGGTCTTCTCTGTGAAGAAGCCGACTCCATCGGGCACCGGCCGTCCCTCGTCCGTCTCGTGATGCTTCAGCACCATGTGACACTGCAACCACAATACGTTTCCAGTACGTTTCCAATGATACGTTTCATATACATAACTCTTTGTTTATCTGGGATCTACTGTCGCGAATTCGAGTCATAGTCATAGGAAATCTTGTTGTACGTTTCGTTCAACGCATTTCCTAATAAGTGAAAATGTATTGGCAATGCGAGTTCATTAGAGAACAACAAAATAATATAATACGTAATATGTTTCATCCTTCTTTGATAAGCAGCGAGGTTGGTTTCGAAGTAATTCGCGTAATTCACGCAATACTAAAAGACAAAACCCAACCTTGGACTTTTCGGGTCCTCCGCGTAGACTGCCAGACGAAGTGGTGCACTTGATCTCACGGAAGTCTGCAACAGGAAGCAGTAAGCGAACAGTTACAGTCTTTGGTCCACAACAATCTCACAGTTACAGTAATCTTTGGCCTACAGTAACCTACAGTAACCGACTGACTGTGATGGGCGATAGCGAGTGCCGCTAGGGCGGCGGTTGCGGTGAGAAGTCGCAGCATAGCTCCTTGCTACCCCTAATCCAGCATCTCCTTTTATACCACACCCCGAACCGGTCTCACTCACATATGTGTAGTTAGCCGGCCGGTGTGATTTTGACGAGGATATCCTGACCGGATGACGCCTATGTGTATGCCGGATCATGAGCTTGTTCTCTCTCTCTCTCTCTCTCTCTCTCTCTTTCTCTCTCTCTCTCTTTCATGTTATCCCAAAATATGCGATGGCTTGGCGGAGATGATGAATTGCGCAATGGCGTCGCGTCATTTGAATATGCGCTTAGGAGATCAAGGAGATATATCAGATCTGATCGTGACCAAGTCTGTAGGTGTGACTGCGTCTGTGACTGAAAGATAAGCTTGGCGTGATTTATATGCTGACTCGTATGTTGACACTTCAATTTCAAACAGTATTTACAATATTTAAAAGCGCAAGTTTGCATAGAGCAGAGATTAGATTAGATCTGAGCGAAGATGAGAAGAATGCAGAGGGGATAATTATGATCGGATAGCATAGATCGAGAGCGATAGTCGAGAGAAATGCGCAAACGGTGACAAGCGTGGATACACACACACTATCTAGCAAGAGCAGTGTGCACCAATGGATACGGAGGGTCGGACGCCGTCCAATGTGATATCGCATTGTTCCGGCTGAGGTCTCCTCATTCTCCACTGTAGGATACCAGATCAGATCAGTGAATGCGGTACCAGATCGGTGTAGAATCAGGTCAGAATCAGGTCGATAAACTACAACGATCACATGTCTTTTTTTAAATTTGCAGCATAATTACTAATAAAATAACTTGAAACAATCTATTAATATTGTTTTTCACCATTACTAAATAAATATACATACAATCAGAGAAAGTATTCATTACTCTCACTTCGATTATCAGTGTTTAAAGCTGCCCTTGAAACATATCCAAATGCAATTGAATATTGAAATCACAGCGCTATATTGATATTGATATAAAACATGTACTTATAAGTAGCAACTGATGAAAATTTGTCATAAGCAAGTTAAGTTGTTAAGTTGTACATATCATATGCATGTTTTGAAGACAGAAAACAATCTCCACATTATCTTTAGCCGCATCGTTGTAATTATTAAATGTTTCGCAGGAAACGTATTCGAAAAAAACCCAAAAAAACACAGTTACGTATGTAGTCAAGAGAACAATGATATGTGCTAACTATGTGATTCGTTTGTCTTCAAGCTATCAAGATACACCTCGGTTGGATCGGACTCTATCTGGGATCTGGGGACAATTGCGGCCGGAATAATGCCATATGCGGGAAGTGTTTCGATCCGTGTATCCCGGCTGGGTTTGAACAACTCTAATGGGTTCATGTTATAATTCACCCTAATGCCGTGAAACGTTATTTGAAAAGTGGCTTTTTCGAAAATCGATTTCATCAGAACTTATTTATTAGCGTCAAATCCTGAATCACAGTTTTTCAACGGTGAGCTAATATTTTGAATATGTCGTGATTAAAATTCACTATTATTGATTAAAATTCAACCACAACCCACTCGATGTTCCCTGCTGCCCCGCATGTGCAAGTTCTTTTATAGTCCATGGTGTAAATGCTGAACAACTGACTGAATACTCCACATTCCAACTCTCCCCTCCAATACCCTGCTCGTTTTTTCGCTGTTCATTTCACAGACCATCTTCCCGAAACGCTTTCTTCTTCCAGAATCAGAATCAGAATATTTATCTCGAATCAAGTAGCACATGGTAATACATCTTACGGTAAGGTAACGGTAAAGTACAGTGAAACAACGCCTACTGCGAGTCCCAACAATACGGACTTGGTCGTTCCCGTGGATGCGTACGTGGTGATGCTTGTCACTGCCTTCTCCTCCTTCCGGCACGTTGTATGCAGGAAAATGCCGGGCTCGCTGACTGAACTGTATCCGACTGGACATCGTCTGGAACTGTCGATCACCATATAGCAGTCGCACAACCTCACGTCTTCCTTGAAAAAGCGAGGTATTGATGGTTATATGTGTGTACACTAACAGTGCACATGTATACTCCATTGAGTACAATCCCTGGTCCATCTTCGCGCGGACAACAGCTGCACTCGTTTGGCGCAAAGCTCTGTAGAGACGGATGAGAGTGAGAGTGACTGCCCTGTTGAACACGGACACTCACCGCGCACGAATACGATTCGTTGGGTCCGCAAGCGAACACCGATGCGCAGCCGAGAAGACAAATGAGAAGGAGACGCATGGGAAAGAGTGGACAGAGACGGCGCACAGAGGCGCTTTAACCATCTGTGACCCCATGAATATGGAATATTCAAATGAGCTCACGTGATTGAGATTGGTGACGTATCACAGGCGTGACAGTGTATTGAATATTAACAATGTAACATTATCAACTGCACAACAACTAATACTAACAACTAATATGAAGCTGTTCGTGGTAGCTTCCACCGGAGAGCCTTCTCGGTCTGAATCTCTCCCCACATGCCACATGTGTATATTAATTATTATGTAAAAACCATTGTTTTTTTTATATTTTACAAATAGAAGAAACAATGAATAACTCAGCTTCAGCGGTATACCGTATATTGTGTGCACTGCGGAAAGTACACTTATGCTCGTTTTTCGAGCATAAGTACACTTTCCGTACACAATTGAAAAAAAAACACATTAGAAAGCAAGAAAGGTAAGTGATAACTATGCGATTCGTTTGTCTTTTCCCTGACAAGAGGCGCCCGGTTGGATCGGACTCTATCCGGGAGACAATTGCGGCCGGAATAATGCCATCGAAGCGTTTCGATCCGTGTATCCCGGCTGGCGGATAAGACACAATACATCCGGACGAATATCCAGTACGCATAGTCAAGCCACGGGTTCTTATAAAACGGGACAATGTCATTGCACAGACGCGACTCTGACAATGCAGGAGAGAATGGTGAGTGTTTCGATGTTCTGTTGTTTCTGTTATTATTATTATTATTGTTTCAGATGATTGTGTTGTTACTATCGTTTGTTGTCATTGTGGTTGCTGAAGTGAGGCAAACGAGACAGGTGAGGGAGAGAGGGAGAAAGAGAGAGAGAGAGAGAAAGAGAGAGAGAGAGAGAGAGAGAGAGAGAGGGGGAGGGAGGGAGGGAGAGGGAGGGAGGGGAGAGGGAGAGAGGGAGCCCCTTTCAGTACGACCTTCCTCCGGGCGTTCAACCGCCTCATCAGATGTATGACCCGCGCAGCAAGACATACATTATGGTTGGTGAAATGTTTATTTCTGAACTTGAAAAAAAACTAGCTTCATGTGAAGAGACGAAATTAAGTATAGTGGTAAGCATCTACGTTTCACTAATTATGACGCATCGTGTTGATCACTACGTTTCATCGATAATACATCAGAAATGAGCCAGTTTTTTTAACAATCACATGAGCAGTCGTGTACGGAGCTTTTCAAAAGTAATGTAATTTGTAATCACTGCACACATTGTATTCTGATATCACTTCGCAGGTGCCTCCCTCTCACTGGGCGCAAGGCCTCCCTTCCGGGGACGCATACCAGCAGAATGTGCTCGGAGAACAGTCGACGGGACAGCACAGACAGCCCAGACCACACGCTCACACTACTGAGGCCACGACGACAAGTCAGACGACCACCCGGGCTCCGACGACTACTACTGAGCCTTCTACGACGGCGACCACGACTATGTCCACAATGACGACCACTACTCGTCCACCCACTACAACTACTTCTGTACGCACTGCTCCCACTACTCGGGCGACAAGGCCCACTACGGCCCCGACAACGACGAGGCACACCACAACTACTACTACTACGAGGTGATCATGCAATAACTATTTAAACGGTCTCTTCGTACCGCGTGATCAATGTGTGCAAATGAAAAAAAAATGAAATTACGAGTTGTCATGGTTCAGGTTTGTCCCGCCCACGCAGACCACCACTCGGCCTGCGCCCACAACGACTACGAGGTAGGATTTGAGCAGTATGAAGAATAGCAGTGTAGCGGTATAGTGCTGTATAATTTTGCATCTTCACATTTTACAGGTTCGTACCGCCGACGCAGCCCACTCCCACGAGACCCACGACAACCAGGCAGCTGTTCAGAGAGACCACCACTACAAGGTGAGAACGAGGAGAGTGATGGATGAAGTGAATGTCTCTGCAGGTTCCCGCCTCCTCCCACGGCTACCGCTCCTCCCGCCACTGCCACAACAACGAGGTGAGAATAGGAGAGAAGCGGGAAGAAGTCCATGTCTATACAGGTTCGTCCCTCCCACCCCTGCCACGACGATTCCCCCGCCGCCGCCCCTCGATGTTGACTTGATCGCACAGGGTAGGCTGTTTCTATTTCATTGTATTCATATAACTTGCTACATGATTTGAATCCTTCCTCTTCCAGGACACTCCTTCCCTGCCCACCCTCCCCCTCGGAAGATCATCTCCTCCACCGAAGACTTCGACGACGACGCGGAGAGTGTGGAGCTGATGAGCAGGAAGCCAACCAAGGTGAAGATCATTGATTGATTATTGATTGAACTTGTCACATGAATTTTAATGGCTCACTATGTTATTATTTGGTGTTGGCATGCTGGTTAGCAAATGTATGTGTCAAGGAAGAATTAAAAGAAATTACCACAGTGTTCTATTAAATTCAACGTGAAACGTATCGTATGAGCCAAGTGAGGTGGGTGAATATGTGCAATGGTCGCGCAACAAAAAAGTGAGCGTCGGACAAATTAGTTTACTGGTTGTGGTAAGAGCATCAGCATAGCTAGGAAATGGGTGAGCACTGGGTAAGAGCTAGGAAATATTAATGTAAAATGACCTGCTTTCCTTTCATTTTGACATGAAACGTATGATCTATCGGGTGAAGCTTAAGTTTACATTCTGTTGACGAGTGACGAGTGGTGTGGAAAACATAATAAGAAAAGTTGGAATTTAGAAAGCGTGACTACTCTCATGAACTAATTTCATACTATACAATGATGTTTTTATGTTGGACAAAACCGTGAAAATACTGCATTGTTGATGCTTATTGCCGATGTTCATTCAAACTACGTGTGAAACGTATTGAGAAACAAATAATTATTAATTTAACAAATAGAACATGGACTGTAGCATGTTAATTAGCAGGGTCGCTCTGAACACCCTTGCTCAAAATAAATCCAAAAAGTTAATAAATCCGAAAACTAGAAAATACTCGAGGACAGTATATAGTAGGCTATCCATGTTGTCATGTGCACGCTATACAAAATGCAGCCCAAAAATACATTGAACAATTATCAGAGTACGCGGAGTACTAATAGAAGAACTGTTATTTCCAGGTGCACTCGGATCTCTCGGATGAGGAGGAGTACGGTGACGAGAGGAACAGCGAGGAGACGCTGGGGGAGCTGATCAACGAGATACGGGCGATGAAGAGGGCGCGGTTCGGAAAGGGAGGGGGAGGCGTGGCGGGACTCGGTGGGTGGGGAGAAGGGGAGAGACAGTAGAACACACAGTGTAAATAGAATGAACGTTTTTTAATTTCCTCCAACTACTGAGAGGGCTCGGACGAGGAGGGAAGAGGGGAAATGTGGATGATGAAAATGGGCATGTAGGAATGTAGAACACTGTTAGTTCCTTCAGGCGGTCTGTCGGGCTTCGGTCGCCGGCGCAGGGTGCATGGAACAAGGACGGAGAGGAGGAGAGGGAGGGAGGAGGTGAGAGACTACACTTGAGACACGAAAAGACTGACTCCACCTTCACACACGCCCTTACAGGATCTGTACGCGTTCCGTCGCCACCGCCAGCAGCTATTCCAACAACCGCAGGCGGAAGTCCGCGTCAAGGTACGTTTTTTTGAATACGTACCAAAAGTTGTATAAGTGAATGCGGCATTCATTCGTTCCCAATCAAAGATGCCTCGGCAGACAGGGCTAGTAATATTTTCAGAACACCCGTCCCTACCACTCGTCTGCCTACTACCCGGAGGACAGCCACGTGCAGGCTATGCGGGCACAGAGGAGACAGGAGAAGTACACTCAATGGACAGAGCCGGAGGGTCAGTTCTATTTCTCTCTTTCTCTCTCTTTCTCAATGTATTCTCTGACAGTTTTTACCCTCTACCGCTGTCCGTCTAAGGTGACATCATCTTTTCTCTACCAAACTACATATATCAATAATGTCATGACACTTTTCCAGTTGCCCGCTACCCCTCCTCCCCTCTGCCAGTGTCCGAGGAGATCTCCATCACTGCCTCCCTTCCCACCACCACTCCAATCTACTCTGTCACCACACCCAGAAGACACACCAGCACGATTCGGGTGCTGCCCAAGGTACGGTGCGGCAGTACGATGTACTGTGCTGTACTACTGTACTCAGGAGTCGCTGTCGATGAGGATGTCGGCGTCAGTGCTCAGCCCGTCTTTCGAAGACATCCGCATTCCGCCGTTCCAGTGGGGACAGGAGAGGGAGGAGGAGTTCAGGAGGACGATGAGAAAGGTGGGTGGTAGTGTAGGCATAAGTGAGTACTGTAGAGGGTTTCAC